>SJYG01000118.1:2131903-2143152 GCA_006410535.1 Litocranius walleri | reverse complement strand
ACGGTCTTCTCCGGAGCAGGGTAGGGTGGGGTGGGGAGGGGAGGCGGAGAGGGAGGGAGCCTGGGGCCCATCCCAGAACTCCAGGCTTTCCCTCTGTCTCTCATGATCCTGGGAAGGCATACGAAAAAGCACAGTGCTTTGCCGTAAAAATATCATGAGCCCTTTATCCACTGCCCTCTCTATGAGAAACATTACACACCATCCTACGTGGATCAGACCAAAGAAACATGATGATTTACGTCTAACTTATGCATTCGCGTTGAAACAGTGGCTATCTTTGGATGATTGGTGGCAATCAGCCTAGAAAGTTCACTCTCTGGGCATTATTTCATCCAGATCGTCTATTTTTTGGAAAGAAGAACACAAAGAGGGTCACGAAAGCTGAAGGAGGTCTCCCTGGAAGTTCCTGTGCTTCTCCTGGGGCCCCGGGCCGGGCCGGCGTGTCCCCTTCCCCCCCACCTTCTCCCCACCAGGTGTCGGCCTCCTAGTGGGCAGGCCAGGCCCAGGGCTGGACCACCAAGCAGACAGCCAGGAGCAGCATCCCTGAGAGTTCAGCAGCCGGGGTTCCCCCCAAGGCAGTGTGGCCCCTGCAAACAGCGAGGGCACCTGGCCTCGAGGTCACGGCTCCTGCCTCCCCGCCTCACCCCCCAGCAGTCAGCCAGCACGTCCAAAAGTAAGGAACAGTCTAGAAGGAATCACAGCCCTGAGACGAGGGAGCGGCAACAAGCCCGATGCACGGGGCAGAGTTAGCACCTCCCAACGTGAAAATCTGGCTGCTCTGTGAGTAGGGACACTGAGCTTTAGAGAGCAAGGGCTGCACGTGGAAACCACAGACAGGGCCACCAAACGAGCACAGGTGAGAGCACCAGAAGTCCATGAGGCCACGGGAAAGGAACTGGAGTCCGTGAGGCCACGGGAAAGGAAAGCAGAAGTCTTCAAAAAAGAGATGAGTGAAAGCTGAAGAGCATGAAGTTCACAGTAATGTGGTGAGAGGGATGGCAAAGTCATTCTCCCAGAACACCGCAGCAAGTCTCCAAAGAACATGTCGTAAAGAAAAGGAGAACCCAAATACAGGTGAGGGTGAGGAGGACCCGCAGGAGCTCCAGGAGGCGCAGACCAAGGCTGGAGGAGAGACAGCACCCAGACAGAGAGCAAGACATCTTCCCCAGCTGGGAGAGACAAGCCCCCACGTGGAAAGGTCGTTTTCCACCGAACGCCATCCAGGATAAAATGTTAAGCCCACCCCGAGACATGTCGTCACTCACTTTCAGAACATTAAGGACCAAGAGAAGCTGGTTGGCAAGAAAGGGGAAGTAAGAACAGGCTGGAAATCCATTGAAGCTGCTCAGAACCAGACAGCAGTCCAGCAGAGTGGTTCACAGGGTGCGGTGGGCATGAGTCAGCCGATGAGGAGAAAATGAAGGTCCAGGAGAGGAACAAGCGGGGCCCTGTGTTCCTGGGAAAGCAGAGGTGTGTGCAGAGACGGTGGAGCCTGGAGAGCGGGGAAGAAGGGAGACGCAGTGAGGAGACGGGCTCACTGCCTTCACTGTTCAGTTCAGTTCAGTTCAGTCGCTCAGTCGTGTCTGACTCTTTGCAAACCCATGAACTGCAGCACGCCAGGCCTCCCTGTCCATCACCAACTCCAGGAGCCCACCCAAACTCATGTCCATCGAGTCAGTGATGCCATCCAGCCATCTCATCCTCTGTCGTCCCCTTCTCCTCCCCACAATCCCTCCCAGCATCAGGGTCTTTTCCAATGAGTCAGCCCTTCACATCAGGTGTCCAAAGAATTGGCATTTCAGCTTCAGCCTCAGTCCTTCCAATGAACACCCAGGACCGATCTCCTTTAGGATGGACTGGTTGGACCTCCTTCACTATTACCTGTATGGATTCGGGTCCATAAGACAAGCAAGATGCCCGCCCAGTCACTGAGGGTCAACACCAGGATCACACTCCTAGCATGCACAAAACCCACCTGCAGGCGGTCAGGCCTTCGTACATGGGGAAGAAGCACTCGTGTGCCCAGAGAACAAGCTGCCCACTGTGCCCACAGGGATGCTGGGTCTGTCCATTGAACCTGAGCCTTTTGTAAGTTGAAATGCAAAACAAGCACATGGGCACGCGCGTGTGCACACACAGACGACTGTTCTAGCTACCTGATCTTAGAAGCACAGCAATGCGCCAAGAAGGGGCTTTTTTCAGATGCTGGCAGGAATGCAACCAAGCTTTCCACCCTTGAAATGAAACTTCTGAAGTAATTAATCAAGATTTATGCGGTCTCTCCTCCCGCCCCCTCTCAGATACACACACATGCTCACACACAGGCTCACACACACACTTATACAAGGGAAGAGGAAGGTATTCTTAATCCTAACTCAGGGCGGCTCAGACTCTCTAGCTATAATCTGTCTCATTTACTCAGAGCTTACATGTGAAAAGTGCTTCACAGCTTTCAAAAAACCTCCCCAGGCCTCCTTTCCAGCATGGACTGGCATGTTTTCTGGGAGGATGAAAAAATATACATATATCAAAAGCCAAAGATTCTGGGATCAAATCCTGGCTCTCCTTCCTTCTTGCTGTGTGACCTCTCCCAAGCAGTTTCCCATCTCTGGTCCTAATTTCCAAGTTAAAAAAGGGGAGGATTAAAGGCAACCCCAAGGACTGTGGCGAAAGTCTTCTTGGAAGTTTCCGGCTTGAAGATGGACAAGTGGTTTTACCAGGAAGGAAAGTGGCCCCGGGAACATCAGTGACAGAGTGGGAGCCCTGGGTGACCGTGACCGCACCTGGACAGATGCACGCCCCATTCCCACCCTGCCTCTGTGCTTGCCTCGCCACCTGAACGTCGCTCCCCCCACCTCTTCACTGGCCCAGCCCGACCACCGACCACCACCGGGCCCATGGGAAAGGCCCCCCACCCTTTGTGCTCTCTCAGCGGGGGCCCTGCAGGCACCAGGAGCCATGTTTAACTCTGGTCTGAGCCCCTGAGTGGCATCAGGTCACTGAGCCGGAAAGGCAGGCAAGGTGTCAGCCACACATTAGTCACCTGGTTTCCCAGCGGGTGGAAACCCAAGCAACCCAAGGCGGTGACCTCCGTGAAATCCACAGGCAAAGCTGGCTCATCCCTTTCTCTCTGGTATTGCCAAGCAGTTCTTCATTTCATCTCGTCTATAACCCTCCTCATAAGCGGAAGTCACCTCCTCATTAGCGAGCCTGCAGCAGCGGAGAGTGGGCCGCCCTCGTTCACCCACAGTCACTCCCGTGCCCTGGTCCTCCCAAAGAATCAGGGTCCCTCGGGCCGGGGCAAGACCTCAGGCAGCACCCCACTCCACAGAGGCAGGGGGAGATCCAGCGGTCCAGGGCCACACAGCTGAGCAACTGCACCCTTTTCTCATGGGCCAGACTTCTCTACCCTCTCATCGCTTTCTTCTTCTTCTTTTTTAATCATTAGGAGTTTACCACTTTCCCTTTGTAAAAGGTAGAGGAAGTCTGGGCATAAAATCCCTGAAATATTCTTAATTTTAAAATATGCCCAACCGATTCCACTTGAGTGACGCTAGTGCAACTCGCCAAATACTACTTGTGAGTTCTCTCTCATCACCATCAGGAATGCACAGAGACGGCTTTGCTGCACCGCAGAAAAACAACGTAACATTGTGGAGCGGCTATATGCCAATAAAACTAAAAAAAATAACAGAAAAGCCAAGATAGAGAAAGACACACCTGGTAAACACAGCCATCTGCATAGAAAGTGACTGGGAGGAAATGCATTCCTATTTGAATTCTAATATTCTCTCTAGGGACTGGGAAAGCAGGTGATTTTAATTTTCTTCTTTTTTTTTTTTTGTTTAAAATTTCTGTTAGCAACTGAGAATGGTGCTTTTTCAATTTGCCTTAAAATTTTAACAATGCAGGTAATGTAAGTATGCAATTAGAAGACAGTGAAACACTGAATGTAGAAAGCCCTGGGACACCCCAGCGACTGCACTAGGCCCACACGCTAGAGAAGTTTAAGGCTTGGTCCCTACCACTGGGGGCTTCTCTGGGGGTGATAGCGGTAAAGAGCCTGCCTCTCAATGCAGGAGACTTCAAGAGACCCTGGTTCGATCCCTTGGTTGGGAAGATCGCTTGGAGGAAGAAAGAGCCACCCACTCCAGTATTCTTGCCTGGAGAACCCCATGGACAGAGGAGCTACAGCCCAGAGGGTCGCAGAGAGTCTGACACGACTGAAGAGACTTAACACGCAGGCATGCACACCCTATCACCGAGCAGGGCTCAGACTCGACGGGGCGGCCACAGAAGCAAGTAATGACTAGGCGGATTTGTGAATGCAGTCACGGCAACAATACTTCTTCAGCCGACATTCTGTTCTGAGCGCGCAGATGGACTCACGCCACCACTTGAAGAGAGATCAGGCGCAGAGATGACAGCGAGGGAGGAGAGGGCCTGTGCCGGAGGAGGCCCCGCACGCTTCTCAAGGAAGCGGACGCCGCGCGGCGGCCAGGAGAGAGGCCCCCAGGCAGAGGAGCGGAAAGCGCGGAGAGCGCGGCGCTGGGGCCCGAAGGCCTGCTCGCTCAGTGTGCTTCGCACACGGGCTCACCTGCACCACTCTCCCCTTTGACATTCCGCGTGCGTGGCGTTTGGCTGTGCTGGCCTTCGCTGCTGCGCGGGCTCTTCTCCAGCCCAGCGCTCAGCGAGCTCTCCCTGCAGCAGTTTCTCCTGTTGCGGAGCAGGCCTCCAGGCGCGTGCGCCGCGGTCAGGGTGCTAGGCTCGGCCCTCGTGGCCCCGGCCAAGCGGCTCTGCGCCGCCGGATCTCCCGGTGTCTCCTGCATTGGTGGGCGGGTCCTTTCCCACCGAGCCACCAGGGAAGCCGCGTACCGTCTTTTTGATCCCACATGTATGGCGTACCATATGATACTTGTCTCTCTCTCTTACTGTTCCCGATTGTTTCTCTTATTTTTTCCGATTTTTATTGGCGTACAGATGATTTACGGTGTCGTGCTGGTTTCTGCTGTGAATCAGTGGCACATATACATGTACCCTCTCTCTTTTAGATACTTTTCCCATACAGGCAATTACAGAATATTGAGCCGAGTTCCCTGTGCTACAAGAGTAGGTCCTTGTCCGTTATCTATTTTTTATATAGTTAGTGTGTATATGGGAGAAGGCAATGGCACCCCACTCCAGTGTTCTTGCCTGGAGAGTCCCAGGGACAGAGGTGCCTGGTGGGCTGCCGTCTCTGGAGCCGCGCAGAGTCAGACATGACTGAAGTGACTTAGCAGCAGCAGCAGCGTGTATATTTCAATCCCAATCTCCCAATTTATCTGCCCCCCTTTCACCTCTGTAGCCATAAATTTTTTACAACTGTGACTCTACTGTTTTGTAAATCAGCTCATTTGTAGCATTTTTTTTAATTCCATGTATCAGAGATATCATATGACATTTGTCTTTCTGTGTCTGACTTACTTCACTTAGTGTGATAACCTCTAGGTCCATCCATTTGCTTCAGATGGCATTATTTCATTCTTTTTATGGCTGAGTAATATTCCATTGTGTATATATACTTTTCTTTATTCACCTGTTATGAGTCTAATAGTTTGATACAGGAGTGTGATGTGATCAGGTTTGCATTTAAGAAGGATCACTCTGATGAAAGTTACCAGTCTCTACCCAAAAGCCTGTAAGTTCTATGATAAGTGGGAAAGTCTTTATTGTTGCTAAAGCTTAAAGACATCCTGGAAGGGTTAAGCAGTAAAATCAGATGAGAAGAAAGGAGGTATAAGATTTGGAAAGAGGAAGTAAAATTATAATTATTTGTAACTGACTGGACTAGAAGGTTAGATAGTATCACTGACTCAATGGACATGAGTCTGAGCAAACTCTGGGAGTTAGTGGAGGACAGAGGAGCCTAGTGTGCTGCAGCCCATGAGGTCACAAAGAGTCAGACAGACTTAGCAGCTAATCAGTAGCAACCTGACATACTTGGGAAAACGATCTGAAGGACAAATATAAATGACCTAAGGTGATTCCTACATAAGGTGGATGAGCAAAAGTCAGCACTGAAACCTCTCTGCCCCTCCTCCTCTTCCTCTTCTGCCTCCTCTTCCTATTCTATTCCCAGCAATTCAGTCCCAAAGCTGTGAGCTGGGCACAGACAAGACAGGCTGCATGCCTAAGGCCAAGGGCAGAGGAAGCTGGAGCAGAGATCTGGGGGTCAGAGCCTGGATGGAGGAGGAAAGCGTCCACACAGGGGAGTGGGTCACAGCACTCATAAAGCATGGCTACACAGAGAAAAACTGATCAAACAATGGTAGGCGTAAATGCAGCCAGGCTTCTCACTACAGGAGAGAGTTACAAATATGGGAAAGCGGCAAGCTTAGGATGAGCCTGGTGACGCTGGATTGGAATGAAGATGCCGGCAAGACCTCCACATTTAGGGTATACAGAGACACAGGAAAATATGGATGCAGATGTGTTTGTATATGTGGGCATCTTGGTCTCTCTACACAGATACAGAGATCAAGACTGTAGAGGTAGAGACAGACATGTCAAAAGATAGAGACGCCAGCTTGAAGGGGCTCCCACCAGCCACACCTGGGACTCTGAGCTCTGAAATAAGCTCTAAGTAGTAGTAGTAGTAGTACTAAGTAGTAGTAATAAGTAGTACTAAGGTATGGTAACCCACTGAACAAAACAGAAAAACAACTCTCCAAACTCACGGAAGTCCACAAATCATAGCAATGTGTTCATAGGTCAGTTTCCCAAGGGACTAGAAATAAAGGCAAAAATAAACAAATGGAACCTAAGCAACCTTATAAGTTTTTGCATAGCAAAGGAGACCATCAACATAATGAAAAGACAACCTACAGATTGTGAAAAAATATTTACAAATGATGCGGCCAAGGGCTTAATTTCCAGAATATACAAATAGCTCATAAAACTTATTAATAAAAAAAACAAACTCATGTAAATCAGCAAATTAATAATCAAATATTTGAAAAGGAAAAGAATACTTGCATGCATTAAAGTTTACCCTCCCACAAATTCCTTAGTGCTCACAAGGGGGGAAAGTGTAACTTAAAATGGAGACAATTGGAGGACACTCCCTTAATTGACCGAGTGGTCAAGATGGGCATCTTCACCAATGCAACAAATGATTCGTGGGCCATTGTTATGGCGAATATGAAGAACAGACCATCATCTCAGCCACAGTCCTCCTTACAGGGCATAGCCTGGGTGCACAAACTCAAACTGAGATACGCCACAGGAGTGTTTAACTCCTCCTCTTCAAAACCACGAAGGTGGTGAAAACCCATGAAAGACGAGAAACTGCTCCAGACTGAAGGGACCTAAAGAAACAAGTGCCATGTGAAGCTCTGAGCCTGATCCTTTTATTAAGGACGCTATTAGAACAACTGGGAAGACACGAATGGATTGAAGGGTTAGATGGTAGAGATGTGTCCACATTCAGTTCCAATTTAGATGGGGTGTCTCTGTATTCATGTACGATGTTCTAGCTTGTAGAAAGTCCACAATAAAATATTCGGGGTAGTGGTTCAAGTGAAAAAAGGTCCTTCTACTGCATAATGCTTGCAACTTTTCTGTAAGTGTATTTCAAAATTTAAAAATCAACTTATAAAACTACTCCAAAACATTTAACGTAAAAAATGTTTGCATCTATAAAGGCAATTTTTTAAAAAGGATAAACACACCTAAGAATGAACTTAGAGAAATTAGGCAACACGTACATGAATAAATCTTTGAAACAATTCTAAATAACACAAAAAAGACATTTTCATTATATAGTTTTTGTATCTTTTGAATTTTCACTAATGCATTTATTTTTCATTGAATACTCTGCTGTATACCCAAAGCTCTCACAATGTTGTTAATCAACTATGTTCCAATATAAATTAAAAAGTTGAAAAAACATGAAGCTGTGAAGTAAACACTAAAAAAAGGAATAACTGAAATTTTGGCAGACAATGCACTGAGGAAAACACTATCAGAACGTGCACTGAATCTAGTAAAGTTATTATGAAGAAGTTTCTTTTAAATAAAGAAAGAAAACTGCACAGCAATGGACACTGATTGCAAGATCCAGTGTGCTTAAACACGACGGAGAGTTCTTCACTGCCCACACCCAGACCACCCATGGTTCAACCCTCCCGAGGCCGGCAGAAAAGCGTGGCTCCCTCCCAGAAACCTCTGTAACTCTTTGGATCACTCCCATGAAGTCGCTCACTTAACGTCTCACGAAAACTTCTTAAGGGCTGAGAAAATGGACTCTGGCCCATCACTCGTGACAATTCTCTATTGCTTTACACACAGTGAACATGGGATTGTCAAGCTCTCATTTTCTTTCCTTCTCCCTCGATCCAAACTCAGACCTGAATTATGAATCGAATCTCACCAATTAAGAACCAAGTTCTACATACACGTAAATTTTGTGCCATGTGAAGCTCTGAGCCTGATCCTTTTATTAAGGACGCTATTAGAACAACTGGGAAGACACGAATGGATTGAAGGGTTAGATGGTAGAGATGTGTCCACATTCAGTTCCAATTTAGATGGGGTGTCTCTGTATTCATGTACGATGTTCTAGCTTGTAGAAAGTCCACAATAAAATATTCGGGGTAGTGGTTCAAGTGAAAAAAGGTCCTTCTACTGCATAATGCTTGCAACTTTTCTGTAAGTGTATTTCAAAATTTAAAAATCAACTTATAAAACTACTCCAAAACATTTAACGTAAAAAATGTTTGCATCTATAAAGGCAATTTTTTAAAAAGGATAAACACACCTAAGAATGAACTTAGAGAAATTAGGCAACACGTACATGAATAAATCTTTGAAACAATTCTAAATAACACAAAAAAGACATTTTCATTATATAGTTTTTGTATCTTTTGAATTTTCACTAATGCATTTATTTTTCATTGAATACTCTGCTGTATACCCAAAGCTCTCACAATGTTGTTAATCAACTATGTTCCAATATAAATTAAAAAGTTGAAAAAACATGAAGCTGTGAAGTAAACACTAAAAAAAGGAATAACTGAAATTTTGGCAGACAATGCACTGAGGAAAACACTATCAGAACGTGCACTGAATCTAGTAAAGTTATTATGAAGAAGTTTCTTTTAAATAAAGAAAGAAAACTGCACAGCAATGGACACTGATTGCAAGATCCAGTGTGCTTAAACACGACGGAGAGTTCTTCACTGCCCACACCCAGACCACCCATGGTTCAACCCTCCCGAGGCCGGCAGAAAAGCGTGGCTCCCTCCCAGAAACCTCTGTAACTCTTTGGATCACTCCCATGAAGTCGCTCACTTAACGTCTCACGAAAACTTCTTAAGGGCTGAGAAAATGGACTCTGGCCCATCACTCGTGACAATTCTCTATTGCTTTACACACAGTGAACATGGGATTGTCAAGCTCTCATTTTCTTTCCTTCTCCCTCGATCCAAACTCAGACCTGAATTATGAATCGAATCTCACCAATTAAGAACCAAGTTCTACATACACGTAAATTTTTTCTTCTGACAACGGAAGGAAAGAGAGTAAAACAATAGTCATGTATTGCCTCTAATTTTTAAAAAGAAAAATGGAAAGCTTAAATCATAAGACCTGGGGGTTGAAGCAATACTAATGACCACAGCTGCTCCAGACATTTCCAGAGATAACTTGGCATTGATTTTTGCAAATTGGCATGTAGGCAGCCACAGAGCTTTTATTCATTCATCTCATTATTTTACCTCTTTACCTATCACATCTAGATTTGATAAGTAAGATTTCACACTGGATGGAGACAAACTAAAGAACTATATGTGCCTATCACTTGACTCTAATTTAACTTTAAACATTTTAAAGTAATATAAAATAACAAGTAATACTCGACAAAGTAGCAATCAAGGCATAAATATCAGAGGCTAAGTCCAGGCTCCTGGAGTGTGAGGGGGTAAGCAGAAAAGGTACAGTCTATAACAAAGAAGCCAAGGAGAAGCTCACTTAAAGAAACACACACAGTTAATTACTCCCCAAGCACATAAGGCCCTCCCAGGTAAAGAACCTACCTGCCAATACAGGAGACATGAGAGACATAGGTTCGATCCCTGGGTCCAGAAGATGCCCTGGAGGAGGGCATGGCAACCCACTCCAGTACTCTTGCCTGGAGAATCCCATAGACAGAGTTGCCTGGTAGGCTGCAGTCCATAGGTTGCAAAGAGTTGGACACAACTGAATCGACTTAGCACAGCACCCAGCACAAGCACATTAAGATCACAAATTAGGCGTGAAAAGTTTCAAGAACGTAAACACGATTTTAAGAAAGAAAGTGAGCCTTTCATTCTACGGTGGAAATCCGAGCACATTCTGTCTACGCACCAGGTGCAGAAACAGGGAAACAAGGATTCAAGCCACTGGTGGGGGCTGCCCCTGGGCAAGGCCAAGACCCAGAGGGGCCCCAGGCTCCCTGCACTGCCTACTCTGCTGCCCTGATGGGAGCACCCAGATGTGGACCTTCTCCCTGGCCTCCTGGCCTCCTTCCCTCTCACCTTCCACCTCTGTGTGGGGACCCACTGCTCAGGTGTGTTCCAGGTTCTTAGTCACTCGCGTAAAACCATTTGTTGAACAGCTACTCCATGCTCATTACTGGAATGAAGACTTGATCATGCCCTGAAAATGCTTCCAGTCTCACTGGGGAACCAAGGCTCTCACGGGAGTCTTAGCTGACAGTCAGACAGGGATGAGATAAGCCACCTGGGACTGAGCCCCGGAGATTCCACTGTGTTACTGGGTTTCACTTCCAGCTAACGCAGGCAGTCTAGAGCGCTTTTAGAGGTGGTCCTGAATCCAAAGAGATTTGCATTAAATCATAAATTATTTATTTATTTTCACCAAGATATCCCTGGCTTTGCATGCATGCCCAATTTTATGCAGCTCTGTGTGATCCCATGGACTGTAGCCCTCCAGGCTCCTCTGTCCATGGGGATTCTCCAGGCAAGAATACTGGAGAGGGTTGCCATTCCCTTCTCCAGGGGATCTTCCTGACCCAAGGATCAAACCTGAGTCTCCTGCATCACAGGTGGATTCTCTACCCCTGGCCAAGGACTGTAACAACTCTGGTACTGTGGGCTATCTGCTGTCACGAAGGTATCTATAAAATGTGGTCTAGACCAGGGTTTTATGACCTTTTCAACTCACAGTAAGAAGTTCATTTTAAAAAATAGAACCAGATGCGGCCACTGAAC
>SJYG01000118.1:2111372-2131280 GCA_006410535.1 Litocranius walleri | reverse complement strand
CCCCCCTTCCCCGTCTTCCTGTCCTCCCCCTGCCCCCCACCACCACTCTCTCCCTTCCCCCAACTCCATTCAGTCTTGAGAAATATGATTTGAGCTTACTAAAGATAGATTCCATGACTCACAAATAGACTGCTACCACAATCTGAAAAAGCACTGGTTTGAGGCCATTCCAAAATGTGATGGAGCTGAGGGCTCTGAGGGTGCCCGCGCATGTTTTGTGAGGGAAAGACACAGGAGGGTTTATTGAGGATCACTGAAGTTGGCAAAGGAAGGTATTATATGAACGAAAGCTTGAAATCTTTTTAAGAAATAAACGTTTTGAAGAAACATCCAACAGTCCCTGGCAGTCTAAAGATGTACATGATACAGCGAAGTGCCCCTGAAAGATGAAGACAGGCCCACGACACCAGTAACTAACGACCGCCACGGGCTTCCCAGGTGCTCCTAGCGGTAAAGAGCCTGCCTGCCAGAGCAGGAGCTTGACCCCTGGGTCGGGAAGAGCCCCTGGAGGAGTAAATGGCAGCCCACTCCAGCATTCTTGCCTGGAGAATCCCATGGACAGAGAGCCTGAAGCCACTTAGTACACACCCCATCCAGGGACAGAGGAGGCTTAAGGGACTTAGCACACACACTCCATCCAAGCCCAGGTGAAGACAGCACCTTTACGGAAGTGTCCAAATAAAAGTGCAACAGCTGGGCATTACCAGTGTTAGTCTACAAATACAGTAACAATTTCCAGGTGAGTTTTTAAAATCCTTATCACAGTTCCATACTTCCCTGGTAGCTCAGACAGTAAAGTGTCTGCCCAAAACACAGGAGACCTAGGTTCCATCCCTGGGTCGGGAAGATCCCCTGGAGAAGGAAATGGCACCCTACTCCAGTACTCTTGCCTGGAGAATCCCATGGACAGAGGAGCCTGGGGGGCTACAGTCCACGGGGTCACAAAGAGTCAGACACGACTGAGCGACTCCACTTCACTTCACAGTTCATTCTCTTGGATATCTGCGCAATCTCCTTCTTCAATAACATCACAGAGTTTCTTAGCAGAACTTAAGCATTTTTGCTTATGGATTAGCCACCCTGTAAACCAGCCATTGGAGTGAAAATGTTTTACCCTTATACTTTCTACTCTCTGCCAAATACCACTTAAATCAGTCTACTACATTATAAATAATTCTTAAATAAAGCTACAAAAATTTGTAAAATTTTAGGATTGCTTTCCACACCATATATAGAGTGTCACTAAGAATTAATACACAGCTTCTTATGAGTGCAAACATATTGGGTGGTTTTCTTCATCTTCCCTCCACTTGTATGCTTAGCGTTGTAACTGATTATTCTAATGGCTGCAAGGAGGCATATGAAAGAGACCCACTTCTCTAGAATCTTTGAGGCCAAGGAGAGGGCACCAGGATGCCAAAACTATTGAAATGACCCTCATGCCATGTAGAATGTGGTGAGTGCTTAAGGCTACCGAGAACTCTAGATTCTAGATTCAGGAGGAAAAATTACCCCCCTCCCCTTGTGGAGATGGCCACAGCTTCACGGAGGAGGTCGACATTCAGAAGGACCTCCAAGGATGCAGGCTTCCAGAAAGAGACTGAGTGGAGAACAGGAGTTCTGGGAAGAAGAAACTTGGTAAGTACCCTGTCAGTTCTGTTCAGTCGCTCAGTTGTGTCCGACTCTTTTTGACCGCATGGACCGCAGCACGCCAGGCCTCCCTGTCCATCACCAGGTCCTGAAACTTATTCATACTCATGTCTGGATAACTACTCCTAGAAGGTATCAGTTTAGCTAAATGGGAGGGTGCTGTGAGGGGTGGGATGGGAGGAACACCAAAGACAGTCAGTCTCTAAGTCTACGTCGCTACTTTTAGTTGACCACACACTGGCACGTCCATTATCGCACTGAAACCTCTTCAGGAGTGCAGTGCAGCAGACCCTCACGCCCAAGGAGAGGGGGTGGCGACCTTCCTGCAGGAGAAGAGACAGTGATGGGCTGCTCGCGCTTGCAAGGGAGGGAGCCCAAGGTGGCCACTGTGTTTGATATACGTACTTCCCTTAAGAAGTAGACCCTGCCCCATTCATCATATGAGAAGTTCTGTCTTTGGGATGTGGAGGCCAGGCCAGCAGTGTCAAGGTCTTCCTTCCTTTCTGCTCCGGTCCTAAGGTCTGACCTGGAGCTGCAGTTCGCCTCGTCAACTAGGGGAGGCGGATGCAGACGAAGGGGCCACATCCAAGGCTGGAGGCCCCCTCGGCTCCATCTGTGACCCACCCCCAGGGACTCCCTGCAAAGCCCCTCCCACTGAAGTCCTCTTTGGATTTCACCACTTGTAACTGAGAGGGACTCACAGCAAGGAAAGGCTGAAGCAAGAGAGCTGGGGGCACGGAGTACAGCTAGGGCACTCCAGCGAAAGCCCACCCAGCCTTCTCCTGCCTACATCCTGGGCATCCTAAGTCCACAGAAAAGTTCTCCTAAAAAGGGCCTTCCATTGTTCCTTCATGCATTTATTCAACAAGTGTTTAAGGAGGACCCAGTATCTACCAGGTTTTACTTTAACTGGGAGAGGTACACTAGGAAAAAAAAGACCAAACAGGCTTCTGTCTTAATCAAGAACATATTCTCATGGGGAAAAACAGACTATTAAAAAGTAAGCACAATAAGAAAGTCTCGGCCAAGTTTGTCCCGTGCCATATGTCCCTTTCCACAGTGACCCTGGGCTCGTGGACCCTGGGTGGCCAGCACTGAGCACAGGCCAGGCGGCAACTCAGGCGCCTGGCAGAGAGGCTAGGATGGGGTGGAAACACATCGTGGCGGGGCCTGGGCAATCCTCACCAGTGTCCTTTCTCTAACTCGCGGCTAATGACTTGGTCCATAAAGGGAGCTATTCCCAACACCACTCTCATGAATTTCACGAAATCCTGTCCCTGCAACATTCAGTTCCACTTGGCAATTCTTGTGCACTTGAGACCATCAGATGACAATGACCTCAGGTCTGACCATCGAGACTGAACAACAGACACTGAAAGGAATGGGCAGGAAAAGAGCTTAATAATATTCAGCAGAGAGGGAGATGGATTAAATCAGCATGCTGCTGCTGTTAAGTTGCTTCAGTCGTATCCAATTCTGTGCGACCCCATAGATGGCAGCCCACCAGGCTCCGCCATCCCCGGGATCCTCCAGGCAAGAACACTGGAGTGGGTTGCCATTTTCTTCTCCAGTGCATGGAAGTGAAAAGTGAAAGTGAAGTCACTCAGTCGTGTCCGACTTAGCGACCCCATGGACTGCAGCCTACCAGGCTCTTCCGTCCATGGGATTTCCCAGGCAAGAGTACTGGAGTGGGTTGCCATTGCCTTCTCCGGCTATCTATCAGTAATTAACTTTTCTTATATGTTATGACAAATTACTTTTCCTTATTACTTTGCCAACAAAAGTTCATCTGGTCTAGGCTATGGTTTCTCCAGTAGTCATGTATGGATGTTCGAGTTGGACTATAAAGAAAACTGAGCATCGAAGAACAGATGCTTTTGAACTGTGGTGTTAAAGAAGACTCTTGAGAGTCTCTTGGACTGCAAGGAGATCCAACCAGCCCATCCTTAAGGAGATCAGTCCTGGGTGTTCACTGGGAGGACTGATGAACCTGAAACTCCAATACTTTGGCCACCTGATGTGAAGAGCTGACTCATTGGAAAAGACCCTGATGCTGGGAAAGATTGAGGGCAGGAGGAGAAGGGGATGACAGAGGATGAGATGGTTGGATGGCATCACTGACTCAATGGACATGAGTTTGGGTAAATTCTGGGAGTTGGTGATGGACAGGGAGGCCTGGTATGCTGCAGTCCATGGAGTCACAAAGAGTTGGACACAGCTGAGCGACTGAACTGACTGATATGCTCCGGACATTCCTAATGAAGTTAAAGGAAATTGTTCCTGCTCTGTAAGTTATTGCTATTTATACATAATAATTATCAGCTTCATCATTTAAGATAGGCAGCTGGTTTGGACTCAATCCCTATCATTTCAAACTGGGTCATTGAAATCCACTGGGTCTGAGTGAAACCAAGGTTGCAACAATGCCATGCAATCTTTTACTAAATGTCAAGCCAGAGGTGACACCATACTCAGAACAGGAGACTCAGCTGTGACTACAACCAAAGAGCTCCAGATGAACTTCAAGCTGGGGGAACACGTGAAGTGGCCAGACACAGTTTACGGTCAGGGTTGGGAATTGAGAGGTTTACCCTGAATAGCATTGCAGCCTCGAAATCAAAAGATGCTTGCTCCTTGGAAGGAAAGCTGTGACAGACCTAGACAGTTAGTTAAAAAGCAGAGACATCACTTCATTGACAAAGGTTTGTATAGTCAAAACTATGATTTTTCCAGTAGTCATGTACAGGTGTGAGAGTTGGACGATAAGGAAGGCTGAGCACCGAAGAATTGATGCTTTTGAATTGTGATGCTGGACAAGACTCTGAGGAATCCTTCGGGCAGCAAGGAGATCAAACCAGTCTATCCTAGTAGAAATCAACCCTGAATATTCATTGGAAGGACTGATGCTGCAGCTCCAAACCTTTGGCCACCTGATGCGAAGAGCCGACTCACTGGAAACCGCAGTGGAATTCCCCGATGCTGCGAAAGACTGAAGGCAGGAGGAGGAGAGACAACAGAGGATGAGATGGTTGAATGGCATCACTGGCACAATGGACATGAATCTGAGCAAACCCCAGCAGGCATAGTGAAGGACAGGGAAGCCTGGCATACTGCAGTCCATGGGATTGCAAAGAGTCAGACACGACTTAGCGACTGAAGAACAACAACCTAGAGATATTCAGCAGTCCTAAAAACAGTCTCGGACATAAGACCTCACGGGCTCACCTGGGTCTGGCAGCCACTTCCACACCTCAGGTCTGCTCCATGTCAGCCCAGACGAGAGACTCAGGCCCTTCACTGGCTCCCATTTACGAGTGAGATGGTGAAGAAATCCATAGACTTACCAAAGACTTGAGGACACACAGATGAGTCCATCTTCCAGCAGCCACCAAGCGCCAGCCCCTGGCGGCCCCCAGGCTTTGTGTCCACTGAGCGCCAGCCCTTGGTGACCCCTGGCCTCTGTGTCCACCGAGCGCCAGCCCCCAGCAGCCCCCGGGGCTCTGTGCCCACATCACCTGCTTCTCAGCAGGGCTCCTGCTCTGAGTTGGGGCCTTCACCCTGCTTTCTGACCCCTCTCACATTCTCTTCCCTTTACACTTAGGGACTCTCCCTTTTGCTGGAGCAACCAAAATTCTTGCCCCCAAGGCACCAGGGTCTCACCTCTCTCTGTTGCTGTGCATCAGAGTATTTTTCCAAACCAAGATCATTCCCTTCCTGAGAGATGTTCTATAGCTCAATGTTACAATGATTGAAAGCTGTCCGCCAGCTACAGCACCTGTTATTTAAATATGGCTTTATAATTGCAGGGCAGGGAGTGGCATAAAGTCACATTTGTCCCTTTCCCCTTCTGTTTCACAGTTAGCCCAGGCAAGCCCCAGGTAAGGCAAGCAAATGATGGTTTTGATGTAGAAAAATGCAGAGTCAGAAATAAAAATCATGACAGCTCAAGGTTCGTCTGGGGAAAAAAACAAGGCCCTCCTGGTTATCCTTCCCTTCTTAAAGTGAAGTTATGGACCTTCCTAGGCAGAGACTCCTGTCGGGCAGTCCTTCCCCAAACAGAAGTAATAGGATCTTCCTTGTGAGCAACTCAAGACTCTGTGCCCAGGGGATATTTCATCTTCCTTCTCAACACCTCCTCCTTCAGAGTCAGCGATGCAAGCACAATATACTATTTAAATGAGTAAGAATCAAATTCAACCTCCATGGTAGAGAGGAATAACTATTTCTGTGAATCAAAATTCTGTATAGACTTTTACTATGAAGAATAAGATCTAGTCCATTTATCAAGATCCTATATCTGGATTGCAAATATTGCCATGTTAAAGTGTGTGGAATACATTAGGGATTTCTCTGTTTGTCCCGTGCCATATGTCCCTTTCCACAGTGACCCTGGGCTCGTGGACCCTGGGTGGCCAGCACTGAGCACAGGCCAGGCGGCAACTCAGGCGCCTGGCAGAGAGGCTAGGATGGGGTGGAAACACATCGTGGCGGGGCCTGGGCAATCCTCACCAGTGTCCTTTCTCTAACTCGCGGCTAATGACTTGGTCCATAAAGGGAGCTATTCCCAACACCACTCTCATGAATTTCACGAAATCCTGTCCCTGCAACATTCAGTTCCACTTGGCAATTCTTGTGCACTTGAGACCATCAGATGACAATGACCTCAGGTCTGACCATCGAGACTGAACAACAGACACTGAAAGGAATGGGCAGGAAAAGAGCTTAATAATATTCAGCAGAGAGGGAGATGGATTAAATCAGCATGCTGCTGCTGTTAAGTTGCTTCAGTCGTATCCAATTCTGTGCGACCCCATAGATGGCAGCCCACCAGGCTCCGCCATCCCCGGGATCCTCCAGGCAAGAACACTGGAGTGGGTTGCCATTTTCTTCTCCAGTGCATGGAAGTGAAAAGTGAAAGTGAAGTCACTCAGTCGTGTCCGACTTAGCGACCCCATGGACTGCAGCCTACCAGGCTCTTCCGTCCATGGGATTTCCCAGGCAAGAGTACTGGAGTGGGTTGCCATTGCCTTCTCCGGCTATCTATCAGTAATTAACTTTTCTTATATGTTATGACAAATTACTTTTCCTTATTACTTTGCCAACAAAAGTTCATCTGGTCTAGGCTATGGTTTCTCCAGTAGTCATGTATGGATGTTCGAGTTGGACTATAAAGAAAACTGAGCATCGAAGAACAGATGCTTTTGAACTGTGGTGTTAAAGAAGACTCTTGAGAGTCTCTTGGACTGCAAGGAGATCCAACCAGCCCATCCTTAAGGAGATCAGTCCTGGGTGTTCACTGGGAGGACTGATGAACCTGAAACTCCAATACTTTGGCCACCTGATGTGAAGAGCTGACTCATTGGAAAAGACCCTGATGCTGGGAAAGATTGAGGGCAGGAGGAGAAGGGGATGACAGAGGATGAGATGGTTGGATGGCATCACTGACTCAATGGACATGAGTTTGGGTAAATTCTGGGAGTTGGTGATGGACAGGGAGGCCTGGTATGCTGCAGTCCATGGAGTCACAAAGAGTTGGACACAGCTGAGCGACTGAACTGACTGATATGCTCCGGACATTCCTAATGAAGTTAAAGGAAATTGTTCCTGCTCTGTAAGTTATTGCTATTTATACATAATAATTATCAGCTTCATCATTTAAGATAGGCAGCTGGTTTGGACTCAATCCCTATCATTTCAAACTGGGTCATTGAAATCCACTGGGTCTGAGTGAAACCAAGGTTGCAACAATGCCATGCAATCTTTTACTAAATGTCAAGCCAGAGGTGACACCATACTCAGAACAGGAGACTCAGCTGTGACTACAACCAAAGAGCTCCAGATGAACTTCAAGCTGGGGGAACACGTGAAGTGGCCAGACACAGTTTACGGTCAGGGTTGGGAATTGAGAGGTTTACCCTGAATAGCATTGCAGCCTCGAAATCAAAAGATGCTTGCTCCTTGGAAGGAAAGCTGTGACAGACCTAGACAGTTAGTTAAAAAGCAGAGACATCACTTCATTGACAAAGGTTTGTATAGTCAAAACTATGATTTTTCCAGTAGTCATGTACAGGTGTGAGAGTTGGACGATAAGGAAGGCTGAGCACCGAAGAATTGATGCTTTTGAATTGTGATGCTGGACAAGACTCTGAGGAATCCTTCGGGCAGCAAGGAGATCAAACCAGTCTATCCTAGTAGAAATCAACCCTGAATATTCATTGGAAGGACTGATGCTGCAGCTCCAAACCTTTGGCCACCTGATGCGAAGAGCCGACTCACTGGAAACCGCAGTGGAATTCCCCGATGCTGCGAAAGACTGAAGGCAGGAGGAGGAGAGACAACAGAGGATGAGATGGTTGAATGGCATCACTGGCACAATGGACATGAATCTGAGCAAACCCCAGCAGGCATAGTGAAGGACAGGGAAGCCTGGCATACTGCAGTCCATGGGATTGCAAAGAGTCAGACACGACTTAGCGACTGAAGAACAACAACCTAGAGATATTCAGCAGTCCTAAAAACAGTCTCGGACATAAGACCTCACGGGCTCACCTGGGTCTGGCAGCCACTTCCACACCTCAGGTCTGCTCCATGTCAGCCCAGACGAGAGACTCAGGCCCTTCACTGGCTCCCATTTACGAGTGAGATGGTGAAGAAATCCATAGACTTACCAAAGACTTGAGGACACACAGATGAGTCCATCTTCCAGCAGCCACCAAGCGCCAGCCCCTGGCGGCCCCCAGGCTTTGTGTCCACTGAGCGCCAGCCCTTGGTGACCCCTGGCCTCTGTGTCCACCGAGCGCCAGCCCCCAGCAGCCCCCGGGGCTCTGTGCCCACATCACCTGCTTCTCAGCAGGGCTCCTGCTCTGAGTTGGGGCCTTCACCCTGCTTTCTGACCCCTCTCACATTCTCTTCCCTTTACACTTAGGGACTCTCCCTTTTGCTGGAGCAACCAAAATTCTTGCCCCCAAGGCACCAGGGTCTCACCTCTCTCTGTTGCTGTGCATCAGAGTATTTTTCCAAACCAAGATCATTCCCTTCCTGAGAGATGTTCTATAGCTCAATGTTACAATGATTGAAAGCTGTCCGCCAGCTACAGCACCTGTTATTTAAATATGGCTTTATAATTGCAGGGCAGGGAGTGGCATAAAGTCACATTTGTCCCTTTCCCCTTCTGTTTCACAGTTAGCCCAGGCAAGCCCCAGGTAAGGCAAGCAAATGATGGTTTTGATGTAGAAAAATGCAGAGTCAGAAATAAAAATCATGACAGCTCAAGGTTCGTCTGGGGAAAAAAACAAGGCCCTCCTGGTTATCCTTCCCTTCTTAAAGTGAAGTTATGGACCTTCCTAGGCAGAGACTCCTGTCGGGCAGTCCTTCCCCAAACAGAAGTAATAGGATCTTCCTTGTGAGCAACTCAAGACTCTGTGCCCAGGGGATATTTCATCTTCCTTCTCAACACCTCCTCCTTCAGAGTCAGCGATGCAAGCACAATATACTATTTAAATGAGTAAGAATCAAATTCAACCTCCATGGTAGAGAGGAATAACTATTTCTGTGAATCAAAATTCTGTATAGACTTTTACTATGAAGAATAAGATCTAGTCCATTTATCAAGATCCTATATCTGGATTGCAAATATTGCCATGTTAAAGTGTGTGGAATACATTAGGGATTTCTCTCATGGATATAATGTTTATAATATTCAGACATAGTTCAGTTCAGTTCAGTCTCTCAGTCATGTCCAACTCTTTGCAACCCCATGAACCACAGCACGCCAGGACTCCCTGTCCATCACCAGTTCCCAGAGTTTGCTCAAACCCATGTCCATCGAGTCAATGATGCCATTCAACCATCACATCCTTTGTCGTCCCCTTCTCCTCCTGCCCTCAATTTTTCCCAGCATCAGGGTCTTTTCCAATGAGTCAGTTCTTTGCATCAGGTGGCCAAAGTATTTAGAGAAATACTTTGCACTTTCATTGATGGGCTCCAATGACTGATCAAGAACATTCTACTAATGATGACAAAAATGGATGTGTAGGGTATATATTCAAAACAAATGAGTCTTATGTCCACCAAAAGGCAAGTACACGAGTTGTTTCCTATCAGTTTTATTTGTAAAGACCCCTATAATGAAATAATCCAAATATCCACCAGTAGTACAAAGGGCAAGTAAATTGTAGAATATTAATACGACATTGCTTAGCACTCAACAAGAACAAACAACTGTAATGACATAGGTGAATCCTACAGACATGTTAAGAAAGAGCCCAGGCACAAGGCTGTGGTGCTATTTGATCCCACATATATGAGCTCCAAAGCAGTGAAAACTGAATTCATGGCAACAGAGTTCAGAATGGTGAATAGGGATTTTATTGCGTCAGAGCAAAAGGAGCTTTCTAGAATGCAGGAAATGTCCTGTGTCCTCAAGCTTGGGTGTTGTATATATGTTAACATTAATCGAGCTGTTCACCTAAGAACGTGAACTTTCTGAAAATGTTACAGTACAATTAAATAGGAAAATATTGCTATGAAAGCAAAATCCAAATTTGTACAGTTAGGAATTGACTTGTACTGCAGATCTGAGATGCGGGTTTGACCTTCGGGTTGGGAAGACCCCCTTGAGGAGGGCATGGCACCCCACTCCAGTATTCTTGCCTGGAGAATCCCATGGACAGGGGAGCCTGGTGCGCTACAGTCCATGGGGTCCCAAAGAGTCAGACACGGCTAGGTGACTGAGCAGGCGTGCATGCACGCGGATCTGAGTGTTCAACATTTTATACTTTCAGGCAGAGATCTTTGCCACGGCACAAGCAGTGACTTATCAGAACATGTTTCTGCTTCTCTTTACAATATAGAAAGAAGTCTGGCAGGCACAACCGTAGCCAAGTGATCCAGCTCAAACTCGCTAGGACAGGGCCAGTTGGCAGAATCGTGTGTCCTCTGAGGTGACATGCAATTCATCTGGGCAGTGAGGATCCTTGTCCAAGATGGTTAGCCTGACTCTGACCATCAGGGGACGTCAGACGGAACCAGACTGGCAATTCCTAAAAGATAGCTGACCTGGACTCTTCAGCACTGTCAACGTCATGGAGCACCTCTAAAGACAACGTGGCAACTAAACGCCACACACGATTCTTGCTAGAATCCTAGATCGAGAGGGAAAAACACAGATGATTATTGGGGGAATGTGAACATGTGCTCCCACTAGACAATGTTATATCAATACTTAAGCATCCTCAGTGTGGTTGCTGGATTGTGGTCATTTAGGAGAATGCCTTGCTCTTAGAAAATAAATCTGAAGTCTCTAAATCATCACAATATCTGCAAATAACTCTCAAGTGGTTCAGCCAAAAATAATAATCCCCACATGAGAAGAAGAGGAGGAAGGGAAAGAGGAGATGACAGCATAGCCAAAGTTTGTCCTAGCCCCTCGGGAGTGAGATGAACCCCCCTCATCCAAAATTTGGTTTGGATGTCCAGACCGGTGATCCCACACAAGCATCAAGAAAGTGTGGAAAAGTCTGCTCTCCCATAATGAGGCTTTGCTAGGGGAGAGGGGCAGACTCCTGAACATGTGTCTGAGAGTGGCCTGGGAGCCGGCACACATGGCTTTCACTGCGGTTCCAGGCGGTGCAGGGTTGGGGCTCTTGTGGACTGAGTTCCCGCAGGCACCAAGGGAAGGACCACATGGGCTGTGGGGTCAGCTGGCCTGGGTTTGGAGCAGACGGGAAGCTGGGTGGTGGGATCTGGAAGCTGTCTGCAGGGAACCATCAGAAATGGAGCCCGGCGCTGTATCACATTGTCACCCTGGCGCCACAGGTGGAGAGGAGAGGGCCTCTCAGGTGCTGCATGAAGCCTGTAGATTTTCTGTCGATGAAATACTTTTCAAAATAGGAAGTGGGAGAAGAGAAGCTGTTCCTACTTTCCTCTCATTAGTCGAAGGCATTAATGTCTTAAAATTCATGTAGTCGTAAGGACAACTATTTTTATAAATATGCAATGCTGTTTTAATCATCTGTGCATGCTTAATCTCAAAGCCAATGTTCTTTCACAAATGAAAGATTTTACAGCTCAGTATAAATATTCCTCCTTATCTCTAGCCATTTACAAGTAGAATTATCATGGTCACTATTAAATAGAATACTCAATACTTTAAGTTGCCTGAGTTGCAGAAACATTGGTCGTTTCACTTAAGAAACCCAGTGCCTACTGTGTAACATGTACTATATCAAGGGCAAGACAGGGATGATCAGTTCTAGATGAAGCCTTCTGTAAGCAGACAGGTAAGACATTGCTCTGCCCTTTGTGAGTTTCTATTCCATCAATATTTAAGAATCTCAAAGTATACAAAATGCATAAAAGTCATGAAACCCAGACACATCATTGCTGCTATGAGAGAATTCAAGAGTAAAACTTACACCAATCAGAATTTTCATGGATCACCCCAGAAAGTGTATTCATACCCTATTTTATAATAATATACACTTTAAATGACACAACTCTTTCTCTGTTCTTACACGAATTCACACCAAAATCAAAACCCTGTGCGCATTTTGCAGTAGCCGACAGGGACAGAACACAATACCATATCCACATTTGCTCCAAGCAGGAAGCTGGAAAAGAAACACTGGCCCATAAATCCTAAAACTCATCACAGTTACAATCACTTCACATCTAGCACTGCTCGGACCTCAAATATTCTATCCCATTGACTGACTCGAGAAGCGTGCTTCTATTTGCTAATCACTCCAATTTCGTGGCCCTGAAGTAGAATGTCCACAGTGAGAGCAGATCAACCTGCACAAGGAAACAGGCAGCTACGGGCAGACAGGCCTTCGGCGGAGTTTCGACGGTTGCCACCCCTTTGATCCCACTTCTGCATCTGAAATCTCACCAACAGATACATTTGTGTGTGTGTGTGTGTGCGTGCGCACGTGCATGCGTGCTTAGTCGTGTCCAACTCTTTGTGACCCCATGGACTACAGCTAGCAGACGGGAAGCTGGGTGGTGGGATCTGGAAGCTGTCTGCAGGGAACCATCAGAAATGGAGCCCGGCGCTGTATCACATTGTCACCCTGGCGCCACAGGTGGAGAGGAGAGGGCCTCTCAGGTGCTGCATGAAGCCTGTAGATTTTCTGTCGATGAAATACTTTTCAAAATAGGAAGTGGGAGAAGAGAAGCTGTTCCTACTTTCCTCTCATTAGTCGAAGGCATTAATGTCTTAAAATTCATGTAGTCGTAAGGACAACTATTTTTATAAATATGCAATGCTGTTTTAATCATCTGTGCATGCTTAATCTCAAAGCCAATGTTCTTTCACAAATGAAAGATTTTACAGCTCAGTATAAATATTCCTCCTTATCTCTAGCCATTTACAAGTAGAATTATCATGGTCACTATTAAATAGAATACTCAATACTTTAAGTTGCCTGAGTTGCAGAAACATTGGTCGTTTCACTTAAGAAACCCAGTGCCTACTGTGTAACATGTACTATATCAAGGGCAAGACAGGGATGATCAGTTCTAGATGAAGCCTTCTGTAAGCAGACAGGTAAGACATTGCTCTGCCCTTTGTGAGTTTCTATTCCATCAATATTTAAGAATCTCAAAGTATACAAAATGCATAAAAGTCATGAAACCCAGACACATCATTGCTGCTATGAGAGAATTCAAGAGTAAAACTTACACCAATCAGAATTTTCATGGATCACCCCAGAAAGTGTATTCATACCCTATTTTATAATAATATACACTTTAAATGACACAACTCTTTCTCTGTTCTTACACGAATTCACACCAAAATCAAAACCCTGTGCGCATTTTGCAGTAGCCGACAGGGACAGAACACAATACCATATCCACATTTGCTCCAAGCAGGAAGCTGGAAAAGAAACACTGGCCCATAAATCCTAAAACTCATCACAGTTACAATCACTTCACATCTAGCACTGCTCGGACCTCAAATATTCTATCCCATTGACTGACTCGAGAAGCGTGCTTCTATTTGCTAATCACTCCAATTTCGTGGCCCTGAAGTAGAATGTCCACAGTGAGAGCAGATCAACCTGCACAAGGAAACAGGCAGCTACGGGCAGACAGGCCTTCGGCGGAGTTTCGACGGTTGCCACCCCTTTGATCCCACTTCTGCATCTGAAATCTCACCAACAGATACATTTGTGTGTGTGTGTGTGTGCGTGCGCACGTGCATGCGTGCTTAGTCGTGTCCAACTCTTTGTGACCCCATGGACTACAGCTACCAGGCTTCTCTGTCCATGGAATTTTCCAGGCAAGAATACTGGAGTGGGTTGCCATTTCCAACTCCAGGGGATCTTCGCCACCAAGCGACCTAACCTGCATCTCTTGAGTCTCCTGCATTGACAGGCAGATTCTTTGCCATTGACATTCTTTACCTGGGAGACCCCAAGATTCATTCACATTTGTACTCAAAAAATACAACGTAGTTGTCTGTTATAGCATTCTTTATAAAAACAAAAGACTAGTAATCCCACAGGAATTCAATCAATGGCTCAGTGATAAAGAATCCACCTGCCAATGCAAGAGACACAAGAGCTTCAGGTTAGGTCGCTTGGTGGGGAAGATCCCTTGGAGGAGCAAATAGCAACCCACTCCACTTCTTGCCTGGAAAATTCCATGGACAGAGGAGCCTGATGGACTACAGTCCATGGAGTTGCAAAGAGTCAGACATGATGGAGGGACTAACTTTCATTTTCACTTACCTACAATGTAGGAGACCCTGGTTTGGGTTCCTCAGGTTTGATCTCATGGTGGGAAGATCCCCTGGAGAAAGGAATGGCAACCCACTAGAGTATTGTTGCCTGGAAAATCCTAAGGATAGAGGAACCTGGCGGGCAACAGTCCCTGAGGTCACAAAGAATCGGACGCTGAGCATGACTGTAGAAATACCTGTTACACTGTGCTGTGGAATCTACACAGATGATAAAAACCAAGCAGATCCATACATGGCAGCAAATTTCCAAAACGAGGGTAAGTGAACAAAGAAAGACTGGAGAAGAGTCAACACCGAATGCCTGCGTTTGTCTCAGGAAGGGGTATCAAGTAGGCACCCTGGTACAGTTACCCCTAAGCAACAGCACGAGTTCACTTCTACACAGATTTTTTCCAGCAAATACAAATAAGATTACATGGCCCACAGTTGGTGGACCTGTACTTGCTGAGCCAAAGATGGGGAGGGCTGACTATGGGGCTTGAGCGTTCCTGGATTTCGGTATCCGCGGTGAGTTCTGGAACCAGTACCTCGAGGATATTAAAGGATGGCTGTATACACCCAGAACACTGGTCGGTGACATAACCTTGTCACACTGGTGACCTTTCGGAAAGGCGAGTGGGGTTAGGGGAGGATAAACATATTTTGCATTTTTTTCTGTATACGCTCGTGTGATATTTACCGTTCTTACCGTGTGTGTGTGTACATATATGTATGTGTGTCTGTGTGTACACATGTACATAATATGGCGAGAATGACAGCTGTGATTGCTAGCCCATGTTCATCAAGAAGAAATAAATAAGAAAGCTGAAGAGCTCTTAACAACCATCTTACATCACGGTTGAACAGCTCTCCCCCCGCTAACAAGGTGAAGATAACTCCGGGTTAGCTGAGAAGTGAGGCCCCATTTTCAGGGTTAAGGCCCGTCGTGGGAGCATCTCCACGTGGCCCTTGCCTCTGTTTATCTGCAGTCCCGTGTCTGCACTGGCAGGAAGGGAAGAGGGGATGTCTGTGGGGAAGGGGAGGGGGCTGGCAAACCAGAGCATTGACGGAACTGCTTACACGGTGAAGAGCTGCCATGAAATCGTAGATGAGAAGGTGCCCTCTGTTCACACCCCACCAGAGTGCCTGGTGGTTCTGGAAAGAATGGAAAGAAAGCATTGCGCCAGCCACCATCCTGCCCAAACTGTACAGATTTTAAATGACTTCCCTTCCCCAGCCTTTCGGGTCAGTAAGAACCGCTGTTCACCTCCTTCCTTTGTGAGCTGGCCTTTAAGCTTGGAGGCCAGTTATGGTTTAACCTACTTGCTTCTTCATGCAATCCTATTCAAAGTCTTGGAAATTGGACCCCCCAGGTCATCTGGTTCAACCTTCTGAGGCTACAGACTCAGGAACAGGGGATAGGTGAGTCTCCTGAGACACACGGGACTCCCTTTCTGGCCCACGTGTGAAGGCTGCTCCTGGACACCACGCTATGTATCCCTGTCCTTCCTTACCCCCAAGCTCCCCTCCTCCCACCACCATCTTTGGCACATTGCAGGGCAACCTGGCCTTTCTGATGGGAGCCAGAGAAACTAAGGAGAGAATCAAAAAACCAAGCACCTGGACAATAACTCTATTTGCTTCTGCAGAATGTGTGCCTGTGAGATTTTCTTTAGCATCAGTTTCTTTCAGGGGTCATGCCCACTCTTTCACATTAATGACTGTAAACCACTCTTTAAGAGATCTTTCATGATAATAAAAATCTAATCAGTTGTTCTTTAAAAAAAACCATTAATCCATTAATCTGTTAGAAAAAAATCACTTCAACTGACTTTAGGAGGTCATGTGGATGCAGTCAGTTAAGAACCTAGAGCTCAGCTTTAACTGGTTTTGTGCATCCTCAGTCGCGTCCGACTCTTCGAGACCCCGTGAACTGTAGCCCACCAGGCGCCTCTGTCCATGGGATTCTCCAGGCAAGGAGACTGGAGAGGGCTGTCATTTCCTCCTCCAGGAGATCTCCTCAATCCAGGGGTTGAGCCCACATCTCCCGCGGTTCCTGTGCTGGCAGGCAGTTTCTTTACCACTGAGCCACCTGGGAGGCCCAGCTACTGCAATACTGTGTGATTCAATCAAAGTTTCTATGTAAATAAGAATTCCTTGAAAAGGAACCATCTGAAGAGAATTGGTGATGGACAGGGAGGCCTGGCGTGCTGCGATTCATGGGGTCACAAAGAGTCGGACACGACCGAGCAACTGGACTGAACTGAACTGAAGAGAATGAAAAAAATAGAAGTATCTTCTTAAGGGGGAAGATCAATAAACATAATTATTCACTGTTTCACCACAGCCTCATCCCATACGGTGTTTGACGTATAGCCCCCATCATCTTCGCGGCCAGCTGAAACTCTAACACATGCTCATGTCTACGTTCAAAGCCACAGAGGACAGTAGAAACAAAACAGAAATCATGGCTGCCAGTGCACATCTGCACACCAAGTTCCTCAAAGTTGTAAAGGCGAAACCTTTGCATGTTTAACATTGTATGCAAATACCTCCCATCAGTCAAGTCTGAACATTTTGGTCAGAGAAGTTGGGGCCACAAGAGAACCATATTCTGACCATCCTCAAGATTTTACACACACACAGCAGATGACTTCACCGGACACCCAAAGAAATGTTCAGCCCAGCTAGCTCGGGGCACTTCACTTGCCACTCGCTCCAGATGAACAGATAGGTCAGAGAGAAAAAGGGAACCATCCATGCGTGTTCACAACAACCCGTTCACCATCTTCATCCCTCCCATAAGGAGTCTCTAGGAGGGCAACTAGGAGCAGATAGGGGCCATCACAGGAAAGCCCTGCCTGGGGCCCGAGTGCAGACCCACCCTCCCGACTGGGCGCAGACTGGCAGGACATGGAAAGGAGCAACGGGTTTCTGTCCTTCTGTTCAAAGTTCCCCCTCCACTCTCTCCAGGCAGCCTGCCTGCTTATCAGCTGTTTAAAACTTTAAACCGAGCCAACCTGCTGACAGACGGTCTTGAAATCAATGGCTCCCTCTGAAACTTAATTTCCAATTGCCTTAATCTAATACATGCCATAATGTACTTTCAGTGGTTGAAATGAACAAGCGCATCAGCCTTCCAAGTTGTCAGAACTCAGAAGACACCCCTCCTGATACCCCAGGTCAGCACCTTTCTCTGCTGTTTGGTGTGTGGGTTGTCAAGCTTGGCTGAAAGACTCAGAGGGAAAACACCAACCTTGAGCCGGAGAGGTGGTGAGACCCAGATCCTCAGCCACGCGTGAGAGTCCTTGCACACTCAGCGTGCAGAGCCACCTGTCACTCAAACCCCGGTCTCCACCTAGCCTCCCGTCCCCTGTGGTCCAAGTACCCACAGCCCTACTGCCGTAAATTAGAGATGGTCGCCACCACATTCAGTGAGCATCGTGGGTACCACTTCCCAAGTAAATGCACTCACCCTCCTGTGATCTTTGAGTGTTCACACACTTCATGGTTTCTACAGTCACATATTCATAGACAATTATCCAGTACCAATTTTATATGCCAATGCAGAGGATATAGTCAAAACATTAGAGATTTCCAAGTTTGAACAAAGCCAATCTATACAGCAAGTCACTTCAAAATTATGATAACCTCTGAATATCACAGATACAGGTACTTACTACTGCCCATCATAGCTTGCAAAATATACTCGGCCGGGTCCTACCACACTCGGGCATGTGGGATTTTTCTTATTGTTGGTGCAAGACCTCCAGCACGTAGCTTTTAAATTCTAATACCACACAATTCCACCAAGAGGATGATAAATGTTTGTTAAAATAGTATTCTTATTGCTTTTCAGAACCAGGCATTCACTAATTCTTAAAAAATGGCATAAAAATGTAAACAGGTTGTTAGTTACCAGGATGATCATGTCAGTTCCCATAGGCTTCATCAGTTGCTTAAGCAAGGGAACATGGTATGGACCTTTGAGAGCAACCTCAGGCCAAAACTAAATGCTGAGTATGGGACTGATGGATCTGTCAGACACCCGTGGTGATACAGAGTCATTCTCCCCAAAGATGGAAAAATACCGACCAGTCATTGCAACGGCTGACTGTCTTACCAAATGCCGTGTTTGCAGCAAGATGAATGGAAGAAAAGTACTGACTTCTGCTCTCAGATGGTAACTGAGCCAAGAAAGTCAAAACACGGGCAGACACTGAGATGCAACCTCTTCTGGGCTGAGTGGCTGGCTTTGCTCACATCTGCTTCCCTTAAATCCCACTGCTAGGGGACAGCCAGGTCTGAACCTTGGCTTTAGAATGCACACAAGCCACACACAGTGCCGAGTGGACACACACATCCAGGCTCTGTGAGCAGCCAGGACTTGGGTGACTTTGTGTCTCTCATGACGTCGAAGGAGAAGAGCCATGGGCTCCATCTTGAGACACACACCCAGTCCCCGGTGCCGGCCCTGCCCGGCACCAAGCAGCACCAACCAGGAGCGCTCGCGCATTGCCCGCAAGCCCTCTCAGCTCCTCGTCCACAGCCCCACCGACAGCCGACAGCCGACAGCCTAACGCCTGCCCTGGCTCCTATCTCCTTTGTATTTCAGCCTACAGCCCAGAAAAGAGCTGGCCTGGCTCATTTGGGCCTACCTTTAACCAGACTCAGACTGCTTTCAGTGAAATAAAAGTGTCTGTTTGGGTTCCTTTCATGTGGCAGTCGGATATCCAAGTACTACTTTGGCTTCCCTAGGAAATTCCCCACCTTCACTTTTTCATGGGTCTGATTCCAGGCCAAGGATCCCCCGGCTGCTGGCACCTCCAGCCTCTCCCCTTGAGATCACAGCCCAGCACTGGATTGGCCTCAGACCTCCCCTCCAACTTGAGGAGGCTGCACAGGGAGGTCTGGCTGAGCAGGGGCTCAGGATTCAACATGACGCAGCCCTGAGCCTCCTCCGACCAGAGCAGCCTGGGAGAAAGCAGTAGTGCTCCCCAGGGCCCTCGGCGGCCCCCAGACACCCCGGCCCCCCGCCCTGCAGACGCAGGTGTCCTGCACAAGACGCCAGTGCAGGCCACACATCTGTGGGGCAGCTTGTCACCTCCAGGGCCCTGACAGCCAGGCAGCTGGGGGAATGGGAGGGGGGAATGGCCAGCAACCTCCTGCCCCCTCTCCACCCACCCCCACAGAGTTTCCAAGTTCAGGTAAAGGTGGGTCCTCAGTGTGGGCCTCATCAGCTTCATCCCAGCCCACCCCCAATTTCCCGGAGACACACGCAAAATCCCATCTGTGGGGTGGGGGGGGAAGTGGACTCAAGTTGCCCCGACAAGGCAGCTGCTGTGGAGGAAGGCTGGAACATTCCTGCAGAGGTTCTCAACTCCCAAACCTCCCCGGCCGGCTCCTTCCCGTGCCTCCCCCCCCCTCCCCCTACCTTGCTCCTCGCAGCCGCCCTCAAACCAGGCCGTGGGTTCCTCCTCCGGGAGCTGGGGCTCGCCTCCACCCTCCAGGGCTTTGCGCTTCTTCGACATCTC
>SJYG01000118.1:2089498-2108358 GCA_006410535.1 Litocranius walleri | reverse complement strand
CACCTCCTGACCGCGCACCCCGCGGCGCCCCCGCCCCTGCCCGGCTCGTGCGGCCGGGAGGGAGGAGGGGAGGGGGCGGGGAAGCGGGGAGTGGAAATAGACGCTGCTTCGCTTCCCTCTTCCCCATTCATAGATTTGGTTTGATTCTTGGGGCGGCCGTTCGGCTCCGCGAGCCGCAGTGAATGGAAGCGTGCCCGCGCGCTGGGACCACTGGGCGCGCGGATGCCGCCCTCGCGGGGGGCGCTCGTCCAGAGCGGAACCCGCGCCCTCTCCTAGGTGCGGGTGGGTGGACCCCCCAACGGCCACCTTGGAGGGACCACGAGCCTGGCCTCCCACCCGGGAGTTCTTGTCACTGCCCCTGCGGTGCTGGAAGGCCAAACGCAGAGCGAGCTGCTCTCAGCCGCGGAGAGCCGGGAAGCGCAGGCAACCAGGCCCAGTCCGGGACGACCGAGATCGTAGCCACAGCGAGGGGAGCGGCCAGGCGGCGCGGGACAGTGGCCGAAGCCACGGGCATCACCTCCCTCTGCGCAGCCTGGGCGGCACAAGCCGTCTCCCTCTCGGCTCCAGAACCCCAGGGCGCAGGAGTGCGGGCTGCGGAGGACCGCGCAGCGGTGGCTTCCCACCCTCCCAGCCCAGGTCTCGGGGATCCGTGGGCTCGCGTCCGCTGCGCGCTGCTGCGGGGAACCGAGGGCTGGCGAGGCCCACGCCGGCCGTGAGTGGGACGCGGCGCCCCCTCATGGACCCCCGGACCCCATTTCTCCTCCGGGATCCCACAGTTCTCAGGCGCCCCGCTCATTGCGGGCGCTGGATCGACGCTGGCAAAAGCTGCCACGGGACTCAGAGAGCAGGGTGGCCGACGTCTCTGCTGCCGACGCCCAGCAGCAGGGAGGCTGACCCGCTGACCCTTCTGAGCCCGGTGTGCCCCAGCCTGTTGGAGAAGCTGCCCCCTCCGGGGGGCCCTTCTCCCCCCTTAGGCCCTGACCCGGGCCCCTCTCCCTGCTAGAGTAACCGCCTTCCCTTCGCGCCCCTTCCTAAGTCCTCTGCTGGACTTAGGGTCCCAGCCCAAGCATGCTGTCCCTCTGTCTCCCAAGGGGAAAAAACAAGTCTTGACACGTGTCCTGCACCCTTCCACCCAGCTTCTCTCCCCTTGACCACTCGGTCTGATTTCTCCCCTCTCACTGGCTCTTGAATCCAGGCCTACAGGATGGTCTGAGGAGGTCTAATTCAAGGACTTAGCAAAATCAGCTCTGCCACAGGTCAGAGGTCACCCTGAGTGCTTCGAGCAAAGGTCAGTTCTTAAGCCTTAGCCTCAACTGACTTGCGCACCATATTGGACAGAGTCTTGGGTCCCCTTCCCTCCTGTGGACACACCGTCCCTGGCTTCCATCCTGCCTTCCCGGTCATTCCCTCTGGGTCACCGTGGTTGAATCTGCGTCTCCCCATTTTCTTGAAGCTGGAGCTGCTCATGGCTCCCTTACCTACTCTGTCATTCCTTGGCGTTCTTACTCTGCCTCCTGGTCTTAAGTCCAGTCTCAACCCTGAAGAGTCAGAATTCATATATTCAGCTCAGAGTTCTCCCTGAAATGTTGGAGTTGCCTGTCTCACTCGCATCTCTACCCGGCTGTCTAAAAAGCTCTGGAAACTCATCAGGACCCACTGGGTTCCTGATTTCACCCTCACGCCAAACCTGCTCTGCCCACAATTCTTCCCACCTCTGTAAAAGGATGTCTTATCCTCACTGTTGCTCTTGGGCCAAAATATTGGGGTACAGTTGACTCCTTTTGCGGTCACCTCCCACATGCCATCCCTCTACCTTTAGACCTGGACAGGCTCCACGGCCCCGCCGCACCGCCCAGCTCCACTGCCTCCTGCCTGGGCTGCAGTTCCTGCCCCGGCCCTGCCTGTGTGCCCGTCACATGGCCGTCAAAACCGGTCAAGATGCAAGACCAGGTCTCTGGCTTCTCCCCCACAGTGATGCCAGGTCCCTACAGTGGCTGGCATCCCTCTCTGTCTTACCCTCTTCCTTCCCCACTCCCTGGTCCCCAGTGCCACTGAACTTTCCTAGAACCCCCTCAGATCTTTCCTAGAACCCCCTCAGAGCTTTCCTAGAACCCACTCAGAGCTTTCCTAGAACCCCCTCAGAGCTTTCCTAGAACCCCCTCAGAGCTTTCCTAGAACCCCCTCAGAGCTTTCCTAGAACCCCCTCAGAGCTTTCCTAGAACCACCTCAGAGCTTTTCCTAGAACCCCCTCAGAGCTTTCCTAGAACCCCCTCAGAGCTTTTCCTAGAATCCCCTCAGAGCTTTCCTAGAACCCCCTCAGAGTTTTCCTAGAACCCCCTCAGACCTCTGCATCTGCGGATCCCCTCCAGACCGTCCTACTGAAGACCCTCCAGATGGCCTCTCTTTCTCCTCACCTCTACTCAGAGGCCTCCTCTGAGAAGCCCTGGAGGGCACCTTGCCCACACCTTGCCCTCAGCTCCAGCCCCTGTCCTGGCACAGGAATAGCTCTTCTGGCCGCTCCTTCTGCTTTATTCATTTGCCTTGTTTGTTCTGTCTCACCGTCAATTGCTAGCTTCTCGAGGACAGGGGTTTTTTGCCTTTGGTTATAATTGCATCAAAAAGTAGTCTTGGCCTCAGGGAAGTTCCTCACCTCACCATACATTCCGGAGATGCTGCGTTTGCAGGAGGAGAAGGGGATGACAGAGGATGAGATGGCTGGATGGCATCACCGACTCGATGGACATGAGTTTGGGTAAACTCTGGGAGTTGGTGATGGACAGGCAGGCCTGGCATGCTGTGGTCCATGGGGTTGCAAAGAGTCAGACATGACTGAGCGACTGAACTGAACTGAGCTAGAAGAAAGTGGGCTTGGAGGCTGGCAGGCGGCCTCCATCTGTCATAGTGGTCCCCAGATCAAATATCCATCTGGCAGGGTGGGAGACCCTGCCTGAGGACAGTCAGGCCTCTGGGTGACTCTGTTCTCTGCTCAGTCACTTTCTGCCTCCATTGCTTCTTTCTCTTTTTATCTCCCTGTTGGGTTTTTCTTTCCTGACAAGCCTTAAGCCTGCTGTGGTCCACACAGAGGTAAAATGGACCCCGGCTGACCTGAGTCCTTAGAGACCACACTCCTTCCCTGAGCCCTTTAGGAGTGGGTTCCCACCCTTCTCATCCAGAGAGTAAATGCCCAGTTCCCGAAACTTTAGAATGCCCCCCCTGCGTACCCAACAGTGTACTCATTCAGCAACCACTGAGCCTGGGGGCAAAGCTCGGAGGCCCTGGTCTCTGCAGCGATCCCCGGGCACAGGAGAGGCCCTGGAGCTGTGGCATGCCCGCTGCAGGTGGCCTGGCACGCTGGGGGTTCCCCCTCGAGGAGGCCTCCCAGGGCCAGAGGCAGGAGAGGGATTGTTTGAAAGGCCCAGCGCTCCAGCGTCAGGCTGAGGAGCTGAAGCCATATTCTGAAGGCCCTGGTAGGTGGGCTTCCAGAAAGAGGTGGGATGGAGTCCTCTGTGTGTGAGGGAGACAGCTGGGGAGTGGCGGAAAGGAAGCGGGACCAGAGGCAGGGCGAGTGGGCGGCCCAGAGGCTGTTTTCACGGATCCCAGGTTGAAGGAGGGAACCGGGCTGGCCGCGTGGGTGAGAGGAGGGAGGAAGTGAGGATGCCGGAAATAGTTCTGGGTGCTCACGTGATGGCCCATCTTCTGAAGTAGCATCTGAAAACTCGACCCAGCTGAGCTGCAGATCCCAAGGAGGCTGACGCCAAGGAGCAGGCAGGCTGGCGCCACTGGACAAGCAAGGGCAGGCTGAGATCGGCCGCCCACTCTGCATCCGAACACCCTGTGTCCCCCTGTCACCTGCCAGCCTGAGCAGGTGAGGGGGCAGGGCTCGGGGGAGGACTCGGGGCAGCCCCCTTGGTCACCTCGGAAGGGGAGCCCGAGTCTCCTGCATGCGGGCCACCGCTTCCCCCAAATGCATCAGATGACCGGACTTGATGTGGATGAGGCCCTTTCATTGAAACGGCCGGAAGGGGAAATGGACCAGTGATGTGAGCTAGCAAAGGCATGGGCTCTGAGGGCAACTCCCCAGCTGCAGTCAGGACATCCTGGCTGTGACCTCGCCTTCCCCGGCTCCAGATAGAACGAAAGCCTCGGGGTGGGCAGGCAGGCTGGGGCTTGTTCTGATACCTGCAAGGCTCAGCTTGAAGGGGCAGGGGCTGCCTCCCTCAGGGATGTTTCATTCATTCCCCCTGGTTCTTGGAAGAGCATTTCCAGGTTCTTCTGGTTCCAAGAAGTGAGATCTTTGGATAATTGGGTGTGAATTCTCATCGATTCCAAGAACAGTCTGGGGAAAACAAGCGAAATCAGAGCAGGCTTCCGACTAAGTGGCCTGCTTGGAAAGCAGGGGTGAAGACTCTGCTGACCGCCGAGCACAAGCATTTCTGCTCCTGGAAGAACTTCTAAGTTGTGGGAAGTGATTTTTCAAACGAGAATTGTAGATACAGAAAGTCTGAAAGCAGCTTATTTAACCCTGTGAATGGGTTAAATAGAGTCTAATCACTGATTCGCAGAGTGCAAGGAACCTTCAATTAAGTAATGAGACTAATCCCCTAGTCCCAAGTGCTGGGCTATGAATGAGGAAAATGAGGGCAAATAATGTAACACCGCCAAACAGCAGTGAGCTTGCGGTGGTTTGTTTTCTTTTATTTATTTATTTATTTTTATACTTTATTCTACATTACAATACTGTATTTGTTTTGCCATACATTGACATGAATCAGCCACAGGTGTACACGATCTCCCAATGCTGAAGCCCCCTCCCACCTCCCACCCCATATCATCTCCCTGGATCATCCCGTGCACCAGCCCCAAGCATCCTTTTCTTTTTAAAGGAAGGACAGTATAGCTGTGGACTGTGTTCACAGTTTTGAACCAATTATATAAATGCAGAAATTTTATCACATCGTGTCTGTTCCATAAGTAGTGTGGTTTAATTATCTTAAATATTTCATCTATTTAGAAGTCATCACTCACATTTTTTAGTTTTCTATTTGGAAATAATTTCAAATAACAGAAAACTTGCAAGAATAAAAACAGTACAAGGACCTTTCTGATATCCAGACCCTCCTCTGGTGAAATGTTAGTCATATGAATGGTCTCTAGTTTTCTCATTAATAAAACGTGCATTATCTCTTGGCCCTTTACACCTGAAATACTTCAGTGTGCATTTCCTAAGAATAAGGATATTTCCTTATATAAACACAGCACTGTAGTCAATAAGTAAACATCCCTGATAAAATACTTTTATCTCACCTCTGTCCATATTCCAGTTTTATCCATTGATCCAATGTCTTTTATTTATTTTACTATATTTATTTTGCAAGGTAAGTTTTATTTGAGGCAAAATGAGGGCTGTAGCCCGGCAGACAGCATGTCAGATAGCTCTGAGAAACTGCTCCAATCAGGTGGCTGGGGGGGGAGAGGGGGGAGGTCAATGTATGTGATTCTGGAGAAGGGGGAGTTGATCAGCTGAACACTTATCCCTTCACGGTGACACCAGATCCAGTGTCTTTTAGACCAACTCTCTCCTCCAAAGCAGAATGCAGCCTGTTGTTTTAAGTCAGTAAGCTTCGTCCTACTCTATGACCCCGTGGACGGTGGGTAGCAAGCCAGGCTTCCCTGTCCTTCATGATCTCCCAGAGTTTGCTCACACTCATGTCCATCAACTCAGTGATGCCATCCAACCATCTCATCCTCCATCTTCCCACCTTCAATCTTTCCCAACATCAGGGTCCTTGCCAATGAGTCAGCTCTTCGCCTCTGGTGGCTGAAGTACTGAAGCTTCAGCTTCAGCATCAGTCCATCCAGTGAATAGTCAGGGTTGATTTCCTTTGGGATGGACTGGTTGGATTTCCTTGCAGTCCAAGGGACTCTCAAGAGTCTTCTCCAGCCCCACAATTTGAAAGTCTATGGATAAGGATTTCATTGAACTGGCCCTGTCTTAGATTCTTTCACTCTGGACAATTTCCAGAACCCTTCTTTGTCTTTTACGACACAGACATTTTGGAGGACTGAGGACACCCCCTCGCCTCATTTTACAATAAACCGTCCATTTCTTGGTGTGAGTCGGTTAGATGTTTCCACAGGACTGGATTCAGGTGTTCTCAGCTGGAACGCTGCCGAGAAGAGGCTGTTTTTTTTACCAGACTATTGCCTCCAGAGGCCCTGATGTCCACTCGGCTCTCCCTGAGAGTCTGAATCCTGGCCCGGCTCCTGGCAGACACCTCCACTGTGTCATCTCGTGTTTGAGCTCATGCTCGTGGCTAAGAAGCATTCCGGAAAGAGTGGCTAGTATTCCGCTCCTCGTTGAAATCTGCCCCGAATCTGAGGGTTCTGACTTGGTCTGCTCCTGCCTGGACAGCTTGTGAACTCAGCACACCCTCTGCATTCACTCGCCAGCCCTGGGGTGGGCGAGAACCTCCCTTCTCCCTGATTCACACACGCGTGTGTCCACCTATTTGTGATGTTGTGAGTACTGAAGACTTAGGGGCTCACAGATTCCCAGTTCTCATGGTTCGTAATTCATTTCTTTCCTAAGGTGTGTTTTATTTACGTGTGTAGTTCTGGCCGCACTGGGTCTTCATGGCTGCATGTGGGCTTGCTCTAGCGGTGCTGAGTGGGAGATGCTGTCTGGCTGTGGTGCCCGGGGCTCTCGCGGGGGTGGCCTGTCTTGTCGCGGAGCACGGGCTCCAGGCACCTGGGCCCCAGGAGTTGCAGCCCCGGGCTCTAGAGCGCAGGCTCAGTCGTTGTGGCGTGCAGGCTTAGTTGCTTTGCATCATATGGGATCTTCCTGGGCCAGGGACTGAACCCATGTCCCTGGCATTGGCAGGAAGACTCTTAACCAGGATATTTGCTCCATGCACGCTCAGTCATGTTCAACTCTGTGACCCCATGGACTGTAGCCCACCAGGCTCCTCTGTCCATCAGATTTCAAGCAAGAATGCTGGACTGGGTAGCCGTTCCCTTCTGCAGTGGGTCTTCCCCACCCAGGGGTCAGGCCAGCATCTCCTGCGTCTGTGGCATAGGCAGCAGGACCCTTTGTCACTGCGCCGCCTGGGCCACCGGGAAGCCCTGTGGCTCGTCTCCGTATGTGGCTCTTTGGCTCATGTTTGGTCCATAAAGGAATCTGTGAGGGTCCCTGTAAACTGGCTCCTGCACACAGGCCGTTGTTTGCTGAACTCCTTCTGACTGTTGGCACAGCAAGATAGTTCAGGCTTATCTTGTACCATCCTTGCCTCAGCCTGAAATCAGCCATTTCTTCAAGGAGTGCTGGTCCTTGCAGTGGGATTAGAGACCAAGATCTGGGTACCAGGCTGCTCACTGCTACTGAGGGTGTCCTTTCTTCTTGGCCCTTGCAGCCGACAGATCTGGGCAGTTAGCACACATGCTATGTACATACCACGCGCACAGGCAGGCATACATGCACTCACGTGTCAGGGTCTTTCCTGAATTTCCCATGTCACTGGCGTATGTCCCTTTGTCACCGGGATGACCCCCTGCTCCCGCCCCTCCCAACATCAAGGTGCTTGGTCAGTTGCTCAGCTCCACAGTGTGTCTGCAAGCTGGCTTTGCCATCAGTGTTGTTTGCACTGCAACAAGCAAACTCAGGAGGTCAGGATTCCCTGCCTCCCAGCACCTCTCAGAGGACACAGTACCCAGAAGACCTCTAGCCAACCCTGTGTTCAGAAGATGCTGGTTGGTTCTGTCTTGTGTATTCCCCTACCATTTCCTCTCCTTTGAATGAAGGACGACAAGATTCCTTTGTTTCTGTGTCCATTCAGGTTCAAAGGTTTCCCCTTTCCAGGCTCATTGATGTAATTTTATTCTCTGAGCATGTATGCTCCTGAATTTGTTCCTGAAAATCAAGACTAAATCTTTGGAGAAAGGGTCCTCTGTCTAAATTCTTTCTACTCTATCTCTGCCCCCAAGCCTGGTTAGAAACCAACTTCACTGTTTTCTAGTCATCTCAAACCTTTCCTCTGTAAAGGAGAGTGGATATGTTTGTTTTCCTATTTTCTCTTTTTTTTCCTCCACAAAACGTGTACTATATGTGCTCTTCGGCAATTTGCTATTTGTCATCATTAACATCTCCTGGAAATCACTCCCTGCTGTTTTTCAATCTCTCTCTCACTCTCTTAGTTTTTTTTTTTTTTTAACTTTTGGCCGCACTCCAAAGCACTGGGACTTTATTTCCCAGATCAGGGATTGAGTCCGTGCTCCCTGCATCAGAGAAAGTCAACTCCTGGACTGCCAGGGAAGTTCTTCTTCCTCAGTTTTTAAAAACAACTCTAATGTATGTACGTCCTATGCTTGGACATTAAGGCAATTTCCAAAACTTTACAATTACAAATAAGTGCAAAAAATTGCTTTGTGCATTTATATTTTCATACTGTGGATGGTCAATTGCTAGGAGTGGACCTGCTGGCTGTTGTTTAGTCGCCGATTCTGTCTAACTCTTTGGGATCCCATGGACTGCAGCATGCCAGGCTCCTCTGTCCTTCACTACCTCCCAGAGTTTGATCAAACTCATGCCCATTGAGCCGAGCATGCCACTGAGCCATCTCCTCCTCCGTCTCCCTCTTCTCCTCCTGCCTCAGTCTTTCCCAGCATCAGGGTCTTTTCCAGTGAGTCGGCTCTTCTCATCAGGAGGCCAAAGTTTTGGAGCTTTAGCTTCAGCATCAGTCCTTCCAATGAGTGTTCAGGGTTGATTTCCTTTAGGATTGGCTGGTTTGATTTCCTTGCTGTCCAAGGGTCTCTCAAGAGTCTTCTGCCACACCACAATTCAAAAAGTCTATTCTTTAGCACTTTAGCCTTCTTTACGGTCCATTCTCACATCTGTACGTGACTACTGGAAAAGCCATAGCTTTGACTATATGGACTTTTATTGGCAAAGTAATATCTCTGCTTTTCAATACACTGTCTAGGTTTGTCAGAGTTTTCCTTTCAAGGAGCAAGCATCTTTCAATTTCTTGGCTTCAGTCACCATCTACAGTGATTTTGGAGAAATCTGTCCAAAGAAAATAAAGAAAATCAGAAAATAGACCTGTCACTGCTTCTGCTTTTCTCTGTTTGCCATGAAGTGACGGGACTGGATGCCATGCTCTTAGTTTTTTTAAATGTTGAGTTTCAAGCCAGCTTTTTCACTCTCCTCTTTCACCTTCATCAAGAGACCTTTAGCTCCTCTTCACTTTCTGCCATTAGAACGATGTCATCTGCATATCTGAGATTGTTGAGATTTCTCCCGGCAATCTTGATTCCAGCTTGTGTTGCATCCAGCTGGGCATTTCACATGATGTATTCTGCATAGAAGTTAAATAACAGGGTGGTAATATACAGCTTTGATGCACTCCTTTCCCAACCTCGAGCTGGACTGCCATGTAAATATAGACATAGCCTTGTTAGATATCATCAAATTCTTCAAAAGGTCTCCATCAGCTTACAATCCACCAATCATTTTCATTTCATAACAAAAAATTCCCCAAATGTAAACAAATCTGCATTAGTGGAAAAAGAAGTTTTAAAGAAGTAATTTGCTTCACTGAACTGGTAAGGTTAGGGTCCAGGGTCTGCTTCATCCTCAGGCACCTTGAGGTGAGAACTTACGTGAAGTCACTCAGGCGTGTCTGGCTCTTTGCGACCCCATGGACTGTAGCCCACCAGGCTCCTCAGTCCATGGGATTCTCCAGGCAAGAATACTGGAGTGGGTTGCCATTTCCTTCTCCAGGGGATCTTCCCGACCCAGGGATCAAACCCAGGTCTCCCACATCGCAGGCAGACGCTTTACCATCTGAGCCACTAGGGCAGCCTTACCAGAACATGATATAAACATGTGCCTGTCACTCTTGTCTGCCAAACTGAGCACATACATTCTGAACCTGGTATTCCGCTATATTATGAAATAAATGTGCAGGGAAGAAATCACTTGGAACCAGGCCTCATTTCTGTTCTCAATTCGCTCACGTTCTTGCTCTGTGAGTTTGGGGAAGTCATTTGATGTCACTAAGACTCCTCTCCTCATCTGTAAGATAGAGATAAAAATAATATGTTCCCCGACTCCCTAATAGATTGGTTTAAGGAGCAAATGTGTATGCCATTTAAAGACAGAAATGCCTGCATGCTATCTATCTGTCTACGGGTCTATCAGTTGTTTCTGACTGTCTGATTTGTCCACAGTCTCTGAAACATCTTACTTCTAAAAAAGGGAAGGGAGGGAACATTTGACTGAAATGTTGCAAATCTGCGTTTTCTGGTTCATTTTCATCCTCACCACCATTAACACACCATTCGACAGTGCTCTTTCATCTCTCTGGATCTTATCGTCCATCTTTATACTATAAAAGGGCTGAACTCCCTCACCTGGGAGATGCTGCCTTGTCCCAGAGCGTTCTGCTTCTTCAGGGAGCCTACGTGAAGCCCACAGTGAGAGCGTGAGCAGGTCTGAGAGGAATGCCACACCTCCTTTTTAAAGAGCTTCGCCAAGAAATAGATGATTTCAAAATGGAACTTTAACAAAGAGGCCGGTACAGTTCCTGAAAGTCGAAGGTCATTTTTCCACCCACGAGGGAAGGCACTAACCACCTCTGATCCAGGGGAAAGCACTTAGATTTTTTCCTTAAGACCTCGTATAATTATTTTGAGCTTAGTTGGCTCACAAAGAAAGATTAAACATTAAAAAAAAAAAAGGCCGAGTGAGAAGAGGCTCTTTTGTGCATCTCCAGGCATTGTCACCCGGAGCTCGACTCAGGAGACCAAGAAATAAAAGCGGCCCCTGTCCGGCAGGAAGAGAAGAGAGAGAAGCTGTGAAGGGGAGGGGCGGTACTCAGGAGCCCGACTGTGATTTCTTAATCCACCTGCACCAAAGATCCTGATGCGTTGATTCCACCCCCGCTGGGCTAGGTTTCCAGGAGCCTGGGGTCCACTGGCTCAGGCCACCTCATGCATGGATGGTGTTCACGGCCCCATGGGTCAGGCCTGGTTCACAACCCCAACCCAGCCAGGCCTGAGTGGACCCGCTGGGCGTCCCTGCTGGACCCCATCTCCTTCTCCCAGCAGCTTTTAGAAAAACCCCACTGTTCTTCTCAACCCTCTCCCCGGCCTGGAAGCTATTGGGGTCATGGACAGGCCCCTCCCCACGCCCAGATGAGTTTCCAGAAAAGATGCCTGTGCGGGTTGCGTCCTGGCTCAGTCTTGTGCGACCCTCCTGGAAGGACAGCGCCCACCGCCCTGGCCCCAGTGCACGCCGTGCCTTTGCAGCCTTGCCTCCTCCTCCCGCTCCAGCTCCTCCAGTGCCGCTGCCCTGAGGACCAGAGGCTGCACAGGCCGCCTTGCAGGACCGAGGCCCTTCCCTCGACCGGGACACCCTGCCTGGGGCCCAGTGCCACTGTTCGCGCTCCACTCACTGCCGCCTGCCCCAGGAAGCTCCCCCCCTCTCCCCTCCTCCCTGGAGGACAGGCTGTTCCATCCTTGGACGGCACCAGGGGCACCAGTCAGAGACCCCTTAATCCCAGGGCACTGGCACGGTCAGGCTTCTGGAGCCAGAGAAACGCCACCGTCCTGCCCTCACAGAACAGCGAGTCTGGGTGCGGGCTGCCTCCTTAGCTGGTCAGGGGCTCAGCGATGCCCAAGCCGCCCGGGCGCCTCTTGGCCTTTCCTTCCTGCTGGCCCCTTCATGGCAAGAATTGCTGCTTGGAGCCAGGTGCCATTCCGTGTTCAAGGGATGAAGATGAGAGCGGAACAGTGACAGTGACTGGCACCTGCTTTTTCAGGAAAAAAGGAAACCTTCCCTGGAAGCCAGTGGCTTCCCTGGCAGCTCAGAGGTAAAGAATTCACCTGCCAGTGCAGGAGACTGGGTTTTAGTCCTTGGGCCAGGAAGATCCCCTGGAGAAGGGAATGGCAACCACGCTAGTATTCTTGCCTGGAAAATCCCATGGACAGAGGAGCCTGGGGGCCTACCTATAGTCCATGGGGTCCCAAAGAGTCAGACATGACTGAGCGACTGACGAAGAATAAATAAATATATCATTAACACTTGTGAAAATGCTTTTCTCAGATTTGAGATTGTTCTCAACATACTCACCAAGGTCTGAAACGTTGGAGATTCTCTTGCAAATCTGGAATGTTCCACTAAGAAATGCTAAGAATTTGACTAATGTACAACTCAAAGAAGGCACTGTCACAGCATGTAACCCATTTAAAATTGGATCTTTGGGGAAAAGTTTTCTTTCAATTACTTATTTTGGTAACCATGGCAACGCTGAAACAAATGTATACAGTAAGCGTGGTAAAAGGATCATGGTGGCATGTGTACACACACGTGCAACTCAAATAAAGATCAAAATGGAAAATTTAACACAACCGCATTATCTGTGGAAATTCTATGCACGTTGAGCACAGATGGTAATAAATATCTTTAATTTATTTAAAATATCTTAAAGTCTCTTCAAAAAATTTTCCTGTGTCCATCAATTGGATTTTTTTTAAATTTAAATTTATTTATTTTAATTGGAGGCTAATTACTTTACGATATTGTATTGGTTTCACCATACATCAACTTGAGTCTGCCACGGGTATACATATCTTCCCCATCCTGAACCCCTCTCCCACATCCCTCCCCGTACCATCCCTCCATATCATCCCAGTGCACCATCCGCAAGCATCCTGTATCGAACCTGGACTGGTGATTCGTTTCTTATATGATAGTATACATGTTTCAATGCCATTCTCCCAAATCATCCCACCCTCTCCCTCTCCCACAGAGTCCAAAAGACTGTTCTATACATCTGTGTCTCTTTTGCTGTCTTGCATACGGGGTTATTGTTACCATCTTTCTAAATTCCATATATATGTGTTAGTATACTGTATTGGTGTTTTTCTTTCTGGCTTACTTCACTCTGTATAATAGGCTCCAGTTTCATCCATATCTTGAGACACGTTTACGTTAAATACGTGCTAAAAACAGCTAATAAAATATTTGACCTGCAAATAATTACAAAAGGAATCAATACAATCATCAGAGTTCATAGATGGCAGAAACTGGGGAACACACTGCATGTGGGAAGAAAAATAAAGAAAAAGAAAATCAGAAATATGACTGGAGACTTTCTATTTGCTCACAGAAACAAGGATGTAAGATCCATCCTTCTCATGGTCCTCAAGTTTGAAGCAACCGTCCCTGTTAACAAAGAGTTTGAATTTAAACAGCTGAACAAGCAAGCACTCTATGACCTGGATTTCAGCTCATCCCAGTTGCTTATGATCTCATCCTTTCATTTGTTTGGTCCCAGAAGATGCGTGTGGAGCACACACGCCACGGCAGAGGCTATACATGCACGGCAGGCTCCGCACCTGGGGGGCTCCGCGCCTGGCATGCTCTGTGTCTAGTGGAGCTGACCATCTCAGGGCTGGTGAGACAGATGATGAGATGGGAACAATGTACATCAATGTGTAGCCACGAGTTATAGCTCACGGTATGAGGGAAAACGACCCCGAGCAAGCAGAGATCCCCATGATGCTGTGTTTGGGGTTGGGACACAAAGCAGTGGAAGATGTCTTTGAAGTAGTATTTCTCACAGGACCTCAAAACAGAGCGGGCCTTCACCAGGAGAGGAGGAGGCGAGAAGCCGGTGTAGGGGAGGAGGGCAGCCTGTGAGCTGCTCAGGAGAGAAAGAGCCTTCTAGACACAGGGGAGAGGTGGGTCGGCCAGGGAGATGCATGATAGGAGTGAGGACATGGAAAGAACCAGGTGACCTGGGCCCGGGAATCGGCACTCAAGATCAGCTTATCCCAGGGCAACCGGCGGGCAGCTAAGAGTCTTCAGGGCCATGGCAGACTCACGGTCTTCCTTTTCTCTGAGGTTCGGCCGTTTCCCTCCCTGCTAGCCATGGACACAGTCCACGATGATCTCTGCAGTTTTCTAGAAAGCAAAGGAGTCTCACTGACTTGCAACAAATCCTAAAAAAGGAATAGTTTTGAAAAATAATCTCGTGATCAGGGGCAGGCTTCCCAGGTGTTTCTCAGGGTAAAGAACCCGCCTGCCAGTGCAGGAGACAGAAGAGACGCAGGTTCAATCCCTGGGTCAGGAAGATCCCCTGGAGGAGGGCATGGCAACCCACTCCGGTATACTTATCTGGAGAATCCCATGCACAGACAGAGGAGCCCAGCAGACTACAGTCCATGGGGTCACAAAGAGTTGGACACAACTGAAGCAGCTTGGCACGCACTCCCGTACTTAGAGACAGAGACAGTTAGGATCGTCTGAGAGGCAAAGTCATCAGGTGAGAAGGAAACAGAGGGCAGGACAGACGGTGCAGTGGGGGGCGGTCCAGAAGGGCAGGCCCAGACAGGAGGCGAGACCAACAGGGAAGCAGGGGGCGTGAGTAGGACCACCCACCATTCCACTCTCCCCTTCTGCCCAAGGAAGAGAACTATACAGCCCAGCACGGGTGACAAGTTCCCCAGACCTCGCCTGCCCATGGACATGGCCCCCATGGGTGAGTTCCCCCTCGTGGCTGGCGCAGGAGCTGAGGTCCGTCCGCCCAGGCCGAGGCCCGGGAGAGACGAGGTGGGAGCATCTGCTCTGCGCTCTCCTTTGCTTGCGGCCCGAGTGTCTGCACGATCTGGGAGACCACGAGCTGCCAGACTCAGCCCCAGGCCCTGTCCCAGCCTCCAGCAGCTTCACGGCCGGTCCCGTGTGACCACAGCAGAGGGTCTCTGTCTGACTAATAAAGGCTGAAGGGCATCAGTCCTGTGCCCTCCTGGCCCCTGTGCCACACCTGTGGCAGGAAACTTGAGCTTCTCGCCATGTCCACAACTGTGCTCAGGGCAGAAAGTGCAGGGCAGGGCTCAAGGTGGTGAGCCGGGCTCGGGGAGGACCAGCTGTGTGACTCCCAGCCGGGTAGCATGTCCCGTCCACCCACCACCGGCCACACAATTTGCTGGGCTCAGTGAGAAATGAAAATTCAAGAACTCTTGTTCAAAAATATTAAGCATCTTAAGCAGGTGACAGGCCCATAATAATCAAGCTGGAGCCCCACCAACACAGGGCCCCCAGGGCTGCAGGCACAGGCATCCAGCCTCTGTCCTCTGTCCCCGCGGGGTCCATGCTGGGGGGGACACTGTGTCTGCCCCACCCCCCAGCAGGCTGCACACAGGGTGGGTGACTGTCCTCTGAGGCCTCAGTTGCAAACATGCGCTCCCAGTCAACACCTGCCACTCACTCCAGGAGCAGGGCCCTTGGGCCGGGACGACTTGCAAGGCTTTTAAACAGACGCAAAGCCACTGGAACAGCAGCCACACAGAGAACCTCAGTCGACTGCTCTCCTGAGTGTTGACCGAGTTGTGAGCAAGCTGCTCGGTGCTGCGAGCTCACCAAGAGCAGTGTTCTCGAGCACAGAATCGGGAACCCTGACCAGGGCCTTGGGGCGGTGGGCAGAATCCTGGCCCTGAAGATGCCCATGCTTCCTCCAGCCCCCAGAACTGTGATGGCAGCACCCAGCATGGCAAGCGGACTCTGCCGTGTGACTGAAGCATGGACCTTAAGACGGGAGAATAAAGGATTGTCCAGCAGGCCCAGCTCAGTCTAGCCACATTTCCCAGGAGAAACGCAGCCCTGCCCGCACCTTGACTTCAGCTCAGTGAGACCACCTTGAATTTCTGACCTCCCGAAACAGAAGATGATGCTTTCATGTTGTTTTAAGCCACTACATTGCAGGTCATCTTTACAGTAACCATACGAAACGAATACACTTAGGTTAGCAGGAACTGAACACGCTGAAATGATTTTTCTTCCCCCAAATCCATTCTTACTCCTTGGAAGGAAAGTTATGACCAACCTAGACAGCACGTTAAAAAGCAGAGACATTACTTTGCCGACAAAGGAGTGGGCCTAGCCCATAGTCTCTTCTATGATGGTCTGACAAATAAAGGTAACAGGAAGTGACTCTTACCAGTCAAGGCTATGGTTTCTCCAGTGGTCATGTATGGATGTGAAAGTTGGACTGTGAAGAAAGCGGAGAGCCAAAGAACTGATGCTTTTGAACTGTGGTGTTGGAGAAGACTCTTGAGAGTCCCTTGGACTGCAAGGAGATCCAACCAGTCCATCCTAAAGGAGATCAGTCCTGGGTGTTCATTGGAAGGACTGATGCTGAAGCTGAAACTCCAATACTTTGGTCACCTGATGCGAAGAGCTGACTCATTGGAAAAGACCCTGATCCTGGGAAAGACTGAAGGCAGGAGAAGGGGATGACAGAGGATGAGATGGTTGGATGGCATCACCAACTTGACAGACATGAGTTTGGGTAAACTCCAAGAGTTGGTGATGGACAGGGAGGCCTGGCGTGCTACGGTCCATGGGGTCACAAAGAGCTGGACATGACTGAGCAACTGAACTGAACTGAACGGAAGTGAACTGAAATCCTTTCTGTGAATATGTGCCTGTAGTAGGGGTGGGACACTAGCAAAGGAAGGATGCAGAGAGGATAAGGACTCCGTCCACTCTGGAACATTCTCAAATCGGTATAAAGGGCAGGAAAGCCCTTCGTGGCTTTTAGTACCTCATCTCATTTGGGCTCTGCACTTCCCAGGTGCTGCTAATGGTAAAGAACCCACCTGCCGGTGCAGGAGACATAGGAGACGGGAGCTCCATCCCTGGGTCGGAAAGATCCCCTGGAGGAGGGCATGGCAACCCCCTCTAGAATTCTTGCCTGGAGAGTCCCATGGACACAGGAGTCTGACAGGCTACCATCCATGGGGTTGCAAAGAGTCAGACACAACTGAAGTGACTTAGCACACACACGCACATTTGTGTTCTAAGACAGCAGAAGGCACAGTTACAGCTGAGCGTCCACAGCTCAGGGGCGCCAGCTGGGGGGTGCGGTCCTCAGAACGGGCAGCTTGAAGAGGAGTCCTGGAGGAATAGCATCTCTGAAGACATTCATGTTCGTTTGTTTGTTCTGATGAAATGCAGACATAACACAGGACTTCTGGTGGCTCAGATGGTAAAGAATCCGCGTTGAGTGTGGAAGACCCAGGTTCAGTCCCTGGGTCGGGAAGATCTCCGGAGAGGGGAGTGGTAACCCACTCCAATATTCTTGCCTGGAAAATTCCATGGACAGAGAAGTCTGGCGGGCTACAGTCTATGGGGTCGAAAAGAGTCAGACGCAGCTTAGCGACTAACACAAGACGTAACACAGCTGTCTCTGACTGCACGATCCAGGGACACTGGCCACATTGCGATGCTGCACAGCCGTCTCCTTTATCTTGCAACCTTTTCATTGTGCTGAACAGGAACTCTGCACCAACTAAACACTAAGTCCCCATCCCCACCTCCTCCCAGTCCTGGCAACCACTCTTCAACGTATTTTTCTGCCTCCATGAATTTGATTCCTCTAGGGAGAAGGCAATGGCACCCCACTCCAGTACACTTGCCTGGAAAATCCCATGGAGGGAGGAGCCTGGTGGGCTGTAGTCCATGGGGTCGCTGAGGGTTGGACACGACTGAGCAACTACACTTTCACTTTTCACTTTCATGCATTGGAGAAGGAAATGGCAACCCACTCCAGTGTTCCTTGCCTGGAGAATCCCAGGGACGGGGGAGCCTGGTGGGCTGCCGTCTACGGGGTCGCACAGAATCGGACACGACTGAAGCGACTCAACAACAAGAGGGACCTCACAGAAGAGAAACCACGCAGTGTTTCTCTTTTTACGACTGGTTTATATCACTCATGGTTGTCCTCCAGTTTCATCCACGCTGTAGCGTGTGCTGGACGTTTGTTCCTTTTTACAGCTGGATATTCCATTGCACAGGCAGGCCGCATTTTGTCTTTCCATTCATCACCAGATCAACATGTGAATGATTTCTGCCTCTTTTCTGTTGTGAGTCACGCTGCTTTGAGTATCAGCGTACGAATATCAGATGTGTGTTCGATCCAAAGATAAAGTTAGGATTTGCCGGAGATGAGAAGGAAGTTGTAACAAGAGGTCTCCTCAAAAATCTCTCTCCACTGCCGAGGCTGCTGTGTGCTACAGTTGAGCTGGAAAGTTCCATGTCGCTAGGACACAGGAGTGATGTAACTACTGCACCAAGGGCATTCGACAGGGGGGATGTCAGAATGTAAGGCTGAGGCTAAATTGCAGTTGTCCAGGTCAATCTTATATAAGGTATTTTCCAGCACTTTGAGAAAAGAGTGAACGTGAGCAGCTCTTCTCCTGTGGAGAGTGTTTGAAAACCTCCAGCTCTAGTGGAGAGTGGCCGGGAAGCCTGACGTTTGCATGCAGTCGGACCTTTGCTTGTTCTGATAGAGAAGCAGCATTTACCATTAAGCCACCACAGCAGCGTCTGCCCCTTCCTCGGGGCTAACCCCAGGGGTCCCTGGCACTGGGCAGTACCCTCCTCCCCGGCTTCTCCAGCGGAGCCCGGCTGACCCCAGAGCTTTACCAGAGCAACGCGGATGGATGCTGGCATGGCCCAGATCCAGCAGCACCCTCAGAGCACAGCATCGCTCATCTTGTTTGTTAACCTGAAAGCTTTTTTTTTTTTTAACTTAAAAATACCTCTGACTCTAGTAGGTTTCAGACCACACCCAGTGTGCTTGCTGGAGAGGGGTCTGCATGGGTTCTGATAACGGCAACTCCCTCGGGGGCTTGGCCATCCCAAAGTGTCCTTGGGTAACGTGGTGCCTCCCTGACGCCAGCCTGAGCTCGCTTCCCCTGGGGGCAGCGACCCACGGCCTCCAAGTCTGTGCCCCTCTTTCTGTGGGTGCAGCACCGGCCTCTCCTCCCACCTCCCAGGCAGGGGGTCAGCAGGGGGGCCC
>SJYG01000118.1:2075332-2086156 GCA_006410535.1 Litocranius walleri | reverse complement strand
CGTGTCCTCCGTTCTTTCAGTTCTTTCAGTGTCCGTAAATAACAACCAGGAGCAGAGCAGCTGTCTCTGCTCTCTCCAGCCCCAGACTCTTCTGATCTTAAAACTGCAGAGGTCCCGGGCTGGAGAGCCAGGCTGCACACAGCCACAGGGAGCTGCTTGTCGTGGTCACTGCTGCGTCCAGGTGTCCCAGGGCAGCGTCAGCCAGGCCTTCTCCTTCTCCCTGCTCGGGCACAGCAGGACACGCTCCCTGCATGTGTGTGAACTTCCGTCAACTATCACCAGCTAAGGGAGGCGAGTATTTAGAGGGATCGCATCCACTCCCCGATTCCCCACATTCTTCACTCCAGCAAGAGAGAAAGAAACAGAAGAACTGAGGAGAGGACTCGTGAGCAGCTGAAGGAGGGACATGTGGAAAAGAAAAATGAATACTCGCAACTGCATTTGGCTGTTTGGATGTAGCCCACAGATGTCCAAGATGACATCTTTTATCTGGACTGTGGTACACAGCAGTTTGGGATGTACACCAACAGCCAAAGAAATTGGCATAAGGACATTATAGTCTTCGGGACTGTTTCAAATATAAGCTCCATCATTTCAGTGTCTAAGCGCAGGTTCTGCTATGAATGATCTTTACGCCCTGCAAAAGTCGGTTGGTGCAAGAAATATAAAACCTATCTTAAGGGGCTTTCCTGATAGCTCAATTGGTAAAGAATCCGCCTGCAATGCAGGAGACCCCGGTTCAATTCCTGGGTTGGGAAGATCCCCTGGAGAAGGGCAAGGCTACCCACACAAGTATTCTGGCCTGGAGAATTCCATGGACTGCATAATCCATGGGGTCGCAAAGAGTTGGACACGACTGAGGGACTTTCACATCATAGCATGTGAACTGAGGGACTTCAGTGAAGATCCTAATAGGCAGCTTGCATACTTCGCGGTATGAATTAAATCTGGTTCTGTTGCAAAACTAATTCGATACAGTTTCAGCAGCAGATATAACGAATGCCACTAGAAAGTTATTCGCTTCCTTTGTGCATCAAAGGTGAGAAATGACACATTCTGCAAATATGTAAAGATACAGATGTCAGTAGACATCAGTGTGGGAGGGGAGAGTAGGATCTGCTTTGAGGGGAGAAAACAAGCGTGGGTAAGGGCAGGCAGAGGAGTGGGTCCTGCTGCTGACATTCACCAAGGACGCCGTGATGGGGTGGGCACCCGCTAGCGGCTGGCTCCACCCCTGTGACTCCGGAGAGGACCGCTCTCGCACCTTGGATCTCGTCCAGAGGGACGCGGACACATGCTCCGCTGAGCAGCCGGGAGGTACGTCCACCCGACAGAGAGACCCACCGCGCCGGTGCCGGTGCCGCGTTGCACGGCCGCCTCATGCTGGAGGGGAGACTGAGAAATGGGGGGCCCGCCGGGGGCGGGCATCAGGCGTGCGCAGTAAACAGCATCCTTTGCAGTCCCCGGGGGAGGGAAAGCCAAAACAAGGACTGTGTTCCCTGCATTCTACGGCGATCGCCTATCCTGTCTCTTCTGGAGGACCTAACAGTGTGTGCGCGCGAGTCTGTGCGCGCGAGTCTGTGCGCGCGCACGAGTCTGTAAGCATGTCCTCTGCGCGCACACCCGCACAAAACATACAGCAGTCCCGCATGAGGGCTGAGTCAGGAAAACACGTAGCGCCTGCAACTTAGCCTTAAATGCATATGAATCCTACACACTCCCCATCCTCATTTTTCATCATACTCCTCCGTGTGCGCACGAAGATATAATTTGTGTATTAGGAAGTCGGCTGAGCTCCGCTGACGTCAGCACCTCGCGCTTCGTTCCGCGGCCATCAATCAACCTGACTGCGGCGTCCCGCCCACTGCGGTAAGACGCATGCGCCGCTGGCTAAGCCCGCCTCCCCCGTGAGTCAGTCCTTCAGTTGCTCAGTCGCGTCCCACTCTGCGACCCCATGGACTGCAGCACATCAGGCTTCCCCGTCCATCACCAACTCCCGGAGCTTGCTCAAACTCATGTCCATTGAGTCGGTGAGGCCATCCAACCATCTCATCCTCTGTCTTCTCCTTCTCCTCCTGCCTTCAATCTTTCCCAGCATCAGGGTCTTTCCCAAGGAGTCAGTTCTTCGCATCAGGTGGCCAAAGTATTGGAGTTTCAGCTTCATCATCAGTCCTTCCAATAAATATTCAGGACTGATCTCCTTTAGAATGGACTGGTTGGATCTCCTTGCAGTCCAAGGGACTCTCAAGAGTCTTCTCCAACACCACAGTTCAAAGGCATCAATTGTTCTGCTATCAGCTTTCCTTATAGTCCAATTCTCACATCTATACATGACTACTCAAAAAGCCATAGCCTTGACTAGATGGACCTTTGCTGACAAAGTAATGTCTCTGCTTTTCAATAAGCTTAGTTACCTTACTGGCTTAGTTAGCCATGTACTCTTGGTAGCCATGTACTCTTTTGATTTTATTAATTAAAAGGAGGAGAAAAAAAGCAAAAGAAATATTAAAGGACTGTAGGATTGTGTTTTAAAAGTGCTTTTCCCATGTGACAGATTGGCATGGTGAGATTAGAGGCACATTTCATTGCTAAATATGTTCCTGCTGAATATTACAGTGAATTCAGTAAAACTGTGTCAGTATCTCCTCCCTAGAAGAAATGAACCTCAGGATGCTGCTGCTTCTCTTCTCTTTGTGTATCCGTGTTTAAAACTGTGCGGGAAATGTTTTTTATGCGTTACCGCCAATCCTTACATGTTATGCTTCTCAATTATTTTTACCAGTTTCAGCACATAAGTTTGTGTGATTATGTTAGCTTTCTAGTATACTTATTTCATTGTGTGGAGGAAATGAGAGAGATGAATTAAGCGTATCTTTAATTGAATTAAGCTTATGGATTAAGCACAAATGGTTACAGATGAAACATGGTTAATACTTGCAAAGTTCCTATAGGTTGTAGGGCAACAGTAGTGGGCCCGCTGTTAGGCAAACTGCGAGGTGTCTCATCGCAGGCACACAGGGGACCTTCTGGAAAAATCACAGCTCCTGCTCTGAGAACCGGTCTCTGGGCCTGGGAACAACAGGGTTAACGGTCTTGAATAAGTAGAGGTAGCAGACACATCCTGGGTCCTCAAAGCTTCCAGAGGTGGAAACCGGAAGAGGGGAACCACTCTGCAGAGAGAGAGCCAGGCGCTCAGGTCTGTCTTGGGAAAGTGGCCGTGAGTGAGCACCAATCGACTGCCCAGAGCTGCCCTGGGAAAGAGCCACAACTAGGAGAAGCAAAGGCAGTGTCTCACGGTGCTGTAGCTGGCAGTGTGAGATGAGGCGTGGGCAGCGCTGTGTCCCCTCCGAGCCTGCTCGACCCTGGTTGGTCTCTGCCAGCTTCTGGAGGTGCTGTTGACCCTTGGGTCCCCCTGACCACACCACGTGACTCTCAGCCCTGCCCCTGGGGTCCCACGGCCTGCTCTCAGCCTGTTCTCTGCTGTTCTTCTAAGAACCCCAGTCCTGCTGGTTGGGACTCACCCAGACGACTTCATCTTAAATGTGCCAAGACCCTATTTCCCCATGAGATCACAGTCACAAGTACGGGCTGAGAACTTCAGCCTAACTCTTCAGACGACATGATTCAACCCATAGCTGGTGTTCTGGGGTTGCACCATTTGGAGGGCCTCTAACTCAGCGCATGAGGAACTTGTCCTGAGTTTCTCAAACCATGCAACTAAGAGCAACAGAGGGAGTTAAGTCTGGAGCTTTCTCGGTGTCTGTCATTACAGTGTTTCAAGCCTGATGGCATCAACAGCCTGGACAAGACCCAGGTCAGCAGCAGCAGCTACAGGGATACCCTGATCCTGCAGGGGGGCGGGGAGTACTGATGAGGTGATGTGGGCACAGGCCTGCCAGCAGGGAGGCTGGCACCCAGGAGAACAAGGCGACGGCAGGGCCCACGCCAGGGGAGGAGAGGAATAGAGGAGCCTCCAGATGCAGGCTTAGCGCCCAGGCTGCCCCGGCCCTGCCCTCTCTTCCTGTCCTTCTCGGGTTGGTGAGGTCTGGGGAGGCAGGGACGGCCCTCCTACACTGAGCACAAGTGGACCAGACGATTGGCTGGAGCTTCTCTTTCATCCCAATGTGTGCCTCGTTGTGTAGAAACTCACGGGTGACTACGATGTGTGCTAGTCTATGAAAATAACTCACATGTGAGGTACAGCCAAGTCAGTGATTTCCATCTGTCTTCCCTTGAGTCCTAGAGTTGGCAAGAGGTACCCGAAGGAACACTCCACACATAAAGGGTGGGGGGTCCTGAGTCTCCCAGCTCAAGGCTCAAAACGGCCACTTCACGCTCATGAGGTCTCTGGCACTCACAGAATACATGTGGCTTGTGAAGGATCTTATCTGAGTTGAAAGAGCTGAATAGGCTAAGTAAGTAATGGATGCCTTTATTCGTAGGACAGATACATGGGGCACCTGTGTTCCAAGCATTATTCTAGGTGCATAAGATACATCCATGAACAAAATAAATAATATCCCCTGCACTTGTGGTATTATCATCCTACTGGATGACGGATAGTTAAGGATAAAACATAATAAATGCAGATGTTATGATAGAAGGTAATCGATGCTTTGGGTAGAAGTACAGCAGTATAAGGGAATAGTAGGATAGGAAGAATCGAATTTGCCGAGACGGCGGCACTGGAGCAGAGCCGGGCTGGTGAAGCAGTCGTAGCGTGGGGTCCACGCCACAGTACTGACAAGAGCCACAGGGAGGTGAGGTTGTGGCAACCACCCCCCAGGGAAAGCCGGCTGGAACCACAGATACGAGCCGGCTGGCTTCCGGAGAGACGGATTTCTGATCGCTTAACTGCTCACCCAGTGTGCACTGTCCCTGTGGCCACGCGAAGCTGTTGCTGCTGCTGCTGAGTCGCCTCAGTCGTGCCCGACTCTCTGTGACACCACAGACGGCAGCCCACCAAGCTCCCCCGTCCCTGGGATTCTCCAGGCAAAAACACTGAAGTGGGCTGCCGTTTCCTTCTCCGGTGCTACACAGTATTAAAACTGCAATCCGCAGTGCTGTTGGCTTTACCCTTCCTCGTGGCATACGTTTCAGGGCTGGTCATGTCTGCTGGATAGAAAACCAAGAGGAGAATTCTTTCATATCGCATCATGTTCAAAATCTCAATGGACTGAAAATTCGCCACGTTGGTATTGCAAGAACAGTCATCCAGTTGTAAGAAAAAATCATTTTGTCTAGACTTATTTTTTCTGCAGTTGGATTTCTGCCTCACTATCAGCTCCTGGATGGATGGGACATGAGTTACCTTGTTTGGCACAAATACACCCAGTATATGCAGACAAGCATCTGTGATTTCAGGCCTTCCCTAGTGGCTCAGATGGTACAGGATCAGCTTGCAGTGTGGGAGGCGCGAGTTCGATCCCTGGGTCAGGAAGATCCCCAGAGAAAGGAATCGGTACCCACTCCAGTATTCTCGCCTAGAGAATCCCATGGACAGAGGAGCCTGGTGGGCTGCAGTGGCTGGGGCTCTAAAGAATCGGACACAACTGAGCGACTAACACTTTGATTTTTACTTTCACCTGTGATGTTGTCTTACACCAGAGCTTCAGTCACCGTGCGTGATGTTTCAGCCGTATCAGTCTGAAGTCTTTTATAAAACGTCCCCCAAGGTACCAGGGCTTCCCTGCTGGCTCAGAGGGTAAAGCGTCTGCCTGCAAGGAGGGAGACTCAGGTTCTGTCCCTGGGTTGGGAAGATCTCTAGAGAAAGAAACAGCAACCCACTCTGGTACTCTTGCCTGGAAAATCCCATGGATGGAGAAGCCTGGTAGGCTATAGTCCATGGGGTCATAAAGAGTCGAACACGACTGAGTGACTTCACTTTTTCCCTTTCCCCAGTGTACCAAGTCCACTTGTAAAATACTGAACTTCTATTTCTCTCTCTCTCTTTTTTAATTTCAATAGTCTGTCTTTCAGGGAGTTCTATTGATGTATTAAAAACTTCTTCCCTTAGGTTTTGCTTGTAAATGCCACTAGAATTTTAATGGCTTCATTGCTTTACTAGCCAGTTCAGTTCAGTTTAGTCACTCAGTCGTGTCTGACTCTTTGCGACCCCATGGCTGCGGCACGCCAGGCCTCCTGTCCATCACCAACTCCTCGAGTTTCCTCAGACTCGTGCCCATGGAGTCAGTGATGCCATCCTTATCAGCCAATGCAGCTCTGCAAATACACTTCTCTGGTTTGAGCACTGACTGTGACTACATAACCAACCAACAGCAGACCCAGGATCACACTCCTGCAGAAAACTAGTGAGACCTTCAGCCTTAATTTCCTTACAATAACTTTCATGATGCTCACTGGGTTTGCTACTGCTGGGCCACTAGCAGCAGTAATAAAGTCAAATGACACAGAGTGTGCGGCTAAGCTCATACTTGCTGCTGAGAAGCTTGAAGCTCTCCTAGATCAGAAATGAGCCAGGGAAGTCCCCTCTCGCCGCTGCTTTTCAGCATTGTCCTGGAAGTGGTTTTCGTCCATTTCCCCCTCAATTTTGTTTACACACATCACTGTAAAAGTTCAAGGTGTGCGGCACAGTGACCCAACTTACACTGTAAATTCAGTTTCAGTAATATCCACTGTGTCTTATAATTACAAAAGCAGGAGGAAAGGTGCTCTTTTGGTTGTGATGAGAACTCAGGATTTGCTCTCTTAACAACTCTCCTGTGTATCACGCAGCGATGTTAGCGCAAGTTATCATGTTACATATTGCATCCCCACACCTGTTTATCTGTTCAGTGGAGACTTTTGTTCATTTATCTGAAATTTTAGAGGCGTCTAACTGCTGCAAGCGGATCAGGGCTTGCCTGGACATGGAGTGTTGGTTGACAACCGAGAGAACTCTTGGGTGTGATGGAAACATTCTATAACTAGATTATGGTATATGTGGTATTTATATGTATTTATATGCCCTCTTCTCGTGGACATCTCAGGTGACCCCTCCCTCCTTCAAGCCCTTGCTCAGAGCCGCCAGCACTGGAAACCACAGCCACAGAGCTGAGCCTAGGACCCCGGGGAACAGGAGACCCTCTCTCCCTTCTGACTCATACTTCGCAAAGCAGAGCTCTTGGTGATACTGTGTTGCACAGAGTTTTCAGTGAAGCATCTTTTTGCGGTTTTTCCACCATCCTCGGCCTATGTGTGGATGACACCCTGGTGGTGGGGGCAGTGGACTCTGTTTAGATAAACCATAATCTAGTCGGTACATATACAACTGCACTGCTATATACTTGGCTATATTTGCCAAGACTAATCAAACTGCACACTTAAACGGGGTGTGTTTCCATGTGTGAAAATCATTCTTTAACAAAGTTAAAGTCGCCTTAATGAACTGAGTCCTAAGAGAGAAGAAATGTGAAACTCCAAGGCTCAAGACACCAAGCCCAGCACTAAAAATCATGCCAAGTGACTGCCCGGTGGCTGTAAGGGTCCTTCCGCCCACCAGGGTGAGTTGGGGAGGAGGGTGGGAGCTCTGTAGAAGCCATCCCTAGCTCGTATTACGTGAACATTCCTATTTAATGGAAGGGAAACACTGTTCAGTGGATGGCACGCTCAAAGCACCAGAAAAAGCCAGACTCCAGGCCCAGAGGATCCCGCTCCCCATCCGGTCCTTCTCCTGGTTCTCCGCTGTGCGTGGGCTCAGCAGAGGTCAGGAGACAAGGGTGAGGCGGGACCCCCCAGCGCCCGCCCCTCCCTCGGCCTGGGGGGGTGGGGCAGCTCAGCCCGCTGCCAAAAAGGGGAGCTGCCCGCGGCGGCTCCTTTCAGAGCCATTTTCATTTTTTATAGCTTTGGGCAATCTACAGTGTAGGGGCCCCAAGCCACTGCAGAGCAAACACGTGAAAAATTCACCACAGCCCACATTAAATATATATGGGTTTAGCTAAATTGCAGGACACTAGTTGGTATACTTTTTGTGGACGTTTAGTTACACATGCATTTATTTCAAATTTTCCTTGTTTTCCCCACCCACAAATAGCAGCCAATTTTTTTCCCCTCTGCCATCCTTAAAAATTTCAAAATCTCCAGTAGAGGAAGCCTCTGTGCCGACCAAGCCTAAGTAGTTTTTCCCTTCACATAGCTGTTTCCGACACCCTGGTTGGACTATTTTTTCTTTAAAGTTTTCATTTTGTTTAAGGAGTGCTCACCCATACCTGGGTGGGGGACGGGCAGAGTGCTTGTTGCCTGCCCCTCTGGCGTCCATCAGGCCAATCCTTGGCCTCCTCCCTGCTCACCTGCCCAGGCTGAGGGGCTGGGCTGGGCTGGACCAGAGGTCCTGCATCTCTCACCAGCTCCGGGGGCAGCAGAGGGGGCTGCCCCTTGTCCTAGGCTGGGTTCCTGTCTAAGTAGTTCTTGAGGAAGAGCTCCCAGAAGGACCAGTCAGGAGGGGGGAACACAGGAGAGGGCAGAGAAGAGCGAGCGGAAGTGTGCTGGGGGGTGGGCAGCGGGGGAACAGGGGGACACAGCTTCCCCGGGAAGCCTGGAGCGAGCATCTCGCTGCCCTCACAGGCAGGCCACAGGTAAGGACTGAGGACTGGGGCCATCTTTCTGAGGAGACTCCTTGGGCTTTCTTGCAGGGTAAATCCCTGGCAGCCTTTAGGCCAGTTCTGCTTACGGAGGAACTGCTCAGGCCAGCAATGGGACAGCCTATCTGATTCTCTCATTTTCTCTGGTTCTAGAAGTGATCTAAGTCCTCTCCTCTTTCTCCCTGAGATGCTTTTCACCAGAAAGAGCAGTTAATTCATCTAACACATCCAGTGTTGATCCTGAGTGCTTTGGGCTAAGAGGACTGTGTGTGTGTGTGTGTGTTACACGCCTGTGTCCTTTTCACTTTCCACTCTTGTATCCACCAAACTGCCTACCATGCAGACACTGAGCACACGGCAGGCTTAGTCTCTAATCACAAAGGCTAAGTTGAGAAAGAGTGGGTGTTCAGCATTTTTTGATGTCTGTATCCAGGTGTATGAGTCAAGTTTCATGAATGACCTCATTCTAAATTTCCTTGCATGTGAAGGAAAAAATAATAGGTCTTTTAAACATTTTCTTCTATAGTTAGCCTGCTCCATTAGCTACAAAAATCATAGTGTATGAAAACCTCAGTGCTCCTAATGAGCTGTTAGAATATTTTAGTTTACAATTATCACCTAAAATGAATACTTTTGTGGAACAGAAACCATTTGTACATCAAACTGCCAAATATCTCTAGGCTTTATGTGGTTTTTCCAGACACTCTCAGAGAAAGACCAAGAAAAGCAAAGAGGGTGTTGGTTTCATACATTTTCCAAATTACTATAAAATGCATATGAATAACTATTTCATATGTGTGCATGCGTGCTAGGTTGCTTCAGTCATGTCTGACTCTTTGTGACCCTATGGAATGTAGCCCACCAGGCTCCTCTGTCCATGGAAACCATCCAGGCAAGAGTACAGGAGTGGGTCACCATGCCCTCCTCCAGAGGATCTTCTCAACCCAGGGGTCGAGCTTCATTTCTTAGTCTCCTGCATTGGCAGGGGGTGCTTTACCACTGGTGCCACCGAGGAAACCCCAATTGTTTCGTATCTAGTAGCTCAAAATGCAGGTCTGTATTTTCACAGATGCAGGAGGGTGCAGGAGGGCCTAGAAGGTCAGGAAGGGCAGCATGAGGAAATACCCCTGATCCAAGGTAAGGAGCAGCAGCTGTGCTTTGCCAGAGCAGCCGTGAAGAGATAACCCATGCCCAATGTAAGAGAAACACAAGTAAAATGGTAGGTGTTTCAAGAGGGCATCAGAGGGCAGACACACTGAAACCATACTCACAGAAATCTAGTCAGTTGAATCACACTAGGACCACAGCCTTGTCTAACTCAATGAAACTAAACCATGCCCGCAGGGCAACCAAAGATGGGCGGTCATGGTGGAGAGGTCTGACAGAATGTGGTCCACTGGAGAAGGGAATGGCAAACCACTTCAGTATTCTTGCCTTGAGAACCCCATGAACAGTATGAAAAGGCAAAATGATAGGATACTGAAAGAGGTACTCCCCAAATCAGTCGGTGCCCAATATGCTACTGGAGGGCAATGGAGAAATAAATCCAGAAAGAATGAAGGGACAGAGCCAAAGCAAAAACAATACCCAGCTGTGGATGTGACTGGTGATAGAAGCAAGATCCGATGCTGTAAAGAGCAATATTGCATAGGAACCTGGAATCTCAGGTCCATGAATCAAGGCAGATTGAAAGTGGTCAAACAGGAGATGGCAAGAGTGAACATCAACATTCTAGGAATCAACAAACTAAAATGGACTGGAATGGGTAAATTTAACTCAGATGTCCATTATATCTACTACTGCGGGCAGGAATCCCTCAGAAGAAATGAAATAGCCATCATGGTCAACAAAAGAGTGAAATGCAGTACTTGGATGCAATCTCAAAAATGACAGAATGATCTCTCTTCGTTTCCAAGGCAAACCATTCAATATCACAGTAATCCAAGTCTATGCCCCAACCAGTAACACTGAAGAAGCTGAAGTTGAATGGTTCTATGAAGACCTACAAGACCTTTTAGAACTAACACCCAAAAAAGATGTCCTTTTCATTATAGGGGACTGGAGTGCAAAAGTAGAAAGTCAAGAAACACCTGGAATAACAGGCAAATTTGGCCTTGGAATACAGAAAGAAGCAGGGCAAAGACTACTTGAGTTTTGCCAAGAAAATGCACTGGTCATAGCAAACACCCTCTTCCAACAACACAAGAGAAGACTCTACACATGGACATCACCAGATGGTCAACAC
>SJYG01000118.1:2028410-2066336 GCA_006410535.1 Litocranius walleri | reverse complement strand
AGGAGCCGGGGGCGGGGCGGGGGGGCACGCCCTTGGACTTGGCTCACAATCTGTAAAGACCTGGAGGAGGAAACGGTGACCCACTGCAGCATTCTTCCCTGGAGAATCCCTTGGACAGAGGGGCCTGGCGGGCCACAGTCCGTGGGGTCGCGAAGAGTCGGACACGACTAGTGACTTAGCACAAAGACCTGTAAAGCCAAGCGGCTGCACCACACCATACCTGAGGTGCTTCCCTCCTTTAAGATTGCGTTTCTTCCTTGTTTTAGATTAAACGTGAAAGCAAGCCCACGCTGTTTCATTCTGGGGATCGGGTCTCAGACGCTGGGCTGAGTCCTAGCTGGTGATGCTCAGAGTGATATTAGGTGTGTTTCCACTGGCGTGTGTGCCTGCTAAGTGAGTTCGGTCAGGTCCGATTCTTGGTGACTCCATGGACCGTAGCCCGCCAGGCCCCTCTGTGTGTGGGGTTCTCCAGGCAAGAGTACTGGAGTGGGCTGCCATGGCCTTCTTCAGGGAACCTTCCTGACCCGAGGAGCCAATGTTTTCTGCACTGGTAGACAGGTTCCTTACCACTAGCACCCCCCGGGAAGCCCCATAATTCCTGCTGGAATAATTTCCACTGGAATTGAATTAAATGGTGACATGCAAACAGGAAGCTACCTTTGAAGATCTTCTTTTTCTGAAGAGAGAAAATAACCTATAACATACTTCATCCTCAATTTCCCAAAAGAAAACTGTCTTTGAAAGATCTGCCATAAATTAGCAAGGCACTTTTTTGTGTCCACTGAATTTTGTTTAGAGAGGAAAGGAATGTGTCCTTCAGCGTCAACTGAGAGTTAGGAAAGAGTAATTTGAGGTTAGGACAAAAATGCCAAACTTTACATCATCAATGCATATCCTTATTTTTCATATTAGCAACAACGAGAATCACATCCAGCCTAGAAAAACTTCCACTTGAGAACTTTTAAGCAACTATGTATTTATGATCTTAATTTTCCTCGCTGAATCTCCAGGAGGAAATGGGCTGGATGACTGCTTTCTGCAGCTGTGCAAAGAGAGGGAGTAGGACCCCACGCTGTGTGAACGAGGCGGGAGCAGTGGGGGCTGATCCTCCGGAAGTGACTCCGGCCCAGGCCTTTGCCTCCCGGCCCAGACGCCATCAGCTGATGGGATGCTGCTGGGTGGGCGCCACCAGAATCCATTCAGCGGTACAGAATGGGCTCATTCGTTCAGTCTGGTGGCACAGGCCCCACCCAGATGCGTCACGAGCCCCCGACCCCGTCAGCTCTTGGTCTCTCTTTCCTTTTATTCTTCTGTCCTTTCTTCTTCGCTCTGCTTCCCATGGACTCGTTTGCCTGCTCAGGGACTAGTGTGGGGTATCATGCCTAGACGTCGTCTGTAAATATTTACTGAGTAACTGTACTGAGTAACTGAAGGGACACACGGAACATGGAATGTTTACAGTGGCTCTGAAGGTAAACAGCCTCAGCCACGCCATTTGTCCCACTGATCTGATTAAAAGTGAGAAGATTCGTGCAATGCTATTTGCAATGCTATTTGCTGGCTTGGTATCCGAGAGGGATCTCTGAGCAGAGCAGCCTGAGAGTAACACAGACACGAGTGCTGAGCCTCTATCAGGCACCAACTCATAGTGCTCCTGGCGTGATCCTGTAATTTAATCCTCACAAGTCTCTTGTATGGTCGGGGTGCCTGGCAGCTACTCACCAAAATCAAGTGCTTAATGTACAGAAAGAACTTCCCAGGTGGCACTAGTGGTAAAGAATCTGCCTGCCAATGCAAGAGACATAAGAGATGTGGGTTCGATCCCCGGGTCAGGAAGATCCCCTGGAGGAGGAAATGGCACCACACTCCCGTATTCCTGCCTGGAGAGTCCCATGGACAGAGGAGCCTGGAGGCCTACAGTCCACGGGGTCGCAGAGTCAGATGTGGCTGAGCCGCTGAGCACAATGTATAGAAGGGAATTTTTCAAGTGCTTGTTTTGTATCTTATGAAGCCTGTAAGGAGACTGGGAAAGAGGCTCAGTAAGCAGAAACCAGAGAGGCTAAGGGATGTGGGCAAGGTCACGTCCAAGAGACGGTCCGCCAAAGACGCCCCCCACGCTTCTGCCCTCCTTTCTAACCCGCTCTCCGTGTTGTGACCCTCCCTCGGGGTGCAGCAGCTTGGGTGAGAGCGTCTGGTTAGTTGGCTGAAGTCACACACTCATATCCTAGCTGCCAGGGCTGTGGTCTTTTCTGGGGGTGAGGTGGGTCACCTCCACCAAGACTCATAGTACAAACCATTAGTATCCAAAAGAATGTGTGCTCATATCTTGAGTAGGAAAAAAATCCAGCTAGCCATAGGTAGTATTATTCCCAGGCTTCCCCGGTGGCTCAGTGGTAAAGAACCCACCTGCAATTCAGGAGCTGGAGGAGATGTGGGTTCAGTCCCTGAGTCAGGAAGATCCCCTGGAGGAGGGCATGGCAACTCACTCCAGTATTCTTGCCTGGGAAACCCCATGGACAGAGGAGCCTGGCGTGCTTCAGTCCATGGGGTCGCAAAGAGTCGGACAAGACGGAGCAACTTAGCAGAGCATAGCACTATTATACCCACTTACAGAGGAGGAAACCTAGGCTCAGGGAAGTTATGTGAGCCATCGGAAGCCACCCACTATCAAGCTGTATTGCAACGCTGAGTGATGAACAGAGGCCCGGGGGAGCTGGCCCGCCTTTTCATTGACCAGTGAGCTTATTCAACAGAATAAGCAATTACTCTGAGCCAGAAAGTGTTCCAGGTGGTACAAATACTGCGGTGAGCCAGCTGCTTTCTACTTTCTGCTTTCCCCATCCTCTCGGTGTTTGCAATCTAGTGGGGATAAAGACATGAAACATGTAAGCTTGAGGTGAAATAAACAAGGGCTGCTTTGTTGCGATTAAGAAGGAAAAAATGCCATAGGGGAATTTAAAGTTGAATGTGGGTTTGTTAAGGTTGTCTGAGATAGGAGCTTTTACCTGAGTGGGTTTCAGTGGCAGGAGGAATGGGGGACACAGCGCCACAGGTTTCAGGATCCAGGAACCCCAGGGGTTGGAAAGACCTTGACTTGTCCGACAGGATCACAGGCTCCTGTGTCTCTTCAAAAACAACCTTGACTAAAGTCTGCCAAAATTTCATTTTTCCAAGACCAGAGTAAACATGTGTAACCATTAAATGCACGAGAAGATTTGAGTGACTGGTTATTGATCATTTCACATCGTGATGCATTCTTGACAAAAGTGACAACACTTCTTCGATGATTTCCAGAAAGCTACAAGCCTGCAAAGAGCCAAGGAAGGGCTCTCTGGCCTCAGGGAGTTCCGTCACCCCAGAGGTCGTCCGCAGTGGTCCTGATGTCCGTGTGCAAACCAGAGATGCAGGGAAGGAGACAGTGTTCTGGGAGGTGGGAAGTCCACCCTTCCATCGAGGAAACACCACCAGACCCTCTGCCAGTTTCCGCAGCCTCGTCGAAGCGTGCTGGTGCTCTGGGCAGGAACTGTCTTCTGTCTGTGTCCACTGGGCTTGGTTAAGCTTCGGGGACAAACGGCTGCCACTTCTAAGTGGTGGGGAAGCAGCATGTGCTTCCTGCTCATGCGGCACATTCACTGTGTGTGGGTGGCCAGTCTTCCCTCTCTGCGGCCACTTAGGAATGAGCTCAGCAGGGACAGACCTTGGCACGTGCGAGGAGAAGGGCCGTGGTGGCAGATATGCACCGACTCTTCAGGCTTCATCCTTCAAGTGACACGTGGGTCTCATCAGAGCAAGTGGCAGGGTCAGCGCCAACTTCAGAGAGGGTGGGAAAGTGCCTGGATCGGGGGAGAGAGCTGAGACCTTCACCAGGAAACCTCGAGAAAACCACAGGGCAAGTGTACCCCTGGGCTTCGTGGGGTCTCAGGAGCATCACCAAGGTTTGCAGCCAAACCCATACTCTCCCCTCCTTTAAATCTGGCTATCAGCCACGATTCTTTTGCGAAATCAGAAACTACTGCAAGTATTTCAAGCCTGGAGGAATTTAGTTCTACAGCGTTGGAAACGCTGAGAGAGGAACAGAGAGGGAGGCAGGAGGATCGGCAGTGACCAGATTGATCTTGGGGGCGCTGACGGCCCTGGGCTGGGGGCGCCAGGCCTGCCCCGCAGCTGCACTTGGCTCTGCGCCTCCCGGGGGCTGTGGCTGTCACTGACGGTGTGCACACAGCTGTGACGCTCGCCTCGGTGGAGCTTGACTGAGGTCGCGTCATTGTTTTTATTTACAAATCAGAAGCAGATCCACAGACATAGAAAACAAGCTTATGGTTATGAAGGGAAAGAGGAAACAGTGAAGAGTTTGGGATTAGCAGGTATACACTGCAACATATAAAACAGGTAAGCCGCAGGAACCTGTTGTACAGCACAGGGAACTTGGCTCAACAGAATGGGAGAGACTGTGAAAGAGAATGGATACATGCACGCGTGACTGAGCGACTTTGCTGCCCAGCAGAAATGAGACAACGCTGCAAATCAGCTTTGTGAAAATGAAAGGCGCTCAGTCGTGTCCGACTCTTTTCGAACCCAGGGACTATACAGTGCATAGAATTCCCCAGGCCAGAACACTGGAGTGGGCGGCCTTTCCCTTCTCCAGGGGAATCTTCCCAAGTCAGGGATCGAACCCAGGTCTCTCACACTGCGGGTGGCTTCTTTACCAGCCAAGCCCAAATCAGCTCTGTACTTCCTTTTTTTTTTAATGGCTGTATTGTGTTGTTTAGTTGTTCAGTCGTGTCTGACCCCCTACAACCCCATGGACTGCAGCCTGCCAGGCTCCCCCATCCATGGGATTCTCCAGGCAAGAATACTGGAGTGGTTTGCCATTTCCTATTGTGGGTATGTAGGAAATATCTTTATACTTTGGCAGCACACATTAAAATATTAGAGGGTGACAGAGCATCAATTTGGCAAATCACTTTCAAAAATGCAGGTGAAAACCCATGCTGTATACTTTCTGGATTGCAAATATTTACAAATTTGAGATTACTTAATAATTTTACATTTAAAAGCTGACGGGCTTCCCTAGTGTCTCAGTGGTAAAGAATCAGCCTGCCAGGGCTGGAGACGAGGGTTCGATCTCCGATCCAGGAAGGTCCCACAAGCTGCAGAGCAGATAAGCCCGTGAGCCAGAGCTCCTGAGCCTGCGTGCTGCAGCTTCTGGAGCCAGCACGACCTAGAGCGCGAGCCCCGCGACAAGAGAGAGCACGGCAGTGAGGAGACGGCGGGCCACAGCTGGGGATCAGGCTGTACTTGGCGAAGCTGGGGAGAAGCCTGTGCAGCAAGGGAGACCTGAAGACGTAATAAATAAGTAAATTATGTTTTCAGAAAGGAGCTGAGCTTGGGAGCATGCATAGCTGAACTGAACAAGAAATATCCTCTTTCCCTCCCCGGGTGAAGCCACAGCCTCGCTTTTCGGGAACGCCCGCCGGTTCCCAGGCCAGCCTTGCTCCGTTGGCACTGGGACCCTGAGACGCTGGGTGGCAGCCACCGCTTGGATTTTAATGGGACTCTCACCGTGTGCCCAGATGGACGTGCCTGCCCTGTGGGAACCGGAACCACTAGGACGTGGCAGACGCCTTCCCCTGGGACAGTGGGCTCTCTCAGAGGGTCAGGAAAGAGGGTGGCTGGACCCCTCTCCTCCCGCCCTGTCCCCAGCCCCCCAGGGCAGGGCTGCTGGGGACACAGCCCCCTGGAAAGATCACTGCTGGGGGTGCAGACCTTCTTAGTAGCTCTGGGGCGCCTCTTTCCAGGGCATTCCTTATTCTTCAAATCAGCTCCGTTGACGTGAACTGACATACCGTGAAATGCAACAGTTTCGGGTGCAGAATTCATGGGTTTTTCTTGGGATTAGAATTTCTATTACCTCAAATATTTCCCCATACTCCTTTGCTTTGTACTCACTCCCACAAACCACCGATGTGGTCTCTGACACCAGCGTCGAGCTTTCACTAGAATTTCCTAGTCATGACTCCAGCGGTCTGCGGGCTTCCCTATTTGCCTCCCTTGGCTTAATGTCCTGCTTTGGGTCTTCAGCCCTGATGGGCTGTTTGAGTGACTGTGCCTTTGCTCTGCCTAATAGAATTCTACTATGCACACACACCACAGTTTGTTTATAAGAATCCTGAAATCAGTAGCGTAAGTCCTCCAGCTTGGTCATCATTTTTAGAAAATGTCTTGGATTTTCCAGGCCCTTTGCTTTTGCAAATAAAGTTTAGCATCAGCTCATGGGTTTCTACCAAAATGCCTGTTGGGTTTTGATTGGGATTGCAGTCAAAACCCAGCCCAGTTTGGGGAAAGAAAACACCCCAACAGTATTGATTTCTCTGTGATGTGAAGGTGAAATCTCTCTACACTTATTTGGTCCTTAATTTTTTTCAACAATTTTCCATATTTTTTTGTTTGAGTTTACAGTACAGAATGCCGAACTCTCTATGCTGTGAGTTAGCATATTTTGTTTAATCTATCCCTACATATTTCACTTTTTGATGCTCTTTTAAGTGATCATACTCAAATTGCAGTTTTTAGTCAATTACTGCTGGTATACAGAAGTATAGTTAATTTCTTTGTATTGCTCATGTAATCTGCAACTTTGCTAAAATAATTTTTTCAGTAGCTTTTCAACAGTTTCTTGGGAGTTTTTCTGTGTAGACAGCGATGCAGTATGTGAAGAAAGTCAGCTTTACTTTTTCCTTTCCGAACTACACACTCGCTTTCCTTCCCTTACCTCATGGCGTTGTGTGAGACCTCCCAAACCAAGTGGTGAGAGTGAGTCTTCTTGCCTTATTTCAGATCTTAAGGGCAAAGCATTCAGTCTTCCACTTTCACATACAAGTTTGGCTACTGTAGGGTTTTTTATTGCTGTGCTTTATCATGTTGATGAAATTAATTTACATGCCTAGTTTTCCAAGAATTTTATTTACTACAAATGAATATTAAATTTTGTAAACATCTTTTTTGAATTTATTAAGATGATAAGATTTTTCTAGCCCATTGACATGCTGAATTATACTAGTTTTCAAACATTAAATCAACTTTACTTTCATGAAATGATACCCACCCGTTTATGATGTACTAAGTTTCTTAATACTAGGCAGCATTCATTTTGTTAATGTTTTACTGAGGTCATTTCCACCTCTGATCATAAGGTGTATTGATCTGCTTTTGGAGTCAGGACCACATTGGTCTCCTAAATGGAGTCAGGAAGTGTCTCAACTCCTTATCATGTCCGTGAAGGATTTGTGTACAACTGGCACTGCTCTCTCCCTCAGTATATGGTACTCGTAGACTTCGCCAGGGCAGCTACCCAGCCTAGAGGGTTTTGCTTGTTTGGGGTGTTTTGTTGGGAATATTTTGAAGTGGAGTTTAGCTACTTTATATATATAGAGCTACTCACATTACTGATTTCTTCTTGAGTGACTTTGGTAGTTGGCAGACTTTGTCTTCTTTATTTCATCCTAATATGTCTGCTTAGAGTTGAGTAATTTTGCTGACTTTTTCAGATAACATAGTTCTGATTTTACTGGTTTTCTTTACTGGCTTTCTATTTCACTGATCTATTCTCTTTAACTTTTTTTTTCATTCCTCTTGCTTAGGACTAACTTGTCTTTTTTCTTTATTTCTTAGAGTTAAAGCTTAAGATTGATCTGAGACCTTTCTTCTCTGACAATATAAGCATTTAACGCTAAAAAGTTACTCTCTAGCCACAGCTTTATCTGATTGCCACAGATGATGGCATGTTATGCTTTCATTTTTATACAGTTTAGCATGTTTTCGAATTTTCTTTATGGTTTCTTCTTTTATCCCTGGTTACTTAGAATGTTTTGTTCTGTTTTCAATTATTTGGATATTTTCAATGTAATTTATGTTATTAATTTCTGACATTTTGCTGTCATGAAAGGAGAATATGCTTTTATGCTCTCAGTTCTCTTAAATCTATTTAGACTTGCTTTATGGCTCAGAATATAGTCTTTCTTGATAAATGTTTTATTTGTACTCAAAAAACAATGTGTATTCTGTTGCTGTTGGATGGAGTCTGATACAAAAGTCAAGATATCAAGTTGGATGTTAGTTGTAAGCTGAATGCGTGAATGCTCAGACACTCAGTCATGTCTGACTCTTTGTGACCCCATGGACTGTAGCCCTCCAGGCTCCTCTGTCCAAGAACACTGGTGTGAGGTGCTGTTTCCTCCTCCAGGGGACCTTCCAAATCCAGAGCCAGAACCCTCGTCTTTTACATCTCCTGTGCTGGCAGGCAGATTCTTTACCACTAGCACCTCCTGGGAAGACCATAAGCTAGATAAGGGCCCCCAAGTAAGTCTAAGCCCAGGGACCTGTGTGCTTTGCCATATATGGTAATGGGGACTTTGCATATGGGATTGAGTTAAGGATCGTGAGATGAAGTAATCCTCCTGGGTTATCTCCCTGGGACTTAAATGTAACCACAAGAGCCCTTGTGACCAGCAGGCAGAGGCTGATTTGAAGATGCTACGGTGCTGGTCTTGAGGATGTAGGAAGGTGCCATGAGTCAAGCGACGCAGACAGTGTGGCTTTAGAAGATGGGAAAGCCCAGAGATCCGTTCCTTCTGGATCCTTGTTTGTTTCCTCCTGCACTGCCTAGAGTGACGTCTGTAAACCCTGTTTTACACTTTGTCTGGTGCAAGGAGATCCAACCAGTCCATGCTAAAGGAGATCAGTCCTGGGTGTTCTTTGGAAGGAGTGATGCTGAAGCTGAAACTCCAGTACTTTGGCCACCTCATGTGAAGAGCTGACTCATTGGAAAAGACTCTGATGCTGGGGGGGACTGGGTCAGGAGGAGAAGGGGACGACAGAGGATGAGATGGCTGGATGGCATCACCGACTCAATGGATGTGGGTTTGGGTGAACTCTGGGAGTTGGTGATGGACAGGGAGGCCTGGCGTGCTGCAGTTCATAGGGTTGCAGAGTCAGACACAACTGAGTGACTGAACTGAACTGATAGTTGTTTTATTTAAGAGGGTAAATCCAGTCCCTATTACTGCATCCGAACTAGAAGTTCCCCACACGTCCTGTATTTACGCAGTGGATGGGTATCGTCTGGACATCACACAAAACATGACCTGCTTGTGGATGTTCTGGACTTCAGTTGTGAAGCTGCTCCTAACCACTTCTCTAAGGTCCCTCCCGCCATCACCTGCTGTGGCAGTTCTGCCATTCCTGCTTCCCTTATTGGAAAAATCCATCACTTTTCCAAAATTCCAGGTCAGCCTAGCTGTATGTCTGCACCATCTTCTGGGGTCTTGCTAGGATGTTATGTCCCTGGAAAGCACTCCAGGGAGAGTAGGCAGGTAGTGGGGAGACATTTGAAGAAAAAGAAAAGGGAAAGTGGCCTGGTCTGACCCCTTTTTGAACATGCTGGTAGGTAGACCTCATGACAAATGGCATTTTCTAGAAGAGTCCCTGACTATTGAATGTTAAAACATCTTATTGGAGTATAACTGCTTGTCCGTGTTGTACTGGTTTCTACTAAACGCGGAAGTCAACCGGCCGTCTGTACACAGGTGCTCCCGCCCTCCAGGGCCTCCCTTCCTCCCCTATCCGTCCCATCTCTCCAGGTCGTTCTGGAGCACTGCGCTGAGCTGCCTGCGCTATACAGCAGCTGCCTATTGCACCTGGGGTAGTAGATAGACGTCAGTCCCAACCTCCCAATTCACCCATCCGCTCCTTCCCCTCCCACCCGTGTGCAGACCTACGGTCAGCAAACCTAACTCTGTGGGTTTATGGCACACGGTTCCCTGAAAGATGTTACATCAGCCATGCAACTCTCTGGGCATAAAATGAAGACATTTCATAGCCTCTGACCTGCCCCGCTGCATGAGGTGGCTGGCACTTTGCTTGGGGACCTCAAGACCACTGCCCAGGTCAGCATCCTCTGTGTCCTGTGCGAGTGAGAGCCCCAGACATTCCAGACCCCTCGGGGCTCTGCAGGCACCTCCAGACCCCGCCAGCAGAGATCTGGATCCTGGGCGGCCCCCCCATCCAACCACACTCCCTCTGTCCTCCTGGGAGCCCGTGTACCCTCAAATGGACTTCAGTAGGAATTGAGCAAGCTATCTGTCTGGTTTCCAAAAGAGAAAATGGAGATCTTCTTACCCAGGGGCCTCAGCAGAGCCTTCCTGCTCACCCCCTCAAGTCAAGAGCTCAGACTCCATGCCTATCAGCTGGCCCCGGCCACGGGCTCCTCTTTGAGCTCAGTGGCCCCTGAGGTCACAGGCGCCATCCCCTGGGGAAGGTGTCTCTAGCTGCGCAGCTGAAGGTCTCAGCACCCCAGGTGTGCTGTGGGGGCCCCAGGGCACGATCTGAATGCTTAAATGCCAGCTGGAAATCATGGAGTCACAAGGGCCTCCCTGGTCGTCCTCCCTGGGATGGAAAAACACTGGCCCCGCTCCTGCTTCCGCTGGCACCTGGCGCCGTGCTTGAAGCATCAGGAGTGACAGGTCTCCGTGCAATTCCCGCTCCCCGCCGAGACGCCTGCTCCCCGGGAGATGAGGAGTCATCCTTCCCTTTCGCTTCCCACCCTGTCCCTCCACCTCATCCGGTTGGCTCCCGCTCCCAAAGGCAGAGCATCCAGAATCTGAACACCTCCTCCCCTTCCACGGCTGCCGACCTGGCAGGCGCCCAGACTTCCTCCAAAGGGATGCTTTGAAGATGCAGGGAGATAATACCACTTGCTCTCCTTTGTGCAGAAGCCACCGTGGCTCTCCCCACTCCAGTCCGAGTCCAAGGCTGAGACCTGACAGCCGCAAGTCCCTTAGGGCCCCTGACCCCGCTGTGGACACAGCTCTGGACGCGCCCGCACGTGGTCCGACCTCAGGGCCTTTGCCTGGCACACCTTCCCCGCACACCCTCTTCAGTGGGCTGACCAGATACATACAGCCGTCCTCCAGCAAGGCCCACACGCCGCCCTCCTGTTAGGAACTACGGCACCCCCACACTTCTTCCAAGCCCCTGACTCCGCTCCGTTTCTTCGCAGCGTTTCTGCCTCAGAGCATAGGCAGCGGTTGGTTCCCTTATGATGCTACTCTTTTTTCTGTCTTCTCCACTAGACTTCCCACCCCACGCGGGCAGGTCTGTCCGTTTTGCTCCTGCACGTGCCCTGGGTGCCTGCTCCACAGTTCGTGCCCAGTAATTTGCTTCACTCCATCAGTGGCTGCTCTGGGGACCCCTTGACTAGTCATCTGTCCAAATGTGACCCAGGTTTTTAAAACATTCTCATGCACATAATGAAAGGTCTTGTAGTTGAGCCCTAAGATGTGAACTTAACAAAATGGTTTGTTTTCAAACGGTTTTCACTCCTGGATTGTATTCCTCGGTTCAGATCTGGTTGGAAATTAAGAACTGCTTGATTGATGTAACTGAAAAGGCATTTGAGAGAATATCCTTTCTCCAAGGAATTTTCTCTCTGGGGCTTCTGCTAAAAGCATCCTGGGATTCTAAGAGTCTGTCCTCTCCGAACGGCCGTACCCCACTGTCTTCACGCCAAGCCCACGGCCTGCACAGGTGGGCGGCCCAGCTGGTCCCGGCGTGTCTGGGGGAGGCTCGCGGCAGCTGACGTCAATTGGCAGAGCTCAGCCTGGAGAAGCCACACTCAGCCCGTCTCCCACAGGCCCCTCTTTCTGCCCAGTCCTGTGAGCTCACTTCTGCTTCTCTGTACTCAGATGCATCTCCCACCATCTTCTCAACCTGGAAATTCACAGCCTTTCTTTAATCTTCAGTCCTATTCTTAACCTGTGAATAGGGAAGTAAAAAACATAAGAACATAGGGATTAAGTGTGAGTGGGTTTCCCTGGCGGCATACACGGCAAAGAATCTGCCTGCAGGGCAGGAAACCTGGGTTCAGTCCCTGGGTCGGGAAGATCCCCTGGAGGAGGGCATGGGCACTCACTCCAGTATTCTTGCCTGGAGAAGCCCATGAGCAGAGGAGCCTGGCGGGCTACAGGGCATAGGGTTGCAAAGAGTCGGACATGATGGTCTAACGCTGAGTGTGAAGGGTTAACACTTCATGACACTTTTACTCGGTATTATTTCTCAAGGTATTAATGTTAATTTTTTAAATATCTGAATCCATTCTTTTACGGTTGCATGTTTTCTGTCTGGAAGGAGGAAGAGGAGGAATTTTGCAGAAGGAGCTATGAAACACTCTGAAGCGGCAGATGAGGACGACGACGCGTCAGTGCTGCTCACTAAGGTCTGGCTTGCTAAGGTCTGTGAATTTATCTTATTTTCACTTGGTGTGTGAAGACCAATAGTGTCCCCGGTTAGGCTTACTGAACAGTAACACGTCTTTGTCACTGTAGTGTGCAAATAAACCAAGTAGGAAAATCACAGCGAAACCTATGGTCGTTTTGTTATCACTGAGTGGGGAAAGGCATCCCAAAGCAGCACAATTCACAACATGAAGAGGAAACGGTTTCTTTAAAAAATCTCATTTACCTAGCATTTGCTTTCATCTGAAATTTCTGCTGCTATGTTGGCTGATTAGTTTAACTTCAGGCTTGAGGCCCTGTATCTAAAACCAGGGACAGAAACAAGAAGGCTGACAGAGCCCCGTGGAAATCCGCACTGCTGGCTGGCGAGCGCAGGCCCTGGGTGCTCAGGGCCCCTGCGCACAGCAGGAGCCTGGCTCCTCCTCCTCAGGGACCTCCCGCCCGTGTTTTCAGTGACAGCTCCACAATTCCCCCTCCATTTTCCTCAGGCCTCTCATTCACCCTGGGAAGCTTCCAGCTGTGTCCCGACCCGATGGAAGTACACCTGCCATCTTCTCTGGCTTTCCAGATGGTGCTAGTGGTAAAGAACCCGTCTGCCAATGCAGGAGACATGAGAGACCCCGGTCCGATCCCTGGGTCAGGAAGGTCCCCTGGGGGAGGAAACGGCAACCCACTGCAGTGTTCTTACCTGGAGCACCCCATGGACAGAGGAGCCTGGAGGGCTACAGTCCACGGGGTGGCAAAGAGCCAGACACGGCCGAAGGGACTCAGCACACGCGCTCTGGCTTCCCCCGCGGCCTTCTCGTCGCTGTGCATTTGTAAGCCTGTCCTCAGCCTCACCTCTCAAGGTTTCAGCCCATTTTGTCCTAGACTTCTGAGGACATTCACCCCAAGTCTTCACTTCCTTAAAATCTCTGACTTTAACCAGCCCTCTTCTTTCCTCCTTGTTCATTCCTTTAAATAAGGTACCAACGTCATTCCTCTCACGGTTCTCCATCCCTACCTAGAACATTCATTCAAAGAGTGTTTCTCAGGATGAACAGGTTCATAGTAGTAAACCAGCTTCCCTTATACTCATTTCAAACCTGCCCAAACGTCCCTCCTGTTTCTAGTCCCTCGAGCTCACTCTCGGGCTCCGTGAGTCTTCCATGGAAATCTTCCTGTGGGAGCAACTCCTCCGTGCCCATCAGCCCCTACTTGTGCACACCTTGACCATCCATCTTCATATGACTTTTCCAGAAAGTGTCTGTCTGTGAAAGACACACAGAGTCACATTTCCTCATTAATTTTCACTATGATTTCAGATATATTCTCCTACAGAAAGAAAAGTATAATAAAAATCACATTAACAATCATGAAATTCCCCTCTCAGTGCGTTTGATATTTTTAAATGCATTGTCCTTATTCATTAAGGACAACCACATCTATATAGGTTGAATAACAGTAAAAATTAGTGGATCCATAGCAAGTTTGGTACATGGTTAATGGTACAGTGCCTTATGGAAACTGGCTTCCAGGTGGCATGGTGGTAAAGAATCTGCCTGCCTATGCAAAGGTGCAAGAGACTTGGGTTCAGTCCCTGTGTCAGAAAGATCCCCTGGAGCAGGAAATGGCAACCCACTCTAGTATTCTTGCCTGGAGAATCCCACGGACAGAGGAGTCTGGTGGGCTACAGTTCATGGCGTTGCAAAGAGTCAGACACGAGTGAGCGCCCACAGCCAGATGGAAAGAGGTTTCCAGTGGAATGCCACAGAGCGTTTAATACGGTCTACAGCCTTAGAGACCATTCTTGGAAGAAAACGATCTGTGTGTAGCATTTATGGAATGCTCCCATGGATAGTAAATGTGAAGGTTGGATTCAAAACCAAGTAAAACAAAAAGTAAAAACCTTAGCAGTCTGACATGCTGGTCTAAATCCCAAACAATGAAATGTGATATCTATCGAATCAAGTCTTGCATTTGAATTCTGCCCCAAGACAGCACAATTTAGCGGCAGTTTATAATTAAGAGATCTGGGGAGTTAGAAACTCTACGATTCCAAGGGCAGCTTTGGCATAATCCACTGACCAGAAACCCACTTCGGCTATGCTCTTGGGCTACATTAAAAGCCTTGTTGAGAAGAGAGGTGATGTTAACTCTGCTGTGGTATTCCACCCAGAGTTGCAGTGGGTTCTGCAGGCTCCTTCTCAAGGGACGTCGGCAACGTTGTACAAACCCCGCTGTGAGCAGCCTGAGTCCTGGGGTGAGGGTAGCCTGTTTGATGAATAAATGGATGAAGTGAAAAAAAAATCTCTACCAGAATTATCTCTGAGAAGTGAAAGTGTTAGTCGCTCGGTTGTGTCCGACTCTGTGGGACCCCATGTAGTCCCCCAGGTTTTTCTGTCCATGGAATTTTCCAGGCAAGAAACCTGGGTGAGTTGCTGTTTCCTCCTCCAGGGGGTCTTCCCACCCCAGGGACTGAACCCACATCTCCTGCTTGGCAGGCAGATTCTTTACCATTGTGCCACAGGAAAGACCATAACTGTTGTTTATTGGGCAAGGCTCAAGTAACGGGTAAGTCATGGGTGATGTTTGGCTTGAAAAAAAAAAATCACAGCCAAATCAAATACGTAAATAGTTCAGTGCATTAAAAAGTAGACTTTGGGACTTCCCTGTGGTCCAGTGGTTAAGATTCCAGGCTTCCAATGCAGGAGACATGGTTCCCCCCTAGCTAGGGAACTAAATCCCACATGCCACAATAGCCAAATAAATAAATGAAAAATGAGGGAAAAAAAAGAGTTTCCTTTTATCACCAACGTCAGTGTCGTCTGATACAAACACCTTCTGGTGACCAGTTTCCTGGAAGATGCTGCCCCATTGGCACATCCGCAGCCGACAAGCAAACACGTTTCCCCACTGGAGACGCCCAAGACCCGAGGAGTTTCTCCTGCCTCACACCTGCATCATTCAATGCAATTAACACTTTAAAATATTATTAACTCAGGACCAACCTGGGAGACTGGCGGGCTACATTTCTTTCCACCCCTCCTCATTTCCCACTGTCCCGGGATCTGCCTGCTGGATTTTGGCAGGTGACCAAGGACTGTTTCTAATCTGCCTTCAGTGGAATTTGGTGTATACCCCCATGGAGTCCCCACTGCAATGAGCATCTTCCTCTCCCAAATGTGATAGTCATGACGTCACCGCGTGGCCATCATCCCCTGCAGCCGTGGGTGTGCTCTCGGCCATCCTGGGTGAGAGTGCCCTCTCCAGATCTGCTTCTAAACGGACTCGTTAGTTTCAGGTCTAGCTTTCCATCGGGATGAGTTTTTTTTATGAGATTCATCCATGTCATTACATGTATGAGCAAAGCAGATTTCCCTTGTATGGAAACCACAATTTTTATCCTTTCACCTATTGATAAATGTTTGGGATGTTTTGCTAGGTTTTGGCTATTTTAGGTAAAGGTCTCATAAGCATTTATGTAAAGTCTCTGTGTGTAAAGGTAGGTTGGCATTTGTTTAAGTATCTAGGAATCATGGCCAGCAATTTAAAAGAAATTTTTGTTTTTGGCATCAAGCATAGAGGGTAGGGTTACATTCCTAAGTTCTTGGCACAGTGTCATTTCTACTTATGCAAAGCCCTTTTCTTCTTTCGTTTATTTACTTATTTATGAATTTGTTAATTTATTCCCTTTCATCTCCATTCCGCATACCACTTCCCTGCTCCGCAATTGACATGTGTTTGATGTCTAGCCAGAACCAATAGGAACTTTCTGAGGTATTTCCATATTGGTTGGTGAATTCCATAGTCAGTAAGGCAGTACAATTAATCAGTAACGTAAACGTGGGTTACTCAGTGTGACAGCTTTACAGGCCGACTTGGCTGGGCTTTGCGGCCCAGTGATTGGATCAAGCACTCATCACAGCGTTGTTGTGAAGGTATTTAGCTGATGTGCTTAACATTTACAGTCAGTGACTTGAAATAAAGGAGCTCATTGTAGATACTGTGGGGCATTGCTCAGTCACTAAGCAGAGCCTGACTCTCTGCAGCCCACAGGCTGCAGCAGCCAGGCTTCCCTGTCCTTCATTTCCCCTGCAGTTTCCCCAGACCCACGTACATTTAGTCGGTGATGCCATCCAGCCACCTCATCCTCTGTCGTCTCCTCCTCCTGCCCTCAATCTTTCCCACCATCCGCATCTTTTCCAATGAATCGGCTCTTCACATCAGCTGGCCAAAGTATTGGAGTTTCAGCTTCAACATCAGTCCTTCCAATGAATATATAGGGTCGATTTCCTTTAGGACTGACTGGTTTGATCTCCTTGCAGCCCAAGGGACTCTCAAGAGTTTTTTTCAGCATCACAGTTTAAAAGCATCAGTTCTTCGGTGCTCAGCTTTCTTTATGGTCCAACTCACATCTGTACATCACTACTGGTAAAACCATATCTTTGACTACATGGAAAATTGTCAGCAAAATGATGTCTCTGTTTTTTAATATGCTGTCTAGGTTTGTCGTAACTTTTCTTCCTAAGAGCAAGTGTCTTTTAATTTCATGGCTGCAGTCACCATCTGCAGTGATCTGGGAGCCCAAGAAAATAAAAGATGCCATTGTTTCCACTCCAGTGGTTAAGATTCCAGGCTTCCAATGCAGGAGACATGGTTCCCCCCTAGCTAGGGAACTAAATCCCACATGCCACAATAGCCAAATAAATAAATGAAAAATGAGGGAAAAAAAAGAGTTTCCTTTTATCACCAACGTCAGTGTCGTCTGATACAAACACCTTCTGGTGACCAGTTTCCTGGAAGATGCTGCCCCATTGGCACATCCGCAGCCGACAAGCAAACACGTTTCCCCACTGGAGACGCCCAAGACCCGAGGAGTTTCTCCTGCCTCACACCTGCATCATTCAATGCAATTAACACTTTAAAATATTATTAACTCAGGACCAACCTGGGAGACTGGCGGGCTACATTTCTTTCCACCCCTCCTCATTTCCCACTGTCCCGGGATCTGCCTGCTGGATTTTGGCAGGTGACCAAGGACTGTTTCTAATCTGCCTTCAGTGGAATTTGGTGTATACCCCCATGGAGTCCCCACTGCAATGAGCATCTTCCTCTCCCAAATGTGATAGTCATGACGTCACCGCGTGGCCATCATCCCCTGCAGCCGTGGGTGTGCTCTCGGCCATCCTGGGTGAGAGTGCCCTCTCCAGATCTGCTTCTAAACGGACTCGTTAGTTTCAGGTCTAGCTTTCCATCGGGATGAGTTTTTTTTATGAGATTCATCCATGTCATTACATGTATGAGCAAAGCAGATTTCCCTTGTATGGAAACCACAATTTTTATCCTTTCACCTATTGATAAATGTTTGGGATGTTTTGCTAGGTTTTGGCTATTTTAGGTAAAGGTCTCATAAGCATTTATGTAAAGTCTCTGTGTGTAAAGGTAGGTTGGCATTTGTTTAAGTATCTAGGAATCATGGCCAGCAATTTAAAAGAAATTTTTGTTTTTGGCATCAAGCATAGAGGGTAGGGTTACATTCCTAAGTTCTTGGCACAGTGTCATTTCTACTTATGCAAAGCCCTTTTCTTCTTTCGTTTATTTACTTATTTATGAATTTGTTAATTTATTCCCTTTCATCTCCATTCCGCATACCACTTCCCTGCTCCGCAATTGACATGTGTTTGATGTCTAGCCAGAACCAATAGGAACTTTCTGAGGTATTTCCATATTGGTTGGTGAATTCCATAGTCAGTAAGGCAGTACAATTAATCAGTAACGTAAACGTGGGTTACTCAGTGTGACAGCTTTACAGGCCGACTTGGCTGGGCTTTGCGGCCCAGTGATTGGATCAAGCACTCATCACAGCGTTGTTGTGAAGGTATTTAGCTGATGTGCTTAACATTTACAGTCAGTGACTTGAAATAAAGGAGCTCATTGTAGATACTGTGGGGCATTGCTCAGTCACTAAGCAGAGCCTGACTCTCTGCAGCCCACAGGCTGCAGCAGCCAGGCTTCCCTGTCCTTCATTTCCCCTGCAGTTTCCCCAGACCCACGTACATTTAGTCGGTGATGCCATCCAGCCACCTCATCCTCTGTCGTCTCCTCCTCCTGCCCTCAATCTTTCCCACCATCCGCATCTTTTCCAATGAATCGGCTCTTCACATCAGCTGGCCAAAGTATTGGAGTTTCAGCTTCAACATCAGTCCTTCCAATGAATATATAGGGTCGATTTCCTTTAGGACTGACTGGTTTGATCTCCTTGCAGCCCAAGGGACTCTCAAGAGTTTTTTTCAGCATCACAGTTTAAAAGCATCAGTTCTTCGGTGCTCAGCTTTCTTTATGGTCCAACTCACATCTGTACATCACTACTGGTAAAACCATATCTTTGACTACATGGAAAATTGTCAGCAAAATGATGTCTCTGTTTTTTAATATGCTGTCTAGGTTTGTCGTAACTTTTCTTCCTAAGAGCAAGTGTCTTTTAATTTCATGGCTGCAGTCACCATCTGCAGTGATCTGGGAGCCCAAGAAAATAAAAGATGCCATTGTTTCCACTTTTGCCCCATCTATTTGCCATAGAGTGATGGGACCAGATGCCATGATCTTAGTTTTTTGAATGCTAAGTTTTAAACCAGCTTTTTCACTCTCCTTTTTCACCCTCATCAAACGACTCTTTAGTTCCTCTTCACTTTCTGCCATTAGGGTGCTATCATCTACATATCTGAGGTTACTGATATTTCTCCTGGAAATCTTGATTCCAGCTTGTGATTCATCACCTTGGAGAAAACCAGCATTCTTTATGATATGTCTTGTTCAAGAGTATGGACTGTCTCCCAGTTTCTCCATTGTCATTCATTAAATTTAAAATGTTTTCTATAAAGTTTCTATGCATTAATGACTAATTCCTATGTACTCTGGAGTTTTGACTGCTGCTTGGAATAATATTTTTACTATGTTTTTCAGCTAGTCTTGTCATTGTAGAAGTATGCTAAGATTTCACGAGTCCTTCTAAACCTTTTTTATTTTATTTATTTTATGTCTGGCTGCTCTGGGTCTCCTTGCTGCTTGCAGGCTTTCCGCAGTGGTGGTTGTGGACTTCTCCCTGCCATGGCTTCTCCTGCTGTGGAACACAGGCAGAGCGTGGGCTTCAGTGGCCGTGGCAAGCAAGCTTCACTGCCTCACAGCATGGGGGGTCTCCCCAGACCAGAGGCTGGACCTGCATCCCCTGCAGGCAGATTCTTAGCCACTGATTCACCAAAGAGTCCCCTCACAAGTCTTGTATCTGAAAATGCTGGCGAATTCTTCCATTCGTTCTAATAGTTGGATTTGGGGGCGATAAATGCTCATATCATCTTCAAATAACAATTTTATCTGTTCCTTCCAGTCCTTATTTCTTCCTCTTTTTTTCCTTAGAGCATTGGTCAGGAGCTTAAGTACAAATGTTAAATAGTAGGAGTAGTGATGGACATCTTTGCCTTGCTCACAAGTTTAGAGGAAATATTAAAATGACCTTCAGAAGGATAAAGTATGTTGTGACTTTCAAAGTATATAACTTTAACAACTGAAGAAGTTTCTACTTCTAGTCTGCTAACAATGTTCACAAAACGTGTGTCAGATTTATCAAGAGCATTTTCTGCATCACCTCGGATAACCACGTGTTTTGCACTTGAATGTGAGCCGACAGCTAATGTGATGAGTTCCACTGATACGTTCCCCAAAGGTGAACCATCTTACATTCATGAAAAAGTCATTTAATTATTGTTCCTTTTTAAAAACATATTGTTGGATTTTCTTAGCTATATCTCATTTAAGATATTTACAACTGTGTTCAAAATGAACTATGCTTATAATTTGCTTCTCTTGAATTGTCCCTAGCTAACTATAGAATGAAAAACACAATTTTTTTGTCTTTTTATATTTGGGGGAAAATAACCTATTATGAAGTAAAAATTAAGGGTTCATTGATGGTGTAATAGACTTATTTAATATCAGTAAAACCATCTGGGCCTTAGAGTCTGATGAGGAGAAAGATGTTTTTTAGTATTATATTTAAATGTGTGAATTGGGTGCTGAATGAAAGTATGATTAGAACAGTTTCAAAGGCCCTAATTAAGGTAGACCCTGGAGCTCTTACCCCAGGTATAATCTGTCTGTAGGCTCCAGCCTTCCCCTTCCAATCCACCCTCCTTATGTTCCCGTGTAAGCCACACTGCCTGGTCCAGAGCTTGAAATGAACTCATCAAACTTAGGCACCTCTCATCATCGGTTGACTCTTTTCTGGACAAAAGTCCCAGTGAAATCTACCAGCCGTCTCTCACTCTAAATAGCTGCCTTTCTTCCTATCTAAAACAAATTGCATTTTAGCACCTTAAACTCCAGGTGTTACAAATAACCAACTGAAACAACAGAAGTGGGTTCACCGTTGGCCTGGTCTTTACGAATGTTCCCAGTGGGATTCGTTCTGTTCCTCCGTGGTCAGGGGACAGGATTTGCCTTCTGGCTCCAGTATCACCATAAGATGTACACGCACCTGGGCCCTGTTCAGGGTCTTGCTTACATGTGTCCGGACATGTGGGAGGGCACAGAGGCCCCAGGTGATGTGTGACTGGGCAGTGGTCACTCCAGGGCAGCTGGACCACTCCCTTGTCGCTGGGAAGAAAGCATCTCTTAAGGTGAGATCTGGCTCCTTTCAAATATTTGTCTCTCTGTGGGTCATTTCTCAGCCCTCCAGCTTGTCCACTCTCACACCAGAATCATTAATCTTTGTTGAGGCCTGTTTGTGTCTCTCCAAATCCACCCATTGGAACCCTGACCTCCACGATGATGGTATTAGGAGATGGTGCCTTTGGCAGTGATGAGCGTGACTGGTCCCCCGTGAGTGTGGTTAGTGGCCTTATAAAAGTGACCCCAAAGAGCTCCTTGCCCCTTCCAGCGCTGTGAGGACAATGAGAACTTAGCTGTCCGTCACCCCCCCAAAGAGGATTCTCACCAGAACTCAACCATGTGGGTACCCTGATCTCCAACTTCCAGCCTCCAGACTGAGAAATAAACTTCTGTGGTTTATAAGCCACCCAGTCTGTGCTGTTTTGCCATAGTAGCTAAACAAGACAAACATCTAAGCAAGTTAGCCTAAACAAGCAAAACATCTGGCTCTGCGATCTCGCCTCTTGGTCTCTGCGTCTGACGTTTGGTCAGAGGTTCCTTGGTTTCTGCTGGTTGTGAGCTGGGTGTGCTCCTCAGGCACCAGCCAAGCAGGAAGCCCAGAGGCTAAACCCTGGGTGTCTGCAGTGGCCCAGTGGTAAAGAGCCCGCCTGCAATGCAGGAGACGCAGGTTCAACCCCTGGGTAGGCAAGATTCCCCGGAGAAGGGAATGGCAACCTGCTCCAGCATTCTTACCTGGAGAATCGCCTGGACAGAGGAGCCCGGCGGGCTACAGTCCATGGGACCACAAAGAGGCAGACACAGCTTGATGACTGAAGCTGCCAAGTCACCCCAGTCGTGTCTGGCTCTGTGCGACGAGCTAAACCCAGAGCTGTGCCCGCCACCCAAGCCCATGTGCCTTCTCTCCTGGGGCCACAGGCTGCTAGGTCAATGGGCGAGAAAACTTCTCCACCTAGGCACTCAGTAAATGTTTGATGACTAAGTGGATGAGGGGGGTGGGGTGGGGAGGGGATCTCTACCGGAATTATCTTTGAAAAGTGAAAGTGTTAGTCATTCAGTTGTGTTGGACTCTTTGGGACCCCATGGACTGTAGCCCGCCAGGTTCCTCTGTCCAAAGAATTCTCCAGCCAAGAATACCGGAGTGGATTGCTATTCCCTTCCCCAGGGGATCTTTCCAACTCAGGGACTGAACCTGGGTCTCCTGCGTTGCAGGCAGATTCTTTACTGTCTGAGCCACCAGTGATGCCTGTTATCAGGGTTAAAAAAAGAAAGGAGAGGTTAAATGAGGCAAAATCAAGATGGGGAAAGGAGTCAGAGAATACAAACTCATGAATGAAGTGGATGGAAAACTGCCACGCCTTAGAAACTTTGAAATTGGTGGGGGGATGTGTAACTCAGATTTTCATTTTCAAAATGGACAAAGGAGAAGGTAGGGTTATGAATGACTCGACCCAGGCCGTTCCCCGCTGTGCCATTAATATTGCACCACTGTGAGGTCAGTAAGAAACCACATCTTGCTAATTTCATTTCCTTTTTGGATGGGTCTGTATATAATGGAAATTCTTCAAGTGCCTACTGACCCTAATTTTCTTAAGGATGTTGGAAGCAGCTAAAGACCATTCAGCCAACATCAGATCACCATTCATAACAAATCTTCAACTACCTCAGAATAAAGAAAGTGGTCAGTGGGTGTGCATAAAAGTTCATTTTAATCTAATGCCTCGGGGTACTTAGGAGGTAGCTAACTAATCAGAAATCTATACTTCAGAGGTAGTTACAGCGAGATTTTGAGGCATTGTTACATAAATCTTTCATACCTATCTCTTTAGTTAGCAATTTTTCCTTGGTAAAATGAATGAAAATTTTAAATGTAATTGAATAGGAAAGTTTTACGGATTCCACTGCCCTTGAATGAACAAAGTGTAAAAATCTGTAAACCTGGTCACCTAGCACTTGTGGAGCAGTGCTCTAGGTCTCAAATTCTCCATCTAGCAAGGGGCGGGGCTCCATCTAGCAAGGGGCGGGGCTTCCATCTAGCAAGGGGCGGGGCTCCATCTAGCAAGGGTTGGGGCTTCCCTGGTGGCTCAGATGAGAATCTGCCTGCAATGCGGGAGATCTGGGTTTGATCCCTGGGTCAGGAAGATCCCCTGGAGAAGGGAATGACTGCCCACTTCAGAATTCTTGCCTGGAGAACTCCATCGACAGAGGAACCTGGTGGGCTTCAGTCCATGGGGTCGCGAAGAGTCGGACATGACTGAGCGATTAACACTACTACTACGTCTAACAAGGTCCAAGGACGATAGCTGTCCACCCCGCCCCGAGAAGGCGGGTACTGCTGGGCCCACCACTAGAGCCCCAGGACGCGTAGAAGGGATTCCACTAGGACCACGAGGTCCAGCTGTGCGTCCGCTTTGAGGTCTGTCTGCTAATAAAGGCATGTGAGGCAGAACCGATCCCAGCTTCTCTAGTTACAACAGCCCACCCGGTGTCAGGTTGCAGAGAAGGTGGCCCTTCTCTAATCACCAGTGATTAACAGAGCTCCTAAAAAATGTGACAGCTGCTTGCTAAACCTGCTTTGTAGTAATATGCCATCCACCAGACCAGGGACTGGTGTCTGAACCAAAGGCAGGTCTTTCCTTGGGAAAAATAAACACGAGATGCAGAGAGTCAGTGGGCAGAAGCAGAGACGTAGTGCAGGGAGAAAGCAGTCAGTGGGGATCGTGAGACGGCGCACAGAGATGGAGAGGGTTGGAAGACGGCAGGAGAGACGGACAGGCAGAGACAAGGCAGAACCGTGCCCTCACCTCGAGACCCGGCTCCCCAGCGCTGGGTGGGGGAGGGCACAGTGGACCCCTGCTGGTCCCGAGGCCAAAACCACGGGGAGACGTGCTGTGAGGATAGCTTTTAAGCCTGCAGACACTCACATGTGTATGTGTGGCTGAGTCGCTTTGAGGCTCACCTGAAACTACCACAACATTGTTAATCAGCCACACCCCAATACAAAATGTTTCCAGCGTTAAAAAAAAAATTTTCTTTTAAACCTACGGACACTCACTTGGAAGTAAGAGCGACACTGATCTGCTTGTGGCCCAATGAGATGGTCCCAGCAAACCTTTCTCAGTCTTCAGATATGTCAACAGTCCTTTCGAAAAGTTGTTTCTGTGCTGAGGCAGAGCCTGACCTAATTAAAGCTCTGATCAGGACCCTCACAGCTCTGCTTCATCTGGGTGAAATGAGAGGCAAGCAGAGGGGAGAGCTTGTTCGGTTTTTAATGTTTATATGTTTGCTCTGTTGGTCTTGCTTGAGTCATGCAGGTCTTCGGTCTTCGCGAGGCCTCTGAGACCCTTTTTATTTTTAGCTGGGGGCGCAAGGGAGCGTTAGTTGCAGCACGCGACCCTCTGTTGCTGCACCTGGCACGCAGTTCCCTGAGCAGGGAGGGAACCCAGGCTTCCCGCACCGGGACTGTGGAGTCGTAGCCACTGCACCAGCAGGAAAGCCCCGAGGAGACAGTTTTAAATGCTAAAGTTTAGAGGGGAGGAGAGATGGGAAAACTTGACAAGGGGTTGTGCAAACGAGTATAGGCTGCCTCTATCCAAAAGGTGCACACCTTCCCCCCCGACTCCACCCCCACCCCATCTCCTTCTGCAAAGGACTCAACACCCAGCAGAATGGACGGCTCCCGACAGAACTTCTCATAGTAAAAGGCAGTGTGTGACGCAACAGAGGCATAGACACAGTGTCTGAACGTGGACAAAGACACGTAGAACTCTCGCTGTTGTTTTTCAGCCGCTTAGTTGTCTCTGACCCTTAGTGAACCCACGGACTGCAGCATTCCAGGCTTCCTGCTCCTGCACTATCTCCTGGAGTTTGTTCAAATTCATGCCCATTGGGTAGGTGAGGCCATCCAACCATCTCATCCTCTGTCCTCCCCTTCTCCTCCTGCCCTCAATCTTTCCCAGCATCAGGGTCCTTTCCAATGAGTCAGTTCTTCGCATCAGGTGGCCAAAGTATTGGAGTTTCAGCTTCAGCATCAGTCCTTCCAATGAATATTCAGGACTGATCTCCTTTAGGATGGATTGGTTGGATCTCCTTGCAGTCCAAGGGACTCTCTAGAGTCTTCTCCTACACCACAGTTCAAAAGCTTCAATTCTTCGGTGCTGTTTAGCCTCCTATTATCTGGAACATTGTCTTGGTCTTTCTTTGTCTTTGATGACCTTGATATTTTTTTTAAAGAATGTATGGCCTGTACAAATTTTCAACAGACTTTTTTTTTCAACAAGATGCTTGGGTTGAAGGAGAATTTACTCAGTATCAGTTTTGTTAGAATAACTTAGTCCTATTGAAAGACACAGAATGCTCTGTAATTGACAGGAAGACATAAAAATTTAAAAGCAAAATTAAAAATTAAGGAATATATAAAAGGTTTTTATTTGTGTATCATTAAACCTTGAGATCAAAACAACTTACTGACGTAAAAACACAAAAAGTCTGAATAAGTGTGTCACTCTTGAAGAAAAGGGTGTATTTTCTGAGAATCGGTTTCCCCCCTCACCTCATTCATAGCTGCCATTGATCAAAACAGAGGGCTGACAATTTAGGGGACAAAAAGAGCTTCGTGCTTGAGCGCATGCACAGCAGTTACTTTCTGTAGCATGGAGCGTGGGGCGGGCGCTAGAGGTAATCAAGGACCAAGGAAAACACTGTCCTAGAGTAGGGTGCAGCCCGCTCATGTTGTCCCCGAAGGGCATGTATCACAGCCCACGCCTGCCCGGCTCTGGACAAATGGTGAGCCTGCTGTGAGCCTGGGCTCTGGGGCACCGGGTGAGCTGGAGTGCCGGCTGCGCTGTCCGGCGTGGGACGAAGTGGCCCCGCCTGCGACGGCTCCTCCTCGGGCTGCTCTGATCCAGGTGGGGTTTGCTCGAGTTCCCTTTGTGCGGCTGGGGCTGGCTCGCTTGCTGCACGGGCTGTCTCCGTAGTCAGCCCCACCACCTGACCATCTCGCCCACCACCCTGGGGCCCGCCCACCACCGCTCTCCTGATCCTGTCCCTCCTTGGGGCTGGAGTCTGCCCTCCACCCGGGGACTCTCTCCACGTGCAACTTTACCAAAGCAACCCCCCACATGCAGCTGTACCCAGGGAGACAGCACCTTGGGCAGCGGCTCCTGGACACGGTCAGCCCCTCGAGAGACCATGGGGCCCTGTGCGGAGGGCTGGGCTCTGGGCCCCTGAGGTGGACGCAGTGGGCTGGGGTGATGGTCGACACTGAGCGGGAGGGGAGCCCCCCACCCCGTCCGGCTGACACACAGTCGGCAAGCAAGCCCACTTTGTGGACGCAGGCAGGCCTCTCCCTAGAATTTTGCCAGTAACGCAGTTTCTCCCCTTGTTGAGTTGTGTGTGAGTTATTTCTCAGGGAGAACACTCAGATCTTGGCCGAACGCCCTTAATGGACATAATTTTTAAATTCCATTTTATTCCCCATACGAAGAGGAACAAAACCATCAATTACAAGGTTTCTAAGTAAGTTCCTGGAAAAGAATTTGACAAATATCTTCCCTTCAGGGGCCTTTTGCGTCGTCTTCTTTTTCCTTGTCTTGGTCTAGAAACTGAGAGCTATCTACTGATGGCATCCTAAACCCAGAACACATTTCAGTGCACACCGGTGTGGTTTTCTTGCACTCGGGTAGGAACTGACTCATCAAATTGGTGTCTGATGCCCGGCTCTAACAGACGCAAGGTCACCAGTCCTGGAAGGTCGCTCTGGGAGCATGTCCCAATGACCCTTTGACCCGAAGGGTCTGAGTGGCCGGAGCCGCGGGTGGCGATGCCCACAGACCCTGTGGGCTGCCCCTCCTCTATCTGCCCCTTCCCGTCTTAAGCAAGACCATGGGTGTCAGCAGGCAAAGCTGAGGAAATGTCCATTCCGCTCTCTAAATTAAAAGGCAACACATGGAGTCACCTCTGCTGTTGGAATCAACGATCCTCACAGGAGGCCGGGTCTGGAGCCCATTCAGTCCCAGCCCAAGGGGCAGTGGACACACCCGTGCCTCCTGCTGCCCACCCAGTCCTCTTCCTACCAAACAGTAAAACTCCTCTGCAACGTTCCCACTTCATCCATGATAAAATAGTCGTTACCTACACAGCGGTTTTTTATATTCTTCTAGAGCTGGTAAAAAAAAGCACAAAACTTTCAACATTTTGACACAAACTCAACATTTTGACAATTGCTACTATTCAAATAATAAGGGACTTCCCTGGTGGTTCGGTAGCTGAGACTTCAAGCTCCCAAAGCGAGGGACTGAGGTTCAAAACGTGCTCAGGGAACTAATATTCCACAAGCTGCAGCTAAGACCCCATGCAGCCAAATAAATAAAAGTAAATATTTTAAAAAGTCATTTCTTTGGGTTTTTCTCTTTTTTTCTAGAAAGTTATCTCAGAATACATACACTTAAGCAATTTCTAATAAGTATCCATCTGACACTATGAAGTATTGCGAAACTGAGGTTATTTCTTAAAATCATGAATGCATAAACTCTTGCAAGCTAAAGATTTCAACCACCCCAAATTTTTTTCCACAGATTTTTTCTGAACAAAACTTCTGTAGTTAAAATAACCAGAATCACATGTACCTCTGAATTTTGTAAATATTTCCGATTTCATGGATTTCTCTTCCTCCTGTATTTGAAAACCAGTTCTTTACGAAAACACAAGAAAATGCTTAATGTGGGAGGTGTGAATGGTCTCAGCTCACAGCCTGTAGCCCAGCTCTGATGTATTTCAGTAGCATGTAGAAATAGCAAGTTTAAAAATATCACATATTCTACAGTTTCGGCATTCCACATGTGGAGGGATAAGAGTCAACTGCTGACGCTCTCAGGAACTCATGGCTATCAAATATTACTGCACGGAAAGCCTCCACACAGCCCAGAGCAACTCGCTCAACCAGAAATCTAGGCACATTTTTACTAAAAATGGCTTTACTTCCTGCTACAATGGATACACTTTGAATTTGGCTCAAAGTTTTAGGGGCATACAAAGCAAATGACACAGACTCTGACTGGCTTCCTAAAGGCGCTCTGGGTCCTGTTTGTCAGGCATTGATCTCGCTGTTCAGTCGCTCTTTCTTGTCCGATTCTTGGTGACCACGTGGCCTGCAGCACGCCAGTCCTCCCTGTCCATCACCATCTCCCCGAGTTTACTCAGACTCATGTCCATTGAGTCAATGATGCCATCCAACCATCTCATCCTCTGTTGTCTCCTTCTCCTCCTGCCTTCAGTCTTTCCCAGCATCAGGGTCTTTTCCAATGAGTTGACTCTTTGCATTAGGTGGCCAGATATTTGAGTTTCAGCTTCATCATCAGTCCTTCCAATGAATATTCAGGACTGATTTCCTTTAGGATGGACCGATTTTATCTCGTTGTTGTTCAGGGGACTCTCAAGAGTCTTCTCCACAATTGGAAAGCATCAATTTTTCCATGTCTAGGCTTCTTTATGGTCCAGCTCTCACATACATATGCGACTACTGGGAGAACCATAGCTTTGGCTGTACAGATCTTTGTCAGCAAAGTGTGTTGATACAGATGTGAACATAATCTGGAACCTTTCTGGTACCATCCTGGCGGGGCCAGTGGGAGGAAGGAGGGTCCACAGCTGCCATCCCTGAAAACAGAACCCTTATGCTCCCCAGTTATGTGAGAGTGGGTCACGCATGAACTATATCCAGCAGAAACAGGCACTGCTCCATCAGTCACTCGACAGGGTTTGTGATGCAGTGACAAACTGATCCGACCTTCAGCCTGGAAAGTAAGGGATGAAATCCACGGTGCAAAGGAAAAGGAGTCCCTAGCGCTTCCCAAGAGAGTTGTGAAAACTCTGCAGAGATTATCTACCATCTTTGAACTGAAACTTGGAAAGCAATTAGAAATCTTCTAGGCAGCTAAGTAAGAGGAGAGCAGAAGAGAGGCGAGGACCATGTGTCAGAAGGCAGTTCCCAAGCCCAAGAAACCGCGCCAGACGCCATGCGGGTGAAAAGATGAAGAACAGTATGTGGGTGACCAGGATCAAAAAGATAAAGAATAGTGTCCGTTCAGCCAGAAATAAATAATAGGAACTGGGGGCACGAGACAGCAGGGGAGGAGGCGCAGGATGCGTGTGGCGGCTGGGCCAGTGCACAAAAAATGTGCCGTCAGTTGCTAAGCACCTGGAAATCTGGTTCTGTTTTTCCGAGGAAAATACAGTCAGCTGCCTGACTGCCAGCACAAACGAAGTTCTTTAAACTTAGTTGCTCCAGAGACGCGCAAGTTAACTAACTGAGGCCTGACATGTGGCGAGTCCCTGTGGTGTGCTGAACAGTGTCCCTGACGACATCTGAAAGAGGAGGCCTTGGCAAGTAGGCCAGGCAGGTTCCTTATGTTTGGGATTCTTTACCAAGTCGCTATATCTCCTGCGGAAAATGACGTTTTAAATTGTGAATAAATTAATCTCCAAAATAATAAAGATTAGCCTGAGGACTTTAGATTTTGGTAGCTTTCACAGGACAAAGATCCTTTCTGTCTGTATCCACACAAAAATGCTTGACTTGCTGTTTAATAGCCTAAAAATTTACCCTTAGACTTTCAACAGGAAAAAAAAAGAGAATTTTATTTTTAGTAGAAGTGTTTCCTCTTTAACGAAAAGGAAAATTCAAATTAATACTGCTGATTAGCAATACTGTAACATACCCATCTGCTTCTTCGATTTTAAGTAAGGGGTAGTTTTTAATCTATCAAAAAAAAAAAGGAGAGGGTGCTTCCCTGGTGGCTCAGATGGCAGAGAATCTGCCTAAAATGCAGGAGACCTAGGTTTGATCCCTGGGTTGGGAAGATCTCCTGGAAAAGTTTTTATCTATATCAAGCATTTAAAAATCTAAATGCAATAAATATATAAGGTATTCTGCCCTTCTATTTTTAGACATATTGGGAACAGTGATAGATCTTTCAAACCACACACTTTTAAAATAAATTCTTCTCTGAAGTTTACTGCTTACCTATCAGGCAAACTCGCAGGATTACAGTAAGATGTGATGACAATTTCTGCGTTTTTAGAAGATACACACACAATGCACATTATTATAAATGTTAGCTCCAGAAAGAAGCAACAGTATATGCGGCGTCGCGTTTGTCATGAAGCTTCTGTTACCCAAGGTCTCCTCTCACACGCTCTCCTAAATACGAGAACCTCAAATGATATGCCTCCTCCAAGCCTCTCTCTTTCCCCCTTTTTCTTTCTCTTCTGCATTTATTTTTCTTAACAGAAGATAAAACCCTTAAATATATTCTATTACTGCTAGCAGGCTCCTCTGACCAATTTTATTGACTATTGAAAGAGCTTAGGGGAAAAAAAGCAAAGTTTTGGAATCAATGTTACAAAATCAACTGCCTCTCTGAAACTTTGAAAGCATGCCCACAACTGTGAGGGTTGGTAAAGTGCTGACTCACACCTTTTTTGTGGAAGCAAAAAGGCTGTATGTTTTAAGAGACATGGCACTGGGTTTTTCCATAAACGTGGGTAGAACCTCCACTTCTAAAAGTAAACAAGCCAGTTTCCCCCACGCCAGTCCTGGCACACAACTGGCCATTTCACAGCCTCCAAATTCCTGTTCCGGGCCATTGCAGAGGAGGATAGCCCATATGGTCTGAATCACTTGATCACCTTCTCTTTCCAAGGGTGTTGAGGCAGCAGAAAGACATTTCCATCCCCGGCACAGGTGGGCAATGGTAACCTGCTCCCGCCGGGTCCAGCTCCTGGGAAGCGTGGGCATCTGTGGCCACTGGACAGGGAGTGTGCAAGGCAGGGTCTGTGACGGTGGCCGCCTTTCAGGTTGGCAACGGCCAGCTTTGCAGCTCCCAGGCTCTCGTGTGCTCTTGTGCCAAGAAGCGGGGATCAGCTTATTCCAGGCTCCCTGTGGGTTGGAGCCACAGACAGTCAGGGAAAAGGCAGCAAGGTGAGGCTCAGAATAAAAACCAAAGGCCTCTGGCATCTGCAGTTCTCTTGGACTTGAATGTCAGTCTTACACAGTCTGTCCATTGCTCTGACATTTGAATGCATGGTGAGGTGGTAAGGTGAGGTGAAGTCGCTCAGTCGTGTCCGACTTTTTGAGACCCTGTGGACTGTAACCTACTAGGCTTCTCTGTCCACGGGGTTCTCCAGGCAAGAATACTGGAGTGAGTTGCCATTTCCTTCTCCAATGCATGGTGAGGGCTGGTTTAAATCTGTGTCTACCTTCAGTTCAGTTCAGTTCAGTCGCTCAGTCGTGTCCGACACTGCAACCCCGTGAATCACAGCACGCCAGGCCTCCTTGTCCATCACCAACTCCCGGAGTCCACACAAACTCATGTCCATTGAGTCAGTGATGCCATCCAGCCATCTCATCCTCTGTCGTCCCCTTCTCCTCTCATCTGCAATCTTTCTCAGCTTCAGGGTCTTTTCAAATGAGTCGGCTCTTCGCATCAGGTGGCCAAAGTTTTGGAGCTTCAGCTTCAGCATCAGCCCTTCCAATGAATATTCAGGACTGATTTTCTTTAGGATGGACTGACTGGATCTCCTTGCAGTCCAAGGGACTCTCAAGAGTCTTCTCCAGCACCACAGTTCAAAAGCATCAGTTCTTCAGCACTCAAGTTTCTTTATAGTCCAACTCACATATCCATACATAACTACTGAAAAATCATAGCTTTGACTAGACAGACCTTTGTTGGTAAAGTAATGTCTCTGCTTTTTAATATGCTAAGTTGGTCATAGCTTTTCTTCCAAGGAGTAAGTGTCTTTTAACTTAATGGCTGCAATCACCATCTGCAGTGATTTTGGAGCCCAAGAAAATAAAGTCTGTCACTGTTTCCATTGTTTTCCCATCTATTTGCCAAGAAGTGATGGGCCCAGATGCCATGATCTTAGTTTTCTGAATGTTGAATTTTAAGCCAACTTTTTCACTCTCCTCTTTCACTTTTATCAAGAGGCTCTTTAGTTCTTCACTTTCTGCCATAAGGGTGGTGTAATATGTCTATCTGAGGTTACTGATATTTCTCCCAGCAATCTTGATTCCAGCTTGTGCTTCTTCCAGTCCAGCGTTTCTCACAGTGTACTCTGCATAGAAGTTAAATAAGCAGGGTGACAATATACAGCCTTGATGTACTCCTTTTCCTATTTGGAACCAGTCTGTTGTTCCATGTCCAGTTCTAACTGCTGCTTCCTGCCCTGCATACAGATTTCTCAAGAGGCAGGTCAGGTGGTCTGGTATTCCCATCTCTTTCAGAATTTTCCAGTTTGTTGTGATCCACACAGTCAAAGGCTTTGGCATAGTCAATAAAGCAGATGTTTTTCTGGAACTCTCTTGCTTTTTCGATGATCCAGTGGATGTTGGTGATTTGATCTCTGGTTCCTCTGCCTTTTCTAAATCCAGTTTGAACATCTGGAAGTTCATGGTTCACGTACTATTGAAGCCTGGCTTGGGGAATTTTAAGCATTACTTTGCTAGCGTGTGAGATGAGTGCAATTGTGTGGTAGTTTGAGCATTCTTTGGCATTGCCTTTCTTTGGGATTGGAATGAAAACACCTTGTCCTGTCCTGTGGCCACTGCTGAGTTTTCCAAATTTGCTGGCATATTGAGTGCAGCACTTTCACAGTGTCATCTTCCAGGACCTGAAATAGGTGGCACCAGTGATAAAGAATCCGCCTGCCAGTGCGGGAGATGCCAGAGACACAGGTTCCATCTCTGGGTGGGGAAGATCTCCTGGAGGAGGAAATGGCAGCCCACTGCCATATTCCTGCCTGGAAAAGCCCATGGACAGAGGAGCCTGGCGGGCTGCTGTCCATGGAGTCGAAAAGCGTCAGACCCCACTGAGCACATGTGCGCACACATTTGTTATTTAACACTCATATGCCGCTAACCAGCAGTCTCCACTTAGCACAACCTATGAACTCTGCCCATTTTTACAAACTTAACTAGCTCCTCTTCCATTCTTAAAATATCTTAAAAGTTTTCATCTATAGTTCACAAACTTCCATCTTTTATAGTAAGACTGTATACCCTCAGAAGTAAATGTACATACAAGGAAACAAAGTCTAGTGATTCTAACAAATAGAAATGAACAGAGTTGAGGAATGACAGATTGCGTTTTATCCTAAGAAGTAAACAAGCAGGTTTCAACCGGGCAAGGCAGGGAGAGGCAGGGAGATCGCTGCTGGGAGTGGAATCAGGGTGACTTCTGAAGGATCAGTAAGGCGATCCATGCAATGAGAAGAGGGTGCCCCACACCACCCCACATCCTGCTGCAGGAGCACAGCGGTTCTAGAACTTGCCAGGACCCGGACCCCAGGGCTCAGGGTGGAGGCGGAGGTGCGCAAGCTGCAGCCGGACAGCAGGCAGGACCCGGGGTCGCGCTGGCGGCCGTCCGGGGCTTTGAGCCAGGGCGTCCCACAGTGGGGCTCACTTATGCCTTTAAACGCTCACTCTGACCATTCTTTGGAGCCTGGGTTGGTGAGCAAAAGAAGAACAGAAACAGGTAAACTATTAGGAAGCCATTGTGAAATCCAGCTCCCAACGATGGAGGTGTGGACAGGCTGCTGGAGAAACGCGGGCGGTTCTAAGAAATACCGTGCAGGGCAAACCAGCAGGACCAGCGCGTGAAGCGGATGGAGCAGAGTGGGCGGGCAGGGTCCGCAGTGACCTCCTGCTCAGGGCACTGGGAGGAGGCAGGGCCCGGGGTGACCTCCTGCTCGGGGAGCTGGGAGGAGGCAGGGTCCAGGGTGACCTCCTGCTCGGGGAGCTGGGAGGAGGCAAGGCCGTTTACCCGGGTGGGAAGGACACACTTGGGGAGGAAGATGGAAGAGCTCCCCTGTAGATGGGCCACCTCTGAGTGGCCAAGAAGAGACATTAATAAGACAAGGGAACAGTCAGCGCAGCTTTTCAGATGATGGAGACGTGACCTGCGCCTGCTTGCGTGGAGACAGGATGAGTGAGGTTGCCGAGGAAGGCAGAGATGCTGAAGGGGCAGCATCCAGAAAGGCCCACCGCACATGTACCGGGGCCCACGGTGACCACGTGGCCAGCTTGCACGTGGCCTAGCCCCACGTGTCCCTCTTGGAGAAAAAAAGACCCCGTCTTTACACAAACACTTACACGTGAATAATTACAGCAACAGTATTCATAATCACCAAAACCTGGAAGCAACCGAGATGGACAGCCTTCAGCGGGTAAATGGATGAACAAACTGGTCTGCCCACACCGAGGACACCGCTCAGTGACAGGAATGAATGAGCTGTTGGCCCAAGGGGCACCATGGGTCAGCCCCAGCTGTGCTCTGCTGAGACCGGAGGGGCCGTGTCACACACCCCCCACCCCTCCACCGTTGCATGGCCACAGCACTTGGGAAGAGGCAGAGCTCTGAGGTCAGAGAGCACGTCAGGCTCCACGACCAGGGGCCACAGCGTGGAGCTCACGGCTGTGAGACTCGTCTTGTGTCCTGTTTGTGTGGTGGTTACAAAAATCAGTATGTATGAAAACCCACAGGACTGCACACCCAAAAATGTGATTTACTATACGCACAGTTCTAAATACATGTTTAAAAGAAAAACAACCCAGAGAGTCCCAAACCTGTGAGGCTTTTATTTTTAAATGTGGAATTGCTTTATTCAAAGTAAAACACATCTTTATTATGTGTTCTACAGATATATCAGCCTTGCTCCTATTTAAAAGGAGAGTGTTTACTCTTTCTGAAAAAATAAATGTCGATTCTTTTTGCACTGTTGTTGTTTAGCCGATAAGGCATGTTCGGTCTTTTGCGATCCCGTGGACCGTAGCCCGCCAGGCTCCTCTGCCCACGGGATTCCCCAGGTAAGGGCACTGGAGTGGGTGACCATTTCCTCCTCTGGGGACCTGGGAGGCTTTGGGTGACTCCTACAATCAACTAACTTCAAAAAGCGCCACGGACAGTGAGTTAGGGGGACCTCGAAGTCTGAGCTCACCTCCTCAGGAGATGTTAAGAGGAGAAACAGAAAATACATTTTTCCTCCCCAGACAGACCGTTGTCTGTAAGTCAGAAACCAAACTCATCCAAGTGAAGTAAGCCAGACAGATGAGCATCAGGTGACATCACTTACATGTGGAATCTAAAGCAAAACACAGGTGAGCTCGTTTACAAACACACAGGCTTAGAAAACAAGCTTGCGGTTATGAATGGGGAAAGAGATTTCTGGCCAGCCTAGTGTGTTTGGAAAAGAGAATGAAAACACTGCAGCCCAACTTTTTAAGCCACTATAGCACTTGTCAGGCTGCGAAACACACACTCCCTATTCACCAGTTCAAGTTGCATTCTGCACTCTTTGCGTGGTTGCATGTTTTAAAGCAATAAACCACTCACTGTTTTTCTGGACAATCACCTCGTCTATGGCTCAGATGGTAAAGGATCTGCCTGCAATGTGGGCGACCCCCAGGTTTGATCCCTGGATTGGGAAAGTCCCCTGTAAAAAGGAACGGCAATCCTCTCCAGTATTCTTGCCGGGAGAATCCCATGCACAGAGGAGCCTGGAGGGTTCCAGAGAGTCAGGCCTGACTGAGCTACTAACACCGGTTACTACCACCCCTCTAAAATAACTACAAACACCGGAGGAAACACCAGAACCATAGGAGAATGCCTCACTGTGGGGAAAACACTTCCCCACCCCTAGATCTCGAAGCCGGAGACCACGTTTCCCAGGCATGGTGCACAATGCTTGCGTGTGGACCAAGTCAGCGCGGCTCAGGCTGGTAAACTGTCCACAAGCAGCAGCATCTTCTCAAGGTCGTCCAAAGAGACGCAACAGAAAAGCCACAAGAGGGAGTTAGAAACCCAGAAATGGCCCCTTTTCCAGGCTCCGGGATCTGAGATAATCTGTGCACTGTTCAAAAGCACAGAGGCTTCCAGAAACAGGAGTCAACGAGACATGTGCTCTGCGTGCCAGGGAGGAGGAGAGGGCTCAGGGCTGGAGTTCCGGTGGCTCTCTAATGCAGTGGGGTCACGACTCAGGGAGGGGCCTTGCAGGGAGGAGGTTACGTTGCCCCCAGACTAAAAGAAAACAAAACGGAAATTCCTTAGTGTTAAAGGGGCAGGAGGTGAGTGCCAGGTCAGCAGTGAAACTTCAACTGAGGGCAGTTTGCCAGGCGGCTTCCTTCACCTGTGAGCCAGCATCACACATGCTGAAAAGGAGGAACTGCTTTCTCTCTCCTTGAATGTGTTACCATAAACCTGTTTGCTGATTTTCCAAATCAGTCAGATTCCCCCAGAGCTTAGTTACTCACTTGCTTACTCAGTTACTAGCGACCCTGGGCACTCATAATAAAGCATTTATCCCACTACAATCATTCACGACTACTTTGAATATTCCTGATTTTTTAGCCCTTAGGACAAGCTGTATGGGGCAGACGACTGGGGGCGGGGCTGTATATCAGTTTGGAGGAAAAGGCACGGATCAGTTTTGTGACCCTGGAGGTCCTTTAACCTGACGCCCGCAGGGTTCAGAATCCCACGAACCTGACCCCTGGAGCGCTCACTTGGCAGAGCGCTGGCTCTTGTGTGTGTGCTAAGCTGCTTCAGTCCGACTCTGAGCGACCCTGTGGACTCTAGTCCGCCAGGCTCCTCTGTCCGTGGGATTCTCCAGTCAACCCCACTGAAGTGGGTGGCCGTGCCCTCCTCCAGGGCATCTTCCTGACCCAGGGACTGAACCATCAGCTCTCATGTCTCCTGCACTGGCAGGCGGGTTCTCTCCCAGTGGGGTCACTGGGAAGCACTGGGTCTTAGTAAACAACAAATCGTGGCAACTGTTTCATTATTACTTGATGGGAACCCAAGATTCCTCTGTGTGCATGACTGGCCCAGGATGCAACAATTTTCAGAGGCTGAGCCAGGATTCAAGCCCAGGTTATTATTGTGGGTGTTCATTCTGCCAGGCGTGTCTGACTCTTTGCAACGGCATGGACTGCAGCAGGCCAGGCTCCCCTGTCCTTCACTAAGCAGGTTTTGGCTGTCTGCAGTCCCCAGCCCTCCCTCTTCACGGGCTTCCCGGCCACCTCTCTCGCTCCATCTTGCTGCAGGGACATCACAGACACCACTGCCATTTGCCCAGATGGGATACAGACAGAGTACCCCGTGATAGTGACGACAGTGACGGGTCTCTTCCTGGATAAGCCACTGTCTCGTGATCAATCACATCTTCAGGGGTTCCCTGTCCAACTTCTCTGCTGGTAAACCCCTCGGCTCACAAAAGCCTCCAACAAACAAATAAGAATACCAAGAGACAAGAATCCCTTCCTCCTCCCAGCTTCCCCGCTCCCTTCTCCCGGGCCCCCTCGCCCCACAGACACACACGTCTACCAGTTGTCTGCTGCCAGCTCCCCTCAGAGCCCCCCTCCCTGGCCTTCCTGATCCCATTTGTACTTTCTTGCTTTGCTCCAGCTTTGCCAGTCTGTCTGGCCTCTTCTTTTGACTCTGCTCTCTACTTACTCCTGACTTCTTCAATTTCTCTTAAAAATAAGATAATCTCAGGAGGACAAGTCATTTCCAAAGGTACCTGGATCAACCGCCGTCTGCTGTGTGACCTCTCCCCTCTCCATGTCCCTCTTTAAATGCCCATGTGATGGGCCCCTCCACCTAGCGAACCCCGTGGAAAGACCTGAAATTCATCACATCGAGACTGGCTCCAACAGCCGCGTTCACCCCTGCCCTTGAGGTCAGCACAGTAGACCTCCTCCCTGACCTCCACACCAGCGCTCCAGGCACGGAAGTCTCTCACCTGCCCTGACTTCACCCCAAAGCTCTGAGGTTTCTTCTCTCCAGATAACAGCCTGTTTCTCCAGCTGCAGTGCATGAGACATGACTTCTTGCTCTTCACTCTCCTGCCCTGGGGCAAGCCCAGCTTACATAGGTCTAAACTGAAAATTCTGCTTCTCTGAGAGGATCCGTCCAGCACACAGAGGAGTGCCCTTCAT
>SJYG01000118.1:2001312-2021446 GCA_006410535.1 Litocranius walleri | reverse complement strand
GGTCTGGTATTCCCATCTCTTGAAGAATTTTCCACAGTTTATTGTGATCCACACAGTCAAAGGCTTTGGCATAGTCAATAAGGCAGAAATAGATGTTTTTCTGGAACTCTCTTGCTTTTTCCATGATCCAGCAGATGTTGGCAATTTGATCTCTGGTTCCTCCGCCTTTTCTAAAACCAGCTTGAACATCAGGAAGTTCACGGTTCATGTATTGCTGAAGCCTGGCTTGGAGAATTTTGAGCATGACTTTACTAGCATGTGAGGTGAGTGCAATTGTGTGGTAGTCTGAGCATTCTTTGGCATTGCCTTTCTTTGGGATTGGAATTAAACCTTACCTTTTCCAGTCCTGTGGCCACTGCTGAGTTTTCCAAATTTGCTGGCATATTGAGTGCAGCACTTTGACAGCATCATCAAACCAGTATGAAGATTAAATGACAAAGGAGCAAACCTACCTGCAGTCTCAGCAAGCAGGTGGTGAAAGTGTCAGTCGCTCAGTTGTGGCCGACTCTTTGTGACCCCATGGACCGTGACCTGCCAGACTTCTCTCTCCATGGAATTCTCCAGGCGAGAATGCTGGAGTAGGTGGCCACTCCCTTCTCCAGGGGAACTTCCCAACCCAGGCACCGAGCCTGGGTCTCCTGCAATGCTGGCAGACTCTTTACCCTCTGAGCCACCAGGGAAGTGCGGTGAGTCGGTAAAGGAGACACAAAACAGAAATAGATAAGATATGATGCCAAAAGCACCAGAGGTAGTGGAGAGGATAAAAATGCAGGACTGTTAAAATGCAGTTGAAATTAAGTGATCGTTTAACTTAAAATAATGATGAGGATTTTCAAGTTACTATATGTGTCCTTCATGGTAACCACAAATCAAAAACCTATAATAGATACACACACAAAAGAGAAAGGTGTCCAGACACAACACTGAAGACATCATCAAATAACACAGGGAGAGCAAAACAGGAAAGGAGCGTGAAAGAGCTGATGAAGACAACCAGAAAGCGAGCAGCAAAACGCGAGCAGCACACACCTATCAGGACTGCTGTGAACGCGATTCCACTAAGTGCTCCAGCCAAGAGACGGAGCATGGCTGAACGGATCAACAAATAAAACCCACCTGTGTGCTGCCTTCCCTGGTGGCGCAGAGGTTAAAGCGTCTGCCTCCAATGCGAGAGACCTGGGTTCGACCCGTAGGTCGGGAAGATCCCCTGGAGAAGGAAATGGCAACCCACTCCAGTGTTCTTGCCTGGAGAATCCTATGGACGGAGGAGCCTGGTGGGCTACAGTCCATGGGGTCACAAAGAGTCGGACATGAGTGAGTGACTTCACTTTAACTTTCAGATCTAAAAACACAAACAGGGGACTTCCTTGGTCATCCAGCGGCTAAGACTCGGCGCTCCCAATGCAGGGGTCCAGGTTTGATCCTTCATCGGGGAACTAGATCCCACGTGCTGCAGCTAAAAGATCCTACAGCGAAGATCCAGGGCAGCCAAATAGACACATCAGTTCAGTCCAGGCGCTCAGTCATGTCTGACTCTTTGGGACCCCATGAATTGCAGCACGCCAGGCCTCCCTGTCCATCACCAACTCCCGGAGTTCACCCAAACTCACGCCCATTGAGTCAGTGATGCTATCCAGCCATCTCATCCTCTATCGTCCCCTTCTCCTCCTGTCCCCAATCCCTCTCAGCATCAGAGTCTTTTCAAATGAGTCAGCTCTTCACATCAGGTGGCCATTAAGTACTGGAGTTTCAGCTTCAATATCAGTCCTTCAAATGCACATTCAGGACTGATCTCCTTTAGGATGGACTGGTTGGATCTCCTTGCCGTCCAAGGGGCTCTCGAGTCTTCTCCAACACCACAGTTCAAAAGCATCAATTCTTCGGTGCTCAGCCTTCTTCACAGTCCAACACTCACATCCATACATGACCACAGGAAAACCCATAGCCTTGACCAGATGGACCTTAGTTGGCAAAGTAATGTCTCTGTTTTTGAATATACTCTCTAGGTTGGTCATAACTTTTCTTCCAAAGAGTAAGCATCTTTTAATTTCATGGCTGCAGTCACCATCTGCAGTGATTTTGGAGCCCCCCAAAATAAAGTCTCTCACTGTTTCCATTGTTTCCTCATCTATTTGCCATGAATGATGGGATCAGATGCCAGGATGTTTGTTTTCTGAATGTTGAGTTTTAAGCCAACTTTTTACTCTCCTCTTTCGAGGCTCTTTAGTTCTTCTTCACTTTCTGCCATAAGGGTGGTGTCATCTGCATATCTGAGGTTATAAATATCTTTTTAAAAAAAGAATAAATCTAATTAAGGAGGTAAAAACCTTGTACTCAGGAAACTATAAGACACTGATGAAAGGAAAAAGACACTGATGAATGAAGCCCAACATGATACAAACAAATGGGAGACAGACCGTGCTCATGGGCTGGAAGAATATTGCTCAAATTACCATGCTTCCCAGGGAAATCTACAGATTCAATGCAATCATTATCAAAATATCGATGGCATTGGTCTCAGACCTAAAACATACCATATATAGTTTTAGAATTAAAATGTCTGCTGTCAAAATATAGGTGTTTGCTTGGAAATGAGCACAATTCAGAACAGCTCCCTGCAGTCAGGACTGTGGAGAACACGACAGAAAGATGTTTAAAGAGGGGACTTTGTTTTGCATAACAGAGATTCAGGTATACATTGCACTGTTCTTTGAAACTCTTGTGTCTGTTTTATTAGAAATTATTAAAAAGAAGGTGCAGAGAAAAAAGAGTACAAAAATGACTGCAATCAAAGTCCTGAGTCCGCGGGTGTCCTGGGAACTTCTCGTAGGGTCCAGGATTCGAGCTCCTGGTTTGAAAACCTTGACACTGTTAGCAAATCCGTTTGTATTACAGCTGTTGAGTTGCTCAGTCATGTCCAATTCTTTTTCGGCCCCATGGACTGCTGCCTACCAGGCTCCTCTGTCCTTGGGAATTCCCAGGCAAGAATACTGGATTCGGTTGCCATGCCCTCCTCCAGAGGATCTTCCCGACCCAGGGACTGAACCCTCGTCTCCTGCATTGGCAGGCGGATTCTTTACTGATGACCACCGGGAGGCTCTTTTTCCTCCATCGCGGGCTGGATCTGAGGAAGGGCGTGCTTCTGCCGGGCTGCCCCTGTCCCTGCAATGGAAGAGTAGGGTAGAAAAAAGGGGAGCTGAATGGAGAAGGAGGGGCAGTCCTTCAACAGCCACTGTTTCTGTGCCTCGAGCTGACTCCGTGTTCACAGAGACGCCATCTGCCCATTCAGGCGGGAGATTCCTTGGCCGGCCCCCCACGCTGGGGTGAACTGTTTTTCCCCTATTGATGACTCACAGCCCCAACAGACAACAGTAGCCGGTCCCTGGCAGCCAGGCATCATTCTCTCGACATTCCCTGGTTCTCTAGGTTCCCGTGGAGATCCTTATTGCCTTCTCGCTTTAATCTTTGTGTGACGCAGCAGAAGCTTCACAGCTCTTCTGCCATCTTATTGGCAGGAGTGGATGTGGGCTGAGCCGAAACAAGAGGAAAGAGACAGTTTAGACCCAGTTCCTCAAACCGTCAGACGCTTCCATACTTTCTTCAGCCCTAAAAGACAGCTAGCAGGAGTCATCTCAGCTTCCTCTTGTACTAAATGCTTCCTGGCCTCCAGGGTTGGGATGGACCTTGGACCTGAAGAACCTAGGTTGAAATTTTAAAGTCCCCTTGTATTCAAACCCCGGAGGCAGGCCATGCCTCCTGAAAAATAACTTTCCCTTACCTGGTGACTCAAAGCCTCCTGACCTTTGATGAAACCCCATTCTATTAATACTTAACAGATGATTTATGATTTAGTGTCCTGGTCTTGCAAAGAGACTCCCTCTCAGTGATGTATTTTTCTGTTAAAACTTTTCCGGGTGATTGTCCTTCTGGCATAATAGGTGGTCAGCCAACTGTTTCAACTTAATTATCTGTAGATCTACCCCACCAATCAGATGTCCTTATCCCACCTATACCTGCCCATAGCCCCCCTTATCACATTGTTCCCAACATTCTGACCTCATTCCCTCCTGCCTGTGATTTTTTGGTATAAAAGTTCCCAGTGATTAGTGTTCAGGGTTCACTCCTCCCGAGGAGACTGAACCCCGGCGCGCCGGCCTAATAAATCCTCTTGCCTATTGCATCGAATTCGAGTCACTGTGGTCTTTGGAGTGACAGATTCTGAGAAAAAGGCCGTTAGGTCTTACAGACCAGCCACACCAAGTTCACGTGGCCTCCAGATTCCAGATGCTGGCATCAAACATCCAGTAAAATACTGCAGAAAGCAAGGTGAACAGGAATGGCTGATTTGCGGACAGATAAGAAACAGAAGAAGGGACTTTCCTGGGTGTCCAGTGCTTTAGACGTCACCTTCCACTGCAGAGAGGTCTGGGTTTGATCCCTGGTGGGGAATCTAAGATGTCTCGAGGCCCAAAATACACTCAAAAGCAATATTGTAACAAATTCGATGAGGACTTTACAAATGGTCCACATAAAAAAGAATCTTCAAAAAAAAAATGGGGAGGGGGTAGGAAAACTGAGCTGTTTTTCTAACAGTTCTTCTAAACCTGGTTAACCTGGTGGAGCTGCTCCCAGCTTTCCAACCTCATCGTCCCGGGCAGGGCTTAGTCCCATCGAAACTCATCCTCCTCACTGTCGGTCCACTGACGCTGTATTGGTTCTTCCACGCCACCATCCCGTGGTTTCGCCAGCTTCTTGCCTTTCTGATCAATGAATGACAGTCCTTGGGGGGTCTTCCTCAGTGGTCCAGCGGTTAGGACGCAGCACTTTCACTGCTGTGACCCAGGTTCAGTACCTGGTCAGAGAACTATGAGCCCACAAAACTCAGGGTGTGGCCCAAACGTAGTAGGACAGTCCCCCTGACTCCTACGCCCTCTCCTGGGCCTCCCCTCACAGTGGAAATTACCCTAAGTAATCTCATCCATTCTTTGACCTCATGACTCACCACCTGCGGCCAGCAACTCCTAGACTTACGCACCCAGTTCAGGCTTCTTTAAACAGCTGCTAGACAGCATCCACGTGTGAATCTCACAGTGACATCCAACAACATGCCCACACTCATCTGTTCCCCACCTGATGGGTCTCCCCCTACATTCACCAGCTGCAAGACTCCTGCCACCATCTTCCCTCTTGATCGTAACAGACCTGCGTGTCACTCTTGAAACTGAGAGTAGCCATCAGTTAGACCGTTTAACTGTGCACGTGTGTGGGCACTCAGTCGTGTCCAACTCTTTTTACCCCAAAGACTGTAGCCCTCCAGGCTCCTCTGTCTACGGGATTCTCCAGGCAAGAATACTGGAGTGCGTTGCCATTTCCTTCTTCAGGTGATCTTCCTGACCCAGAGATTAAACCCACATCTCTTGCATCTCCTGCACTGGCAGGCGGGTTCTTTACCACTGAGTCACCTTTAAACTTCAGCTGGCTTAAACAATGAACCGGAACCCGCCTTCACTGATGAGCTCGATTTCCATGTTTTTACAAAACCTGCATGTCCTGCAAGTATCGCGTGGCCTAAACAATAAAATGTTTGCCTGAGTTATTTTTCCGGCACTTGGAGTCTGCTGTGTCCAATTGCAGCTCAAGGTGGTTAAGACTGGCTGGGACCCTCCGGTCCTCCAACTGAGCATGTGCAAGCATCAGATAAGAGACCCTTTGAGGTCAGAGAGCCAAGAACTCCACCCTCTCAGCAGGCTCACCTGCCATTTTCAGAGGAGGCACGCGGTGAAGAGGCCTGTGCCTCACTGACCTCTGTGCAGATCTCAGCTCCGCCTCCTGAGTGGGAAAGGCTCAGGATACTTGCCGGAAAAAGAAAACATCTGAGGTGTGTGGAGGTCTGAGATGGTCTGAGATGTGCAGAGCCTGGAGAAAAGTGGTGTGAGATTTGTTCTCCGATCTCCCGTGGGGCTGCCTGGAGTTTAACCCCCTTTTTCTGCAGCAGCCTCAGCATCTCAGCGTACACTGAGCAAACGGACCTGGCCCCGGGACACTCAGCCCCACCTCCCCGCCCTCGGCCCCTCTGCTCCACCGGATCTCGTTCACCCTCACCCTTCCCTGGATGCCTCCCTCTAGGCTGGCCTACAGGTGCCTTGGGGCACAGAAAGGCAGCCTTCCTCCTGACATGACACAGAATTGAGGGGCGGGTGGGTACATTTCCACAAGCATCACTTTCTGGAGGAGGGCAGGATGCCGTCACCATGGCAACAACAACTCAGTCCAGGGGGCCCCGGGAGTGATGGGCCCCGAGAGTGATGGGTGATGACCGCCTGGGGCTGGGGTGGGAGACGTGCTGGGGCTGAGGACTTGGCGGGGGTTCCAGAGGACCCCAGATTTCTGCAGCAGGTGGGAGCTGTCCCTGAGCACGCCTGGGCCCTGCCGCCTCCAGGCTACGCCTGGGAAATACCGAGAAAGGGATGCATGGATTTTCCAGTTGCTGAAGCAACTGCGGTGTGAGAACCAGCGCCTTCCTGACCAGCCGACCTCGCCGCCCGTCACCGCGGGCCCAGCAGGCAGGGAGGAGGGCGGACACTCAGAAGCAGCCCCCGGCTGTTTGTGAGTCGTCTCCGCGACTGCTCCTCAGACACACGGGCCCCTTGTCCATTTGAGCGGCAGCGCTGCAGTAAGCACGTGGCGTCAGCTGGCAAGGCTGTACTCCCCAAATTCCAAGGGGCGCTCTGGGGCACGCACAGAAGCTGAGTCAGAGCTCAGAGCAGGGCCCGGGCACTGATGTGAAGTCTGCAGCGGGGCGCCGGGCTGACCGAGGTGCAGGCGTCAAGGGGTGCAGGGAGCAGGAGGGGGCTCGGCCCCTCAGGAAGGGTCCTCCGTGGGCTGGAGCCCCCTTAGCCTCACAGGCTGAGCCAGGCCGGTGGGTTAGGATCAGAACCAAGTGCCTGCAGCCAGGCTTGCAAGACCACTGTGGGCAAAAGGCTTCCCAAGGAGAGCCCCGGACTTGGGGAAGGGGGAGGTCGGGACTGTGCGCATTAATTATTAACCAATTAATATTAATTATGGATTTTGTTTGGAGAAGGAAATGGCACCCCACTCCAGTACCCGCCTGGAAAATCCAATGGACAGAGAAGCCATGGGGTCCACGGGGTCACAAAGAGTCGGACACGAATGAGCAACTTCACTTTCCCTTTCGCTTATGGATTTCATTGCACAGATTCCCTACTGCCTGTGAAACGCGTTTTCTTCATTGGCAGAATGAGGATAAGAACCACTTCATAAATTGTAATGAAGACTAAAAATGCAGTGATTAAGCTTTTCCAAACTGGGCTTTCCTGATGGATGAACTAGACGGCGGGAACCATTTTACCCTTTGTGCACTTACGCACCCTGCTCGCGGTTAAAGGACCCTGATCTTTATTCCCTTTTAACTGCACTCTTGCCGAAATCACTCTTTTGATTGGGAAACACATTCACACACGTATATATCTTTCCCCAACCAGAAAGCTTTATTTTGGCAAGGGCGAAGCTAAAAGGGAAATTCTACCTTTCTTGTCTTTTCTATTTTGTGGTGTTTGGGTCCTTTTAAAGAAATTTTTTGCCAAACTCAAGGTTACTAAGATTGCTTCTTCTGTCCTCTTCCAGAAGTTACATAGTTTTATCTATTACCTTTGGGTCTAGGACTTGTTTCAAACTGATGCTTCAAATGGTGTGAAGGGGGTTATATTTTTGCTTTTGTTTTTAGGTGGCTACCAGTTGTCCCAGAACCATTCATTGAGATTAGCTCTGAATTCCCATTGCACCTTTGTCAACTAACTAGCTTCGTGGATCTATTTTTATAGTTTCTATTCAATTTCTCTTTTTCTATCTTTACGCCGATACCACACAGCTTTGATTAATGTAGTTTTATAACATGCCTTGAGATCACCCAAGATGGTGGAGTGCACGCATCTTCCCCTGCAAAATTACAGCTCACTGCTGAACAAGCATCGACAGGAGAACGTTGGATTCCACTAAAAAAAGACACCCCACATGCAAGGGCAAAGGAGAAGCCCCAGCAATGCAGTAGGAGGGGCAAAATCGCGTTTAGGCTCAAACCCCATACCCACCAGAGACGCTCGGAGGGCCCAAAGCCTTATGCTCCCAAGGAGATCCCACAGAGACTAAGCCAGACCTGCCTTGAGTGTGAGAAAGGAGTTTATATTTTTGCTTTTAAGTGGCTACCAATCGTCCCAGGAGAGCGAGTGAACTGAACAGATAATATGTCTTGAAATTATTTAGGATTTTGTCCTTTTTCAACATCACTTTGACCATATTAGGTCATTTCCATTTAAAATTTACAGTTAGCCTTTCAACATCTAACAAAAACGCCTGCTGGGACTTAACTGAAATTGCCTTGAATCTATAGATCAATATAATGAGAACCAGCATCTTAACGACATAGTCATCAATCTGTGAACATAGTATATCTCTCCATTTATCTGAGATCTTCATATTCTCAGTAATGCTTTGAAGCAAGATATTACAGATAAGATATATGTCCATAATTACGTAATTTTGTGATGCATCCTTGTTATATCAGTAACAGACACGTATTACTAGACAAGATACTCAAATTACAGTAGATTATAAAGAATGGAGTTTTTTAATTAATTAATTTTAATTGGAGACTAGTTACTTTACAGTATTGTGGCGGCTTTTGCCGTACATTGACATGAATCAGCCATGGGTGTACATGTGTCCCCCATCCTGCACCCGCCTCCTACCTCTCTCCCTATCCATCATTCTGGGTCATCCCAGTGCACCAGCCCTGAGCGCCCTGTCTCATGCATCGAACCTGGACTAGTGATCTGTTTCACATATGATAATATACATGTTTCAGTGCTATTCTCTCAAATCATCCCACCCTTGCCTTCTCCCAGAGTCCAAAAGTCTGTTCTTTACATCTGTGTCTCTTTTGCTGCCTTACATATAAGATCAGTGTTACCATCTTTCTAAAGAATAGAGTTTAATTTTCTCTAATGTATAAATCTTGAAGGAGTTATTTCAAGGTTTGTATGGAAGACCCAGGATGTCTTAACTGACCCAGGTCCTTCTATACTTCTTCTCTGTCAATCTTATCTCCAGGTCCCTCTATATTTCTCCCCTATCAATGTTATCTCCAGGTCCCTCTGTATTTCTTCCCTGTCCATCTTATCACAATGCTTCCATGTGGGGTCAAGGAGACTGCTGGAACTACCGTCAGTTTGTCTGTACTCAGACAAACACTCAGACAGACACTCAAACAGACAAACTCAGACAGACAAACACAGACAGACAGACACTCAGATGAGGACAGTGCTGGGAGCAAAACTGCTTAAGACACAGTGGAGAAGTTTAGGACACAATCAGAAGCAAGTGAAACAGAGCGGACGTGAAGAATAATTCAAACAAAAGTAAAAGCGATGGATTCAATTGACAAGCACGTAATGCATAATAAATGTATAGCATATCCCCAAACGGGGAACAAAAGCAGCAGAGCTAATGTCAAACTACAAATTATACAGAAATATGCAAGAAGGTACAAGAAATTTCTGAAGTATGCTCTGTAGATTGAAAAGCCCACAACAGCCATTGCAAAGCAAGTCACAATTTACTGAAAAGACCAGGACACAAGTTACTGAAAAGCAAAGTAAAGATGAAACTTTTAAACATCCAGACAAAGAAGACTAAGGCTGTGAAAGTGAAGTATCAGACTGATTCCAAATAACCCCGAGAAGCGCTCCCTTCATGGAGAAGCAGCTGCCGATCTCCAAAGAAAGAATGCGACTGATGAATTTTCTACCAAGCAGGTGTGTTAGTCACTCAGTCGTGTCTGACTCTTTCTGACCCTATGGGCTGTAGCCCACCAGGTTCCTCTGTTCATGGCATTCTCCAGGCAAGAATACTGGCATGGGTTGCCATTTCCTTCTCCACCGAAGCCAAAGTATCATTTAAATATAAAAAGATACAACAGGAAGTATAAAGTCACTGCTGGAACAAAACATTCATGTAATTGTCCAGCTTGCTAGAAGTTTACACATAAGACAAAAGAGCCGCAAAAACAAGCACAGGTCAGCTTAGTGGGAACTTGTCTTAAATAAGCAATGAAAATGGTTATTTGCTCCTGTCAGTCACCAAGTTCTGCCTGATCCTTTGTGCCCCCGTGGACTGCGGCACACCAGGCTTCCCTGTTCACGGTCTCTAAAGTTTCCTCAAATCTTGTCCATTGAATCGCTGATGCCATCCGATCATCTCATCCTCTGTCGCCCCCTTCTCCTCCTGTCCTTAATCTTTCCCAACATCGGGGTCTGTTCCAGTGAGTTGGCTCTTCTCATCAGGTGACCAAAGTATTGGAGCTTCAGCATCAGTCCTTCCAATGAATATTCAGGGTTGATTTCCTTTAGGATTGAGTGGTTTGATCTTACAGTCCAAGGGACTCTCAGGAGTCTTCTCCAACACCACAATGGGAAATCATCAATTTTTTGGCGCTCAGCCTTCCTTATGGGCCATCTCTCACATATACACGACTACTAAAAAAACCATAGCTTTGACTCGATGGACTTTTGTTGGCAAAGTAATGTCTCTGCTTTTTAATATGCTGTCTAGGTTTGTCATAACTTTTCTTCCAAGGAGGAACTGTCTTTTAATTTCATCACGGCAATCACTGTCCGCAGTGATTTTGGAGCCCAAGAAAATAAAATCTGCCATTGTTTCCATTCTTTCCCCATCTACTTGCCATGGATGGATGTCATGATCTTAGTTTTATGAATGTTGAGTTTTAAGCCAGCTTTTTCACTCTCCTCTTTCACTTTCATCAAGAGGTTCTTTAGTTCCTGTTCAATTAGTGCCATAAGGGTATTATTATCTGCATATCTGAGGTCGTTGGTATTTCTCCAGACAACCTTGATTCTAGCTTGTGCTTCATCCAGCCTGGAACATTAAAAATCATGACAAAATACTTTTATCCTCCGTAGCAATCAATGCAATTAAACTAATCTCATTTTTTAAATGTGTGTGTGTGAATCTGTCAGTTGTGCCCAACTCTTTGTGACCCCATAAACTGTAGCCTGCCAGGCTCCTCCGCCCATGGGATTCTCCAGGCAAGAATACTGGAGTGGATTGCCACTCCCTTCTCAGACTCTCAAATTAGAACCCTAGCATGAAATAAAGAAAAAGCTAAAAAATAAAACCACCTAAAACAAAGCTCAATGACTTTGCCTGAGAAATGGGACCACTGTCTGCAGTGAGATAATGGTTTTCCTTCCCACGGATGACACTCTGTATTAAAGGGTCTTGATTTTGTGTTTTCAAGAACGGGGAAGACACAGACAGCTAGTTAAACAAGAACTGCCCAGCCAGCATTGATGGGACCTATCCGGAAAAGGCATTTAAATTCAAATTATCTTTAAAACTAGGTGACGAAATGAAATATTTCTACAAGTGGATACACAGGTCAAGAGTTTCTGATCCTAGTATTTTCACTTAAGGGAAAAAAAGTGTTTACACAGGAGGCAAAGTAAGAAAGTCAAATTACGGTTGCGGTGATGGGGGAGGGCGAGAGAAAGTTCTGAAGGAGACAATCTCGGGGAGGGGAAAGTGGTTGTGGGAGAGCGGCAGGGCCAGGAAGGTCAGCAGGGGTGGGCTGTGCAGAGGGCAGAGGGCAGCGCATCTCAGCACTGTGGTCACTGAAGCCACTGAACCCATCCCATTACACCGAGAGCTTCATATCATTGCTTCTTCATCCACCACTGTGCTCTGCACTTGCAAGAGAGGCTGTCTGGAGTCACAGGAAATCAGCTTTAGAGTCAGATGAGCGTGGCCTCAGTCCCAGCAGCCGCAGCCGCCCGCGCCCACAGCGGCTCTGTTCTCTGGCTGCTCCTGAACACATTAAAATCTGTGAGATGTTGAGGGCAGTGTTACAGAACTCGACGTTTATCCTTGGGACCAGACACCGGGCAAAGTGCAAGCCTCAGCCCCGGGGTGCTGGCCAGCATCCTCTCTCCCAGGGCCCAGCTCACGTGCCTCCCACTGTGTCTCGGTCTTCACTTTGCGTAGCTTTTCAGCTGCAAGGCTCTCCTTCAGCCAGGTAAAGCATCGAGAACAAGGGCCCCTACACGCTTGTGCACAGTCGCCTTTGTAAGCTGCTAAATCAGCTGTTTGTCCGAGGAGCCCTGCGGCCAGATCTGCTTACCCGCGTGAAGACCAAGCGTTCAAGAGCACACACGGCTTCTGTTTGTTTCCTCTGGAGGGAATGTTCTCACAGCTGGGGATGCAATAAGCCAAGTCATATATCACCCCGCTCCCTTTGACATGTTTGGTCCGCGGCCACCCACCCACACCCAAAAAGAAGACTCCACACTGCCAGTCACATCTAATTAAAAGTTACAGGATCCAGGAGGTGTTTTGGAAACAAGTGAAAAACTCATTCTGAAAAGTTCTAACTCAACACATTTTCTTCCTGAAAATTCCATCAGAAACTTTTTCATGAGTCGCCACCAGGACATGAAGCAAAATACGCAGACCAGTGCCAGGTTTGTCCCGGGAGAATTTCAGATCCACCCAAGTTCCAGTTAGAAAGCAACCAGTAGGTGCCTAGCCACCTCGCCATCCGCAGAGGGTAACCTGGCTGCAGCTGCTGGGCTGTGCTCATCACCCCGCCTGAGAACACGTGGAAAGCAGTGGCCACAGTCCCTGCGGCCTCACCTCCAGGAAGCTGGAGACCCGCCTCAGTGAATATGGCTCCTTCACATCCTCAGGAGATTTAAAAATCTTTCCTGTGAAATTCAGTGTCATGCACTGGAAATTGTCTTCAGATGCGTTACCCATGGCCTTAAGTTACCATGATGAAGAAATAAGCCAAACAATTTTCAGAATAATACGTTAAACTTAAAGAAAGTGAAGTCGCTCAGTCGTGTCCGACTCTTTGCGACCTCATGGACTGCAGCCCACCAGGCTCCTCTGTCCATGGCATTTTCCAGGCAATAGTCCTGGAGTGGACTGCCATTTCCTTCTCCAGGGGATCCTCCCGACCCAGGGATTGATCCCGGGTCTCCCACGTTGTAGACAGACGCTTTACTGTCTGAGCCACCAGGGAAGCCCATCTTAAACTTAGGTGCATAAGAAATTTTTTGAGCAATTAAGCTGTGTCATCCTGTTTGAAATATACACTGTCACACTATAAAGAGTTATGCTATTTGAAAATAATGCAGAATGACTTTTTAAAAATCTTTTTATTTTATACTGGAGTACAGCCAAATTAACAGTGTTGTGATAGTTTCAGGTGGACAGCAAAGAGACTCAGCCATACACATCCATGTTTCCGTTCTCCCCCAAACTCCCCTCCCATCCAGGCTGCCACGTAACACTGAGCAGAGTTCCCTGTGCTGCCCAGTAGGATAACTTTTAAAGTGGCTAACCTAATAACCTTGTTTTAATTCAGTCCCCCTAGGTAAGAGGGATCACATCACATGGGAGCTATCTTGTCCTTGCAAACATCCCAGGCATGACATCATAGAAGGGTCACAGGTTTGAGAGATCCACACACACTGGGTTTCACTCCCAGCATTCCACTAACTACGGCCACTGGGACAAGCGTGTGAAAACTCCAAGAAACGGTCAGACTAGAAACAGGGTCATGTACCCGCTGCCGCATACGTATCCTTTGCGGGGAAAGATCGCGATGGGAGGGCTCTTCCCTGGCCAGCCTAAGACTGGCCTGTGGACTTCCTTTGCCCGCTCTGCTTTTCTGACGTTCACATCTGGAACTGGCACGCAGGCTGTACTCTAGAGGTCCCATGCTTCTGCTGCTGAACTGCAGGAAGGAACAGCGCTCCGCCAGCGGGCTGGTGCGGAGGAAGCTGAGAACACGCTGCTGGGAATAACCCCTGGCACAGGGTAAGCGAGTCTGTGGAAGTGAGCTATGAGGATCACGTTTTTTCAAGGTCCCGTCCAGTTTTTTTGAAGGGTCAATATCTGTAATAGAAACAGAAAATGAAGATGCGGAAGAGATGCTATGAAAGCACAGAAGAGAAGACGACCCACATTGTGGGAAGAAACGAATTCTGATCAAGATGGAAGACGCGAGGAAACTAGAGCCTACCTTCCTAGGCTCGGTGCTCTTCTGCGTGAGGCGATTCGTTACGGCTGAGAACATCACGGGGCTTCCCTGGCGGCTCAGACAGCGAAGCGTCTGCCTGCAGTGCAGGAGACCTGGGTTCTACCCCTGGGTCGGGAAGATCCCGCAGAGGAGGGCACGGCAGCCCACTCCAGTGTTCTTGCCTGGGGAATCCTATGGACAGAGGAGCGTGGTGGACTACAGTCCACGGGGTCTCAAAGAGTCAGACATGACTGAGGAACTAACACTAACCAAGGCCATTATGCTAATATATTTCTTTGCAAAATTTACACAGATATAGTGGACACATTTCCGAAACCAAAAATTGAAGCACAGAATTAAGTAATGGACCGACATTGTTTATTCCTGATAGAGCAGTAAACTAGAACTGCTAGAACTGCAACATAAAGCTCCTGTTTCACGAACGCCTGCGATGTTTCTAACACAGGCTTTTAAAGATGCAGTTAATTTGTGCTTTTAAATACTCTCAAGATGACATTCTTATGAAAATGACAAAACTAGGTTGTTTCTAATCCTAAAATAATTTAAGTGTGCTCTTTCTTTAATTTCCCTTCAATATATTGACTAGCAATTATTTATAAAAACATGTCAGAAACATCTTTAGTTCACAAAACATTGCTCTTCGGAGATGTTTTGAGGGTATGCAATTTCCTCAAAATATTTTCCCTAAAATGAAAGTTGAGTGTTAAAACAAGTTTCATGATTGCCAATTGTTTTTATGAGAGACACTTTATAAAAGTCAAATGTCAGTCATGGTTTAACCACAGCTAATTATCTGTGTCAAGAAACAAGGTTTTAGAAACTGTGAAATACTTTTTTCAAAAACACGTACTGCTGAGTCGGAACACACACTGCCTGCTGGGTTCCAGTCCACCGCCCATCAGTCACTGGGACCAGAGGAATTTTCCTCATCGCTATCTGAACTATGTGTTTTTCCTGATGAGAAAATTCTCCTACATAGGTGAGGAATGGTGTTCGTTTCCACACCGGGCTGCTAAGAACAGAGCTTACACAGCCTGGGTGGAGATGCTGCCTACAGTTGAGAGCAAGACCGCACAGCCAGGGCCCCTGTGTATGCAGGCCTCAGGGAAGCCCCGATTCCCATCAGAGAGAGGTCAGAGCACTGGGTCTGCTCTTGTCTCTGTCCGATGAATCAACAAAAATGATTTTTAAAAAATCTTGACCTTTGACAAGAAAGTGGCATGTCCAAATGTCGCCACAGAAATGGTACATCCACATTCTGAGTTATTTAGTCACTAAGAAGTGTCCAACTCTGTGACCCCATGGACTGCAGGAAGTTGCTTAAAAGAATATCACTTGGTCAGAAATACCCTGGCAGCCCTTTCTGGGCTAGAGGAAATTATCTGAAGAGCAAGGTCATGAAAGAAATCTGTTCTACACCTCATGTAATTTTTCGAACCATTTTTTGTCTGTCTTCTAACATGTTACTAAGCAACATTACTAAGTAGAAAATAAGGCAGAATTCTCATTTCCAGAAAATTAGAGATGAGTTCAAAGCCACAAAAAGGGATGAGAATGAAGCTATAATACATGGTACCATCTGAGCAGGCGCACGAAACGTTATATTGATAATGGTGTTATTCATGAAGGACCCTGAAAAATACCCCCTTGGCCACCACCTCACTCTTGTCGTACTGGAAGTTCCATTTCCTAGAGAAACTTGAGTTTTCTGCACGTCTGCTCACTGCTCAGCCCTCCTTCCTTGCCTGACACTACTCCAGAGGTTATAGAAGAGATTTGTAGAGCTTTTCTCAGCCTCCTAAGAAGAAGCAGCCTCAGGACATAGTTCTGGGAATGAAACTCAGATAGCAGGTAACAGATGTTTTTCCTTCTCTCTTTCTTCCTGCTTGAAACATGGCTGGAGGCCTAGAAATGTAGCAGCCCCTCAGAAAGGTATAAACAGAAGGGTCAAGTTCAAGGTGGCAGAGATCGTGGAGCAGAGAAAAAAACTGGGTTCCTGTGAGCAACATGAAGCCTCACTATAAATCCCGAATTTCCTCTCCATGACATTATGTGATGTCAAGAAGGTCCCAGCTTTACCTGGGACTATTAGGGGTTTGCGGTTTTTGCAAAACTCATGCCAGTCTTGAATATAAATAAATTCTAATCAGAGCTTCAGATCCCTTATATATTAAATCAAGTAGAAATATCCCTTGAGCCATGTGGACTTAAGAGTGTTCATGGGCTGCATGGAAGAATCTAGAGTGGAGAGCATATCGAGGTGTTCCCTGCCTGCAGACTGCCTGCCAGATTTCAGAGCAATAGTGCTGCAGGGCTAAGGACTGAGACGCTACATTGTGTCTGACTGTAAGCACGTGTATCTGCCCCCATGTAGCCAAGGATCTGCAGAAGCAGATTTCCATGCTGGCCAAAGAGCCAGGTGTGACGGCCTTGACCCAGGGACAAGGTGTTAACTGTTGCTGTGTATTTACAGTGAGGACTTCCCAGGTGGCTCAGCAGTAAAGAATCTACCTGCAACGCAGGAGACACAGGAGACTTGGGTGCGATCCCTGCGTCAGGAAGAGCCCTTGGAAAAGGAAATGGCAACCACTCCAGTATTCTTGCCTGGGAAGTCCATGGACAGATTTAGTCCAGGCTACAGTCAATGACAGCCTTTTGGGGGAAGGTGAGGGGGCCTCCAAAATCACTGCAGATGGTGACTGCAGCCATGAAATTAAAAGGCGCTTACTCCATGGAAGAAAAGTTATGACCCACCTAGATAGCATATTGAAAAGGAGAGACATTATTTTGCCAACTAAGGTCCATCTAGTCAAGGCTATGGTTTTTCCTGTGGTCATGTATGGATGTGAGAGTTGGACTGTGAAGAAAGCTGAGCGCCGAAGAATTGATGCTTTTGAACTGTGGTGTTGAAGAAGACTCTTGAGAGTCCCTTGGACTGCAAGGAGATTCAACCAGTCCATTCTGAAGATCAGCCCTGGGATTTCTTTGAAGGGAATGATGCTAAAGCTGAAACTCCAGTACTTTGGCCACCTCATATGAAGAGTTGACTCATTGGAAAGGACTCTGATGCTGGGAGGGATTGGAGGCAGGAGGAGAAGGGGACAACAGAGGATGAGATGGCTGGATGGCATCACGGACTCGATGAACTTGAGTCTGAGTGAACTCCGGGAATTGGTGATGGACAGGGAGGCCTGGTGTGCTATGATTCATGGGGTTGCAAAGAGTCGGACACGACTGAGTGACTGAACTGAACTGAGCTGAACTGAACTGACGGTCGATGGGGTCACAACGAGCTGAACACGACTGAACAACTGAGCACAGCACAACACATTCTCAGTGAACGTTTCCCTCCCTCCCAATGTCCGTATCTTAGGCAAAAGACAGATGTAAGTTTTTCAAATTGGAAAAAAAATTTTTTTACTAAAAATTCTATCAATCCTCAGAGGACAAACACATTTTTTGGAGCTCTTCTCGCAGAGTGAAATATAAAAGCAAGAGGGGCGCTCTCCCCAAAATGCCAGCCACATTTCACTTTTGCCTCTGCAAACATCCCAAGGCAACCGTGGGAGCCTCCAGGCAGGGGCAGCTCTAGTGAAAGGCTTCTGTTTCCAGCCAGAGATGGCAACTTGGAGGTGTTCAATCCTTGGGTCAGGAGATCTTCTGGAGTAGGAAATGGCAATCCATTCCAGTTTGCCTAGAAAATTCCACAGACAAATGAGCCTGGCGGGCTAGAGTCCACGGGGTCACAGAGTTGCACACAGCTACACATGGACAGAAAGCATGGTCCTACCCTCTCCTTTTGAAACTTGCCAGAAAAAAAAACAACCTCATTTTATGTAAAGATGAGCAATGAAAAAACTAAATAGCTCAATATCTAAACATTTAAATCAGGGAGGGGGGGATCAGAGAAAAGAAAATGGAAAGCATTTTGTAGATGAGTAACACATCGGAGGTGTTTTTGACTCTGGTTTAAGTTAAAAAAAAAAAATCTGAGACCATTGATATTAAGTTAACAAGAAAAAGGAGATAAGCTACAAAATGACAGCACTTGTTTAGAATTCTGTGGACACAAAGACACATGAGAAAGTGACGAGCTGTCCATAGGAGGGAAGACACCCAAGAATGCACTCATCCGTAGCAGAATGGTAAGGCCAGGGTTAATCCTCCATGGATGAGGCTAAGAAGAAATAATCAACATTTTTACATCTGCACGTGAGCTGGATAGAATCCTGGGAGCCCAAGTCTCAGATCCTTTCTGCACCGAACCACCAACCATTCTTCACAGGCCTCCACTGAGCACTTCCCTGGGTGCTGAGAACAAAAGCTGATCAGAGAATAAGAGCTCAAAGGGAGCTCAGTCAGGGGCGTGGGTCCTCACCCAGGTACAAGGAATCCCTTTCTGAAGTCCGGAGGTTCACAGAGAGCTGTGAGCATTCCGTCTTAGGTGTTCTGAGCCTTTAGAGATGGCAGGGCAACAGCTCAGATGCAAAACAGCTGAGACAGGTTCTAGGACCACACCCACGTTCAAATCCCGTCCATCAAAATACGTAAGCCAGCAGTGAACTGAATCACACAGAAACAGCAACAAACCCCAGACTGCCCTGAACTACAGATCAGACTGACATCCTTACCTCAGCCCAGCAGAACAAGAGCTTGCCTCTGTCTGCAGGTAAATATCATCTACTTTCATTTCAGTTCAGTTCAGTTGCTCAGTTGTGTCCAACTCTTTGAAACCCCACGGACTGCAGCACGCCAGGCCTCCCTGTCAATCACCAACTTCCGGAGTCCACTCAAACTCATGTCCATTGAGTCGGTGATGCCATCCAACCATCTTATCCTTGCTGTCCTCTTCTCCTCCTGCCCTCAGTCTCTCCCAGCATCAGGGTCTTTCCTATTGAGTCAGTTCTTCACATCAGGTGGCCAAAATATTGGAGCTTCAGCTTCAACATCAGTCCTTCCAATGAACGCCCAGGACTGATCTCCTTTAGGATGGACTGGTTGGATCTCCTTGCAGTCCTAAGGGACTCTCAAGAGTCTTCTCCAACACCACAGTTCAAAAGCATCAATTCTTTGGCGCTCAACTTTCTTTATGGCCCAACTCTCACATCCATACATGACCACTGGAAAAACCATATCTCTGACTAGGTGGACCTTTGTTGGCAAAGTAATGTCTCTGCTTTTTAATATGCTCTCTAGGTTGGTCACAGTTTTTCTTCCAAAGAGCAAGTGTCGTTTAATTTCATGGCTGCAGTCACCATCTGCAGTGATTTTGGAGCCCCCCAAAATAAAGTCTGTCACTGTTTCCATTGTTTCCCCATCTATTTGCTGTGAAGTGATGGGACCGGATGCCATGATCTTCGTTTTCTGAATGTTGAGCTTTAAGCCAACTTTTTGACACTCCTCTTTTACTTCCATCAAGAGGCTTTTTAGTTCCTCTTCACTTTCTGCCATAAGGGTGGTGTCATCTGCATATGTGAGGTTATTGATATTTCTCCTGGCAATCTTGATTCCAGCTTGTGCTTCTTCCAGCCCAGCGTTTCTCATGATGTACTCTGCATATAAGTTAAATAAGCAGGTGACAATATACAACCTTGATGTACTCCTTTTCCTATTTGGAACCAGTCTGTTGTTCCATGTCCAGTTCTAACTGCTACTTCCTGACCTGCATACAGATTTCTCAAGAGGCAGGTCAGGTGGTCTGGTATTCCCATCTCTTGAAGAATTTTCCACAGTTTATTGTGATCCACACAGTCAAAGGCTTTGGCATAGTCAATAAAGCAGAATGTTTTCCTGGAACTCTCTTGCTTTATTGATGACACAGCGGATGTTGGCAATTTGATCTCTGGTTCCTCTGCCTTTTCTAAAAGCTGCTTGAACATCAGGAAGTTCGCGGTTCATGTATTGCTGAAGCCTGGCTTGGAGAATTTTGAGCATTACTTTACTAGCGTGTGAGATGAGTGCAATTGTGCAGTAGTCTGAGCATTCTTTGGCATTGCC
>SJYG01000118.1:1969414-2001285 GCA_006410535.1 Litocranius walleri | reverse complement strand
GGATGCCATGATCTTCGTTTTCTGAATGTTGAGCTTTAAGCCAACTTTTTGACACTCCTCTTTTACTTCCATCAAGAGGCTTTTTAGTTCCTCTTCACTTTCTGCCATAAGGGTGGTGTCATCTGCATATGTGAGGTTATTGATATTTCTCCTGGCAATCTTGATTCCAGCTTGTGCTTCTTCCAGCCCAGCGTTTCTCATGATGTACTCTGCATATAAGTTAAATAAGCAGGTGACAATATACAACCTTGATGTACTCCTTTTCCTATTTGGAACCAGTCTGTTGTTCCATGTCCAGTTCTAACTGCTACTTCCTGACCTGCATACAGATTTCTCAAGAGGCAGGTCAGGTGGTCTGGTATTCCCATCTCTTGAAGAATTTTCCACAGTTTATTGTGATCCACACAGTCAAAGGCTTTGGCATAGTCAATAAAGCAGAATGTTTTCCTGGAACTCTCTTGCTTTTCCCATGATCCAGCGGATGTTGGCAATTTGATCTCTGGTTCCTCTGCCTTTTCTAAAACCAGCTTGAACATCAGGAAGTTCACAGTTCACGTATTGCTGAAGCCTGGTTTGGAGAATTTCGAGCATTACTTTACCAGCCTGTGAGATGAGTGGAATTGTGTGGTAGTTTGAGCATTCTTTGGTATTGCCTTTCTTTGGAATTGGAATGAAAACTGACCTTTTCCAGTCCTGTGGCCACTGCTGAGTTTTCCAAATCTGCTGGCATATTGAGTGCAGCACTTCCACAGCATCATCTTTCAGGATTTGAAACAGCTCCACTGGAGTTCCATCGCCTCCACTAGCTTTGTTCGTAGTGATGCTTCCTAAGGCCCGCTTGACTGCACATTCCAGGGTGTCTGGCTCTAGTGAGTGATCTCACCATCCTGACTATCTGGGTCGTGAAGCTCTTCTTTGTACGGCTCCTCCGAGCATTCTTGCCACTAGAGACCCCTAGTCTTTCCCTTTCTACTGTTTTCCTCTGTTTCTTTGCACTGATCACTGATCATATACTTTAGTCTCTACTATTCTTTTCTACAAAAATACCCAGCAGAAAATCAAAAATTACAAGACATATGAAACAGTAGGAAAAGAAAATCATGTTTTAAAAAGGGTATCATCAGTAAGCTCAGTTTTAAATAGTTTTAAAGAGTCAGAGACTTTAAAATGGCTATGTTAAAAGTGTGAAAGTGTGCTGTGGGAAAAGATTGCTTGTGTACCTGTGGAACTCTGCTCAGTGTTATATGGCAGCCTGGACGGGAGGAGAGTCTGGGGAGAATGGATATATGTATATGGCTTTGTCCTTTCACTGTTCACATTCACCCGAAACTATGACAACACTGTTTGTTAATCAGCTACAACCCAATACAAAATAAAAAGTCTTTGAAAAAGAAAAAGATAGCTTCTGTAAAGAGATAGCTAAATTCAGCAGATAGAACACTAGAAATTAGGACCAATTTCTCAAATGCTAAATGTTAGAAATAAAACTTACTAGTAATAAATAAATCCTTAGATAGGCTTTCCAGGTGGCCCAGTCCACCCATGAATGTAGGAGACACAGGTTCTATCACTGGGTTGGGAAGATTTGCTGAAGGAGGAAATGGCAATCCACTTCAGTGTTCTTGCCTGGAGAATCCCATGGACAGAGGAGCCTGATGGGCTACAGTTCATAGGGTCGCAAAGAGTCAGACATGACTGAGCAATTGAGCATGTACACACATTGATAGGTTTAATAGTAGATTGGATGTTGCAAAAGAAAGACACAGTGAATTGAAGACAGATCAATGAAAAGAGTCCAAACTGAATAAAAAGGGGGAAAAAAGTAGAGGCAAAATCAGTCAGGAGCCCACAAAATTTGTGGGATAAAATCAAAAAGTCAAACATCAAACACACAAATGATTGGAGTCCTAGAAGAAGAGAGATATAACACCACAGAGAAAACCTGTGAAGACATAATAGCTAAGAACATTCCCAAACTGGTAAAAAAACCACTAACTCGCAGGTACAACAGTCTCAGCAAACTCCAAGCGAGATTACTGCAAAAAATACATGAATAAGTAAATTTAGGAGCATCATGCTAAAACTGCTGAGAACAAAAGATACGTGACAGATCTTAAAAGCACCAGGGAAAAGCCGTGTGCAGAGATAAACGCACAGCACAGTGCGTGATGATGCTGTGAGCGGCGTCCGACTTCTCACCAGAGACCATGGCAGTCGGCCGGCGACAGAATGGCCGAGAAACACCCGCAGGATATAAATAAGCCAGCAAGCGAGAATCCTATTCCTGGTAAAAATAGTACTCAAAGTTGAAAGTGAAATAAAGATGGTCATTGAAAAACCTGAAAGGATTCATCTCCAGCAAACCCATCCTATGAGAAATACTAATAGAAATTTCCCAGATGGAACTCCCAATCTGAAGGAGATGATGCAGAAAGGGTATTTACCAGAAAGGGTAAATATCACATCATACACTGATCATTTAAACCAAAAATAATAACAATTTGGGAGCATAAACCTATTATAGACTCCCAGGTGGCTCAGTGGTAAAGAATCCAGCTACCAATGCGGGAGACATGGCTTTGGTCCCTGGGTTGGGAAGATTCCCTGGGGAAGGAAATGGCAACCCACTCCAGTACTCTTGCCTGGGAAACCCCATGGACAGGAAAATCTAGTGGGCTACAGTCCATACGGTCAGAAAGAGTCAGACGTGACTTACTGACTTAACAACAGCAGCAATATATATTTAAAGTGATCAAGAAGAGTGAAGTTGGAGAGCTTTCATTCCTTAAATTCAAGCGTTATTATAAAGCAAGGCTGAAATAAAGACAGAAAGACAGGTCAATGGAACAGAACAGTCAGGAATAGACCCATACTTGAACGGCCAGTTAGTTTTAAACCCATGTAGAAAGCACTCCGTCCTCAAGCCCCCTCCTCGCCCCAGCATCCAGCCAGCCGCGGGTCCCCGTGAGGTGGGGTTAAGGCGTGTCTCCACTGGATACGGTTGTACCGTTATCCGATGCCTCGATATTCTAACAACGCAACAGAGCTCCTCCTGGAACCACCGGGGTGCTCCGTGCCTCCCTCAGCCTCCCACGTGGCTGCACCATGGAAGCCACCCGACCTGTTTCGTCGGCCAAGCACACGGGTAAGCGGGGGCTCTGCACGCAGATCCCCTGGATGCGTCTCCCACCCCTCCGCCCACCGTCTATGTGACCTGGGACAGGCCGGTCCATGCCTCTGCTCTCCACCTGCTTGTCTATGAAATGAGGAGAGGTTTCGTAGGAGGTCAGAGACACACGCAGTGTGCATAGAACAGTGGGGGTGGTTTCGTTGGTAAGTCGTGCCCGACTCTTGGAGGAGGAAATGGCAACCCGCTCCAGTATTCTTGCCTGGAGAATCCCATGGACAGAGGAGTCTGCTGGGCTGCAACACATGGGGTCGCAAAGAGTCCAACACGATTGAATGACTTCTCCAGAGGATCTTCCCAACCCAGGAATCAAACCTGGGTGTCCTGCATTGCAGGCAAATTCTTTTACCAACTGAACTATGAGGAAAGCCTCTGAGAACACTGATGGGCACATACTAAGCACCCCAAACTGCACAGCTGCCGTCTCCAGAGAATTTAAAACTGGGAGTCAGGAGGCTTCCCCGGTGGCCCAGTACTTGTGACCTTCCCTTCCACTGCAGCGGGCACAGGCTTGCGATCCCTGTCGGGGAACCAAGTTCCAGCATGCTACAAGGCCCATCCAGAATAAAAACTGATACTAGTAAATTTCCTTAGATTTATAAACTGCGAGTCAGATGGGTGCACTCCCCCCAGGCTGGCTGGAAGCAGGTGACGTGCGCTGGGGTGTGGGAAGCCAGCACCTCTACCATGAGGATTCTTCACGGGGTCTGTTGGGGAGGAGAATCTAGGGGCCTTTATGAGGCCTGGGGTGGAACAATTGTCTTGCCCTTTGATGTCCGGAGGTTTTTACACCTGAGTCAATGAAGAGCTGGGTGAGTCAGCAGTAAACCTTTCTTTCAAGTGGGAAAAGGGCAATAGGGAAGGGGCTGGGGAGGGGGACTCCACCGCAAGGCCCTTCTCAAGCAGAGCAGCTTTAGGAGCAAGGAAGCCTGGGAGTGAGGACCAGGAAGCAGGAGTCACTCCAGCTTTCCCCGGGGCAGGAGGCTCTGCCGTGAACACGGCCACGGACATGCCTTTGCAGCCCCTGTGCCGCGGGGTCCCGTGTCCTGGCCCCCCGCACCCCCTCACCCCGGGACATCTCATCTTCCCACGTGGAAGAGTCCTCCTGCAGGTTTTGTTTTGCTTTACTGGTATTTACGGTTTCTCAGGGAGGAAATGGCAGCCTACTCCAGTGCTCCTGCCTGGAGAATCCCATGGACAGAGGAGCCTGGCGGGCTACGGCCCACGGGGTCGCCAAGGGTCGGACACGCCTGGGCGACTTCGCTTCACTACTCACATTAATGTCTTTGTGATTGCACTGCTTTCTCCCTCTTGGTTTTAGAGCCAAATTTTAAGAAGAGGAATGTTTGCTAACTGAGGTTCTCTGTCCATCAGAGGTGGACGGCAATTACAGGTTCCAATGCAGGGCAGGAGGGAAGCGGAGCGAGCTGTCCTCTCCTGTCTGTGACCGACCCGGCTGTCTCAGCCCAGTCGGGCTCAGAAACAGCTTTCCTCCCAGCAGAGCCTAGCCCTCCTCACCGGCCCTTATGTCTCCTTTCCTGGGGGCCTCTCCCCTCCTGTGTGACGCGGTCCCTTCTCTTCGTGTACTGTTGGTCAGATTTCCTGATGTCTTCTAGGTTAGGTGTCTTCTTCCTGACAGAGTCCACAGCATTTTTCAATTGGCCAGTGGGACAGACTGTGCTCCCGAAAAGTGTGTTTTCTGGGTAAAACAGACGCATTTTGACTTTATTTCTATGTCCTTTCACGTTGGGGATCTTAGTTCCTGGACCAGGGATTGAACTCATGTCCCCTGCAGTGAAAGCACGTAACCATTGGACCGGGCAGGAGGTCCACAGATTCGTTTTGACAGCACCCAGGTTTTTTCTTTCTGCATCTGGACAGATAAGGAACTTCAACTTCTAGAAGCATAGCTAACTTTTCTGAGGTTCCCACAGCAAGAGGCCAGAATGAACTGTCCTATCCAGGTCTTTTGTACCAAAATTGCAGCCTCCTTGCTCTTTTTGGCTGCCACTGCCCCACTACATAGCCAAAAGGATGCTGTTGTATTTATTAAAATATTAACTCCTTGAATTTGCTCTCTGGGTCACCTTCAGAAACTCCAACATGTAAAAGCCCAGAGTGGAGGCCCCGTCTCCCCGCAGCCCCCAGCGGGGCAGGGCCCCGTTCCTGGCGGTGCTCCCCAGCGACCCAGAGCACCTGAGTCTCACCGGACACCTGCTCCTCTTCCCCAGCAGCTTGATCATCGCTCACTAATACTCCTGAAGGCCTGGGACGGGGCAGGTGCTGGGATGGCCCCAGCCTGCGGACAGCAGTCAGGTGACGTGTTCCGGGAAACCCCATCACGCCCCATCCCGCCACCTCCCTCCTCCCCGCCTCACTCTTCTCCTGCAGACCTCCCATCTGGGGCCGGTTTACTTTTCAGTCCCACTTGGGCAGTGGTTTATTTTAAAATATTTTTCCAATACTTCTATATCTTAGTGGTTTAGACACTAAGTCATGGCCGACTCTTGCGGTGCCATGGACTATAGCCCGCCAGGCTCCTCTGTCTGAGATTTTCCAGGCAGGAATACGTGAGTGGGTTGCTATTTCCTTCTCCAGGGGATCTTTTCGACCCAAGAATTGACCCTAGTCTCCTCCACTGCGGGCAGATTCTTTACCAGCTGAGCTACCAGGGAAGGCCCTTTATATCCTTATATCAGATCTTCTCATCTGTATTTCTACAGGAGTTGCATTAAAACCTAATAGGAATAAAACCAGCTTCCGTGGTAGCTCAGCTAGTAAAGAATCTGCCTGCAATGTGGGAGACCTGGGTTCAAACCCTGGGTGGGAAAGATCCCCTGAAGAAGGGAAGGGCAACCCACTCCAGTATTCTTGCCTGGAGAATCCCATGAACAGAGATGCCTGGCGGGCTGCTGTCCATGGCGTCACAAAGACTCAGACACAAGCGAGCATCTAACACACAAACAGGAGAAAAACCAAGAAAATGTTCAAGTGGCAAATAGTTTACAAGAAACATGGCCGGACTGGAAAGCAGGCACAGACACAACGGAGGTGCAGCCCGTTACACTGCAGTTCTAGGACCACACTCATAGGCACAGGAGGCTCAGCACTAGGAGTAAAGCAAGGTTTCTGCCACTAGGTGGAGAAATTGCCCCGATCTAGCGCAGGTGTGGTTCTGACTCACTGCTGGGAAACCTTACTAGCAGGGAAGATATTAACAAATGCCTTACTGTGCCAATGACTGGTGGCTACACCTGGCACCTATGAACTGCCACCTTTTGCCAGTTCACTCCATGCATTTTCGCTTGAATGGAGTGAACATCCCATTTGATCTTCATGGCATCATTATGTTCTACATCCTGTCAGTATCCACATCCACCCCTCAGCACTGGCTCTCCTGAAAATCATTTAACATCATTTGCATTTTTGTGGCAATGTTGTCTATCTATTGAGTAAATAAATATATGAACATTTCACTTCCAGTCCCCACTGGTTGGATAAAATGTTAAAAGTCCATCACAGACCAAAAAGCTCCTCCAGGACAGTCGTAAGCAGGAGCAGTCTCACTCTGAAAGAAGAAGGGTTTTAAGTAATAACTAGACCCACTGAATTTTGCACATCACCTTTATTTTGCAGAAAATACTTTCTGCTGATTGTCTTTGGCTAGTTTGTCAAAAGAAAAACATAGGTTTATTTTAAACATGTAGGTTTAACAGTACAAGAGATCAGCTACCTATGCTCAGAAGTAAACATTCTAGCAGGCAGAGCTGGACACTGTTGTTTCAACGACCATCTGCTGTCCCCCAAGAGTGGCTCACTTCTGTCTCAACTGGGCTCCGACTAGGATCCCGGCCACAGGGGTCCCAAAAAGACCTGGAAGCTACTGGAAAGCAACAGGGAGGAGAACTGGAAGCGTGCTTTCTCCCCATAGTATGACCGGAAAAGTTACAAAGACTGATGCACCAGAGGCATCTCTGGGCTGTATGAAAGAGAACCCGGCTTCTGGGTGCTGGCCGGCCACTTGCACTGCGGGTCCTGGTGAGGGAGGCCCCGCCCTGCTCCCACACCTGCACTCACTCGCAGCACAGAGAGGACCCAGGACGCACCGCCACCATGGAGGACAGAGCACAGCGCTGGCGGTGGGACCCTTGATACGAAACAGAACATGAACCTTCTTCCTCTTTCCTTTGAAGGGCAGTTAGCAGGACTGACCCCCTTCCCACGCCCCACGAGACTGCCACTCAAACGCTTGCAGTCCCGGCCTCCTTCCAGGCACAGGCTCCGGCTCACATGGACGGGGGCGACACAGCCGTCCACGAGGCCAGGAGGCGGGCCTGGGCCGAGGCGTCATACTGGGTGTCGGTGACATCTGTGGCCGTGGCGGCCCCCTCATACAATGGGGACCCCGACGAGGACGCCGAGGCCGGGTGGGCGAGGGGGGCAGAGTGGGCAGAGGAGCCTCGGAAGAACTGGGCTCCCAGCCCGCTGGGCACACCCGCTGCCTGGGCGCCCGGGGCGACGGCACCGCTGCTCACAGACCACAGGCTAGGGTACTGGCTGAAACGGAAAAGAGGGGAGACAGACGGGTCAGAGACCTGGGCAGACGCTCCAGGAGGGGAAAAGAGACCCCCGCCAACCCCACCCCAGATGGCCGGGGCATAAATGGCTCATTTCTTCTGTGTGATTAAATCACACTCGGACATGGAAAGAGGTCACGTCTCATCTGCCCGCAAGAAACAAAATCATTAGGAGCCGCCTAAAAACGCCTGACATGCACTATCAGCTTCCGCTCCAAAGGCTCCAGCTTGTGCTCAAGCTGAGAATCCAAGTTCTCAGATGTGCGAGGCTGATGTTTCAGAGGACGTGCAGGCGCATTTGTGTTGACAGTAATTCCTGGGCTTCCCTGGTTAAGAATCCACGTGCCAGGGCAGGGGACATCGGTTTAATCTCTGGTCTGAGAAGATCCCACGTGTCCCAGAGCAATCAGCCCATGAGCCACAGCCACTGAGCCTGGCTCTGGAGAGCCCGTGAGCCACAGCTCCTGAAGCCCACACACCCGGGAGCCCGTGCTCAGCCACAGAATCAGGCGCTGCAACAAGAAGGCTGGGCACCGCAACAAGAAGCCACAAGTCCGTGTAGAGTGAAGGCCTACTACAGCCAAAAGAATTAGTAAATAAACACATCTTTTTTAAAAAAGCTAGTCATTCCCTCGAGGGAGACAAACATGGGTGGTAGAGGGCATCCTCCGATGACTCCCTGTGGGCACCACGTGTCAGCACATGTCATCATGGAGCCCAGGAGAAGGAAGGGCCCCAGGACTCAGACCTGGAAGCAAACCCCCGTTAACCCGCTTCGCCAGCTGAGCCTGGCCCCAAGCCCACCTTTGAGGCTCTGCTTCCCTGTCCCTGAAGGAAGGAACTGGAAACGGACGTTAGCCCTCCCCTGTCTGAGAACACAGGTCTGACCAACACTACACCAGGCTGACATTTTGCTTCTGGAAAATGTCCCTCTCTTCTAGCAGAATCAATCCTTCCGTAAATGAACAAGGGGGGCTTAGGCTGTGGCGGGCTATGCGGTTGACCAGGCCACGTCCTACACTTCAGATGCCCTTGGCCTTGCACACAGGCGTGATGGAGTGAGGCAGGGGACTCTCCTCGTTTTACAGATGGAAGGCAACAAGGCTCCGAGGTGCACCGAAGTCCTCAGGGGGACCCCGCTGTAACCTGCAGGTCGTCTGACTCGCTGCAGTCTTCTAGGTGACCTCGGAGCCCTGGAAAGGCTTCCTGGTTATGTACTGCTTGCTCTATTTTTAAGAGAAGACATTAGATTCCAACTTTAAAGGAATTGCTTCCTAAACAAGAATTAAGATCTTAGGCAAATGCTGATATTCTGTACAGTCCATAAAGTTGCAAAGAATCAGACACAACTGAGCAAGCACCCACACAGAAACTGCACTGCTTTTGAGGTCAAGGTACCTGGTCCATAGATTCACTCTGCTGTGAGCCAACTTGTTCAATCATTTAATACCACTGACTCATTTCCTCCTTAGAAAACGTGGAAAGGGCTCTCGCTTTGTCATTTTAGTTTTTATTATAATAATCCTATGAAGAAATATAATACACTGACCGACCAGCTTGATTTTTTGAAGCCAACCTCCCTCTATACAATTTTCAAGTTAACAATAAAATAGTCATCATTCTTTTCAAGTTACCTAGCAAGTATGTGAAGAAACACACTGATTCTATATCCACAGAAATCCAACAAATGTATTTCTTTGATAGCACCTGTCAAAAGAGGTTCTGGAAACTTGTCTTCAAGATTCACCTACTGACCCCACAATCCTGTACACCTACAAGTCTGTTAAGATGGGCTGAGGCTGGGGTTATCTGGTGCCCTTTTCTTAAAGAAGCAAGGCTCAGGAGGCTTGTGCATCACATGAACCAGTAAACAGCAGAGACAGGAGAGGGTCCCTGCTCCCTTCCATGAGATTCCAGCTCCATCCACCCTGAAAGTGCCACTGAACTCCCAGAGGACAGGCTGAAGCAGGAACTCACGGCAGTCATGTAACCCGGGGTCCTGGACACAGCTGGCCAGTGGTCGTTACCAATAAAAACCCGTCACCCGAAAGTGAAGAGCAGGATACAGCCTAATGGAGGGGATGGGAGGACATCACAGGCACTCCCGTCCCCACGACACCTTGCATCACTCCCCAGACGTGCGTTACCTGGAGCCCGCAGGAGGACCAGCGTTCGGACCCATGGGCAGCATGCTGGTGTGGGCAGGCATTCCGAGGCTGGACCAGTTGTCGTGGGGCTGGAGCATGGACAGGCATGCAGACGAACTGTCGGAATAGGCTGCAGGTGTAAGAAAGTGTCATTGCTGACGGGGGCTTCCAGGAGCGACAGAACATACTGGCATGCCGCCGACTGCTGGAGCTGCGTCAGCTTCTGCTCAGTCGGTCATCAGAGGCCAACACTCACTGTCAAATGCACACACGGGAATATATCCAGAACCCAGGCTTTTTCTTCATCATCAGAGCAATAGCTATGCTGTAGAAATGGACTCTTACAGTCACACAATTAAGAATTAATCATTCTGAAAAATCAGTGTAATTTTTACCTGTCCCTTCTGCAAAGGATTATCGCTTAAGAATTAAAAGGGCTTTGAAAACCAGTTACACAAGCCAAAATTTAAAATATGATCTAGCCTCTAGCTGGACTGCCATTTCCTTCCCAAATAAGCTTCTTTCATTTCAAATCAGCTTTAATTGCTTAATTGTTTTATGGCGTTCATTTGCTTTTATCCTCCTTTCAGAGCCAGACAAAATGAAGTCTGGGACATCCGTGGTGTTAGAGGGAATTAGGTACAGGGGTCTTCATGGTCTGGCCCAGTGTTCACACCACTCAAGCCTGCACCTAGGGGCAGGGATAAGCCTGTATCCCCTAGGGGCATGTTAAACCGCAAAGTGCTGGACCACCAGAGCGTCTGATTCTGTGGGTCTGGGGAGTTTTCAGATGATGCTGGAGCCACTGACCCTGGCCTCATACTTGGAGAAACACACTTACGTCTCATCAAGCTAGTAATCGTCGTGCCTGGCTGGCCCGGCATCATCACCTTACAGGGTTCACAAAATATGCAAACCTGGGCCCAGGGTCCCAAAGTCAAGAGGCTCAGGCGGTAGCAGCCACATTCAGCCCTGAAGCCCCTGGCCTGGAGGGCTCTGTGGTCGAGCCAGCAGCGACGCGGTCACAAAGCAGGGCCCTCTTGAGCCAGTCGAGAGCCCGCTCCCTTCCCGGAAGTCTTCCCAGCATCCCAACCCGGCCGCCTTCCGCCTTCCTGGGACTTACTTGGAGAGCTGTTGCGATGCGCGTACGGGCTGGGGTAGGGGGCTGGCCGGTGGCTCCTCAGGGCCGGGAACCTTTCGCAGCCGTGCGTGGAGGGGAGCGAGAGGGGGCCTCCGAACTGGGGGTGGGGGGTGGCGGGTGGACACAGGCTGCTGGTTCCGGGGATCAGCCAGCCCCCTGCTGTGAGAGAAGCAGGCTGCGGACCCCGCTCGCCTCCCTCCCGTCATCGAACGGGCAAGACGGGGCTTCCCTGCGGCCCAGGGCCCAGGACTCCGAGCTCTCACTGCCGAGGGCCCGGTTCAGGCCCTGGTCGGGGTAAAATCCCACGATCCACGTGGCCGGAAACGAAGCTCAGGGACGGCGGGGCAGAGGCCAAGGAGCGGCGGGTCTCGGACACCGAGGGCCTGCCCAGGCTTCAGGAATCGTGGGCATCACCCGTGCAGCCAGAGAAGGGCCAAGGCGTCCAGACGCGCAGGGCACCCGAGAACCTGGGAGACTGACCGCAACCTCGGCCAGCCCTGCGGCTTCCTCAAACCGCGCCCCCCACCCAGGATCCTCCCAGAATATCCCCCGAGACGTTTTGTCCCTCTAGGCAGGTCAGTTTTCAAGGCAAAACTACTGAGCGTGAATAAATGTTAAAACAAAGTTCAGACTCAGGATGCACGGGGAGAGCCCTGGCCCCAGCTTCAACCCCCTTCCTCCCCGCTGCAGACCACACCGTCACGCGGAGGAGTCTCGTCCTGCCTGGATGGGCACCCGTGTTCTCCTCGCTTTCCTTCTGCATTTGGCTCACCCTTTCCCATCTTACAGGTCGATCAGAGAATCTTTCCAACACTGCCCTGCCCTCCTTTACAGCTCCTGTTTCTTTTCCATTCCCTTTATTTTCCTCTTTAAAAAATTTTTTTTCAGAAAAGCAACCACTAGGAGGACAACTACTCAGGCTCCGATTCCCAAACTCTAACTGCAGACAGCATTCCAAGGAGAGGAGGGTCCAGACAGTGGCCACAAAGCTCGGCCCGTCCGTGGCCAGAGCAGTTGTTTACATTCTGCTCTGTGAGGTGGCAGTCGTGAGCCACTTAGGAGAGCGGTTTGTTAAAGTATTCCATGAAGTATAAGGAGGGAGGGAGGGAGGGAGGGAAGGATAAGGAAGGAGGGAGGGAGAGAGAAAAGAAAGACAGAGAAAGAAAGGGAAACTGGTTCTTTGAGGAAGCCGCCGCTCTGGTTCCGCCCAGACTTACAAGTGAGCAGCCAGCAGTAACTTTTCTCTCCCAACCATTACCAGTTTCTTATCTCTGAGTCCCTGCCCTGCCTGGATGGGTGGACAAAGCCTTTTCCCCTGATAGACTCTGCTGTAGACCTGCATCACTCCGCTGACCACCTCACTAACTCCTAAAGAAGGCTAGACTGAAATCAGACTTGCCCATCCTGCGAGCCGCTGTCTCCAGCAGGACCCAGCAGGCCATTCCCAGCCCCAAAGCAAGCTGGAGGAGAGCTACACATGATCAGAAGCACCGTCCCAAAGATGGTCCTTCTGTTCTCAGCCATTAACAAAAAGACAGACTATCTCAGAGTGGGTGAGAGCCAAGTTCTTCTCCTGCCCAACACAGCAGAGTCTGAACACCCATCAGAGTCTCAGCAATCCATCCTAGCCATGGCTGGAGCCGCCTCGTGTGTGCTCAGCCCTCGGTCGTGTCCATGGACTCTGTGATTCCATGGACTTGTAGCCCTCCAGGCTTCTCTGTCCATGGGATTTCCCAGGCAAGAATACTGGAGTGGGTTGCCATTTCCTCCTCCAGGGGATCTTCCCGACCCAGGGATTGAACTTGTGTCTCCTTCATCTCCTGCACTGGCAGGCAGACTCTCTACCATCATGTTACCTAGGAAGCCTCTGGAGTGGCCTCAAAGCAAAAGAACCCAGGCTCCTCTGTCAGGAATCCCGTGAGCTGGCAGGGGGGTGGGGGGCATCCGGAAGTCCCGGGTGGAGCAGAGGCTGGGGACCAGCAGTTCGATGACCAGGAGGAACAGCATCAGCACGCAAGGCCCCCGCCTTGCACAGCCAAGAGCGGTGTGGCCCCCAAGGGCACCCAGAAGTTCTGTCTGCTCCATCCCCAGCCCCCTGCCCCAGATAGGCTAGTCCCTGAGACAAGGTCCGCCTGGGCAGAGTGCAACAAACCGTACATGGGCTGTAGCCAGACTGCTGGCTGTCTCCTGCTTCTTCCATCAAATCTTTGTGATCGCTTCTGTCAAGAAAGTGTATGGAATGGTCAAGGAGAACATTCAGGAAACAGGGTCTGCAGCAGTAGCTCATCATTCTGCACACTTCTTCACCCAAGGGGCACCGTTAGCATTCTCTCACCTTTCCTTTGCATCGAGGAAAGCTTTTGCAAATGGATTGTATTTAATTTTAAGAGCTGTGATCTGAAAAACAAGAAGTTGCATCTCCTAGTAGCTGCTCCTTAGTCAGAGGACTTTATTAGGCACCAAGAAATCAGACACCATCAATACCGCCTTTAAATATTCAAATATAATCAGACTTCCTTCCAGGTGTATTTTCCTATTTGAATCTGAAGTAGCCGAGTAATTATAATATTTTATAAAGAACAGCACATTTATGTAAAGCTTTTAAATGCTGGTTTCCTAAGTGGAATTCACAGTAAAAAATTTAACCTACTCCTAACAAGGGCTTCCCTTGTGGCTCAGCTGGTAAAGAATCTGCCCACTATGCAGGAGACCTGGGTTCAGTCTCTGGGTTGGGAAGATCCCCTGGAGAAGGGAAAGGCCATCCTCTCCAGTATTCAGGCCTAGACTGTGTAGTCCATGGGGTCCCAAAGAGTCGGACACAACTGAGTGACTTTCATTTCACTTCTTCACTACTGACAATATTTTGTGTGCATCAGTCTAACAAACGTGGCTTAAACCAGAACGCTGGTCCGCTTAGGGAGAGTGACTCCTAGTCTGGCTGTCGGTCAATACCCACAGCCTGACCAGCTAATCACTGACTGTCCTTTGGGGTCAGGCGTAGACGCCGATTCACAGGCACTACAGCACAGGCTTGGAGGGGTGCCCCCGACCCTTTCACGAAGGTTTTCAGAGTAAGGAGACACCTCTCTCTCTCTCTCTGAAGTCTTGTTCTCAAGAAATCGTACAGCCCTGAACCTGAATGTTTGATTCATCTTTTCAAGTTGAGCACTGAGTGGATGCTTCTAGATTTAGACACTTTTAGGGAAAACTAAAGGAGAAAGTGCTTGAATACTTATTTTAAAACTCTTCTCCTTCAGTCCTGTTTGGTATGTACTGTTATGGAAATTATTTGAAAAGGTATTAATTTTGTGTCTCCTTCATCTCCTGCACTGGCAGGCAGACTCTCTACCATCATGTTACCTAGGAAGCCTCTGGAGTGGCCTCAAAGCAAAAGAACCCAGGCTCCTCTGTCAGGAATCCCGTGAGCTGGCAGGGGGGTGGGGGGCATCCGGAAGTCCCGGGTGGAGCAGAGGCTGGGGACCAGCAGTTCGATGACCAGGAGGAACAGCATCAGCACGCAAGGCCCCCGCCTTGCACAGCCAAGAGCGGTGTGGCCCCCAAGGGCACCCAGAAGTTCTGTCTGCTCCATCCCCAGCCCCCTGCCCCAGATAGGCTAGTCCCTGAGACAAGGTCCGCCTGGGCAGAGTGCAACAAACCGTACATGGGCTGTAGCCAGACTGCTGGCTGTCTCCTGCTTCTTCCATCAAATCTTTGTGATCGCTTCTGTCAAGAAAGTGTATGGAATGGTCAAGGAGAACATTCAGGAAACAGGGTCTGCAGCAGTAGCTCATCATTCTGCACACTTCTTCACCCAAGGGGCACCGTTAGCATTCTCTCACCTTTCCTTTGCATCGAGGAAAGCTTTTGCAAATGGATTGTATTTAATTTTAAGAGCTGTGATCTGAAAAACAAGAAGTTGCATCTCCTAGTAGCTGCTCCTTAGTCAGAGGACTTTATTAGGCACCAAGAAATCAGACACCATCAATACCGCCTTTAAATATTCAAATATAATCAGACTTCCTTCCAGGTGTATTTTCCTATTTGAATCTGAAGTAGCCGAGTAATTATAATATTTTATAAAGAACAGCACATTTATGTAAAGCTTTTAAATGCTGGTTTCCTAAGTGGAATTCACAGTAAAAAATTTAACCTACTCCTAACAAGGGCTTCCCTTGTGGCTCAGCTGGTAAAGAATCTGCCCACTATGCAGGAGACCTGGGTTCAGTCTCTGGGTTGGGAAGATCCCCTGGAGAAGGGAAAGGCCATCCTCTCCAGTATTCAGGCCTAGACTGTGTAGTCCATGGGGTCCCAAAGAGTCGGACACAACTGAGTGACTTTCATTTCACTTCTTCACTACTGACAATATTTTGTGTGCATCAGTCTAACAAACGTGGCTTAAACCAGAACGCTGGTCCGCTTAGGGAGAGTGACTCCTAGTCTGGCTGTCGGTCAATACCCACAGCCTGACCAGCTAATCACTGACTGTCCTTTGGGGTCAGGCGTAGACGCCGATTCACAGGCACTACAGCACAGGCTTGGAGGGGTGCCCCCGACCCTTTCACGAAGGTTTTCAGAGTAAGGAGACACCTCTCTCTCTCTCTCTGAAGTCTTGTTCTCAAGAAATCGTACAGCCCTGAACCTGAATGTTTGATTCATCTTTTCAAGTTGAGCACTGAGTGGATGCTTCTAGATTTAGACACTTTTAGGGAAAACTAAAGGAGAAAGTGCTTGAATACTTATTTTAAAACTCTTCTCCTTCAGTCCTGTTTGGTATGTACTGTTATGGAAATTATTTGAAAAGGTATTAATTATCCATCTAAACTTTAGACAGACTCTACAGGACACTCATCACACGCACACAGGCCTGCTGGCTGCTCGTGCCTCACCTCCTCGTTTTGGTAAGCCGTCACCGCGATGAACTGGGTCTCCGGGAAGCAGTGGCTGGTGATCATACGCTGTGGACCCCCAACTCTCACGATGTGGATTCGAGGCTCATACTTATGTAAGGAGTTCAACATGATCTGAGAGAGACACGAACACAGGAACTGCGATCCTCAAAGTCCCACCGTTAAAGACAACAAAACTTCCACTCGTCCTGATGTAGACGCAGAAAGTCCTGCAGCTCACAGGAAAATGTCTTTACTGCTGACGCCGGGGCTGCCCTGCTGATTCGGGACATAAGGAATCGCCTGCAATGCAGGAGATGCAAGAGACGCAGGAGACGAGGGATCCCTGGGCTGGGAAGACCCCCTGGAGGAGGAAATGGCACCCCGCTCCTGTATCCTTGCCTGGAAAATCCCATGGACAGAGAGGCCTGGCGGGCTACAGTCCCTGGGGTCACAAAGAGTCGGACACGACTGAGCGACTGAGCAAGTTGAAGGTGGTAGGCTGCCCGTCAGGTGCTGCTCTGGCGACTAGGTCGGAAAAGGAATGAGAGACGCTGCACACAATCAGAGGCAACGCCTGCCTTTCAGGACGTGCTTGACCTGGTAGAACAAAGTTCTACAGCTTCCAGGGCAGCTGTAGACAGCTCGGAATGCCTGAGCGCCAGTGCGGCTTTCGGAAACACTCCCCAAGGAAGGACTATCTGTAGAAAAGGACAGCTTTGCAAGTGTGTTCAGACTCAGCGCAGTCAGCGCGCCGGGCACATCCAGCTCTGAGTGAGCACTTACCCTCGACACGCACGTTCTCTCTGCCCCAGGGAAGGTGAAGGCTAGGACGCAGAAGTTCCCCCAAAGCTTGAGAACTGCCCGCCCTCTCCCCGCTCGCTCTCCAGGCCCGGGTGTTACTGTCGTCAGCTTACTATAAACAACACTGAGGGCTTAATTGAGGACGGCAGACTTCACCTCCAGGCCAGCAGCACCCTTCCAGCTCTCTGCCACAAGAAGGTGCAGAGTCACAGGCCCCTCCTAGAGTCGCCCCCACCCCTCACACTTACCTGGCCCCCTCCATTGAGCTTGTTGGTGAGCTTGACTTTGCTGAAGGAGACGGGTGCCTTCATCCAGTGCGCCCCGAAGTTGGGGGAGTCCGGGTGGATGTAGACGCAGCTGGGCGCCTGCGGCTCCGGCTTGCCCCCCGGCACCCACTCCCCATTCACGTACTTCCAGCGGTGGTTGTCGGCCGCCACAAAGTCCAGCAGGAAGGAGTACATGGCGTTGGGGTCCAGGCCGGATACGTTCACCTTCAGCACCGGGAACATCCTCCTGAAAAGGAAGGGGCGCAGCTGGAGGACCCCGGATGGGATCGTGAGGCCCAAGGCAAGGGCATCTGTCATTTGGGGCAGGAAGCCCCCCCTGGGAACTTAAAAGGGGCCCCACACAGCGCTCCTTCCCAGGACTCCCCTAGATCCGCATGCGCCCACCCCACCATCCCCCACCCCTTGGCCTCCGAGGCAGGTGGGGCAGGACCTGGCAGAGGCCGCAGCACACGGTCAGGCCAGGGGCGAGAGTGGGCGAGGCATGGGTCCCCCGAGTTCCGGGGGACCCCCTCCCCAGGGTTGTGTTAGTTTCTCAGTCGTGTCCGACTCTTTGCGACCCCATGGACTGTAGCCCACCAGGCTCCCGTGTCCACGGAATTCTCCAGGCAAGGATATTGGAGCCTGTTGCCATTTCCTTCTCCAGGGGATCTTCGCGGAATCGGAACCGGGATCTCTAGCATAGCAGGCAGCTTCTTTACTATCTGAGCCACCCCGTCCTCCCCAGGAAAGTGACAGTTCTGCGAAGAAGGCCCAGAGAGAGAGGGAGAGACCACACAGTCCAAGCGGAAATGAGCGGAAAGGTTAGGCGAGGATGTTGCCGGGCAGGGAGCCGGCGCCCACCTGCCGTTCTTGGTGACGATCATCTCGTTGGTGAGCTCCTTGAAGCGCAGCCACAGCTCGCTCTCCTCCAGGCCCACGCGCAGCTCGCGCTCCGTGGGGTCGCCCTTCTCGCTGCCCGCCTGCAGCTCGCTCTCCACGGCGCTCAGCAGATGGTCCACGCGGTACTGCAGGCTCTTCCCCGGGCTGTCGGTGCCCGGGGAGGTCATCCTCCCGCCGGCCCGCGCCCCGACGCCCCCCCCCGGATCCAAACTGGCTACGCGAGCGCCACCTTCACCGCCGCAGACTTCCAAGAAGACCTAAGAAGTGCCCAGACCCGCGACGGCGCAGACCCAGAGCCGACCTGCGCTGAGGGGGCGGGGGAGAGGGGTGGGGTGGAGGGAGTTATTCCACTTGAACTCCCGCAAGGAGGGACGAGAGCAGGTCTCCTGGGAAGGAAAATCGCCCCTCGGCATAAATAGAGCCTGCAGCGTGGCGGAGGGGGGCTCGGCGGATTGGGCCGCGAGCCCTTTGAAGCGCCGGGGCCGACGCCCATTGGCCGCGCGCGGCCATATCAGACCCCGCGGGGCGGGCCGCGGAGACCGGGGGCCATCAATGGGCTCCCGCGCCGGCTTTTTGTAAATCCGGAGCCGGACCCTGCGAGCCCCGGCCCAGCCCCTACACCTCCGCCCTCCCCCAAATGTTTGCACCTCCATCAAAGCGTCTGGGCGGGCCCCGAAGGCCGGGAGGAGGTGGGGGACGGGACGGGCGCGGACTGGCGGGCCCGCGAGCTCGCGCCGGCCCGCACCTTGCCCAGGGGCTGCTCGGCGGCCCGCGAGGCTCCCCCACTCTCTCGCGCGCGGTCCCCTCCCCTCTCTCCGAGGGCGTCCCGGCCGCACCCCACAGGTATGTCAGTCCCACCGCGGCCCCCGCGCGCAGCCAGGCCTAAGGGCGTGCGCAGGGCCTGGCCCGAGTCGGGCTGGTCTCCGCGCTTCTCCGAAGGCTCAGCTGCCACCGGGCCCGGCCCGGCCTGACACGTTCCTCGGGGCTTCAGGTGACCCCACCACCGCCCTGGACCACGGACCAGCCCCCGGGCGCCCCCAGTTCTCGCAGCCCTCCCGGGTCTGGAAAGAGAAATCGCGCGCTGCGAGTCTCTGCCCACAGTCCCCTCGCGCCGGAGAGGGAAAGAGGCTGAGATCAGTGAAACGCACCCCCCACCCCCGCCTTCAGGACGTTTTCTCGCTTCCCCCCATAAAAGCGGGACTTTGATGGCGACGTCTGTGCGTGCACTGGGTGTAACCCGAGAGTCTGCTCGACTTCTGTGGCGTTTGGTCCTTGCTTTCGCGGAAGGGGAAGGGCCAGGGTTTCCCCGCGAGCGGGCTTCGGGCGCGTCTCCTCGCGCGGGCGCGACAGAGCGCCTGGCGGGGAGGCAGGGCCCGGATGGTTTATTAGCTTCCGCGGGGACCGGGAGGAGAGCGCAGGAAAGGTGACAATGGGCAGGAAATAGTTCAATGGGGCCGCTTCAGACAATAACATTCCTCCTAAAGCGGGAGCCCAGCAAAGAAGGAAGCAGGCGCTCCTCGTGGGGACGCGGACTGCGCGCCGCGAACTGCGCGCCTCGGACTCGCTAGCCCGCGGCTCGAAAGAGCCCAGCGTGGCCGCTGCCTCGGTCCCCCGCGTCTGCTCCGCGCGCACCCCACCTCCAGGCTTTTTGGAAGAAGCCTCGTGACGGCGGGGCGCCCCATCCAGAACAACCCCGCGCCTTGGCAAGGGGGCTCTGCGCCCCGCGCTAACCCTTCCCCGCCCGGCGCGGGGCCAGGCTCTTTCCGCCGTGGAGAACCGTGGGGGCACCGCGGGAAGGACCGTGGCCGACCCCGCGCCCGCTGTCCCAGCCCTCTCCAACTCCGGCTGGGAGTCGGGTAGCCCCGCGCCTCGACTCCGTCGCGTTTCTCAGTTTCTTTGTTGTCTAGGAACAAGGAAATGCCCAGGGGCTGGCCCGAGGGGGACAGTTTCCTTCTGGAAGGAGACACTGAAATGACCTCATGTGCTCACGGCACCCGGACCCTGCTGAGTCACCTTCACCCGACTTCTTGGGCCACAGGCTTTGGGGGTCTTTGCGTGTCTTTTTGGACAAGTTAAGAAGCTGGTTTCTGCTGCCTGGGACTACTCGAGCCTGAGTACTTAGAATACGGTGGATGGGTGTGAGGTGGTGGGGGAAGAAGCGTGAATATCAGGCAGTCGTGAATATCAGGGGGCGGGGGTTCTCCAAAACCTTGGCTCGAGAGTGAAGTTTAGGTCGCTCCCTGACTCCCGAGGCGGGGAGCTCTCTTGGCGCTGACGCCTGGGGGTTGATTTTTCCCAAAATCTGGAAGCTCTAGTGAGGACCCCCGGGTTTCCCGGGTCCCTCCCGCCAACTGTAGTTCCGATTTCAGTTCGGCTCTACAAAAGCGGCGTGGCACGGCCGAATAAGAGGGAAAAGCCCGGCAGAAGGGAGTGTTAGGTCTCCAACGTGGGCGGGGACGTTTCTTCTCTCCAGCAGGCACGGCCGGTTTTCGGGATCCCCCGCCCAAGGCTCCGCGCGCTGGCCAAGAGGTTGGGGCGCAGGGCTGCGCCTAGCTGCGGAGGGTGGTCTCCCGCACGGTCAGCGCCCAGGTTTTTCCCTTTCGTTTCTGGGAGGGGGTTTCTGGATCTTCGTTCCCTGGTTCACAGGACTGGCGTCTCCGCTCTCGGGTCCTTTCAACGAAGGCTGCCGTGCATGACAGTTTACAGCCAAAAACTTCCTCCGGGCCAGCTATAAAGAGTTCTGAGTTAATAACAAGGTGCTTCCTTGGAGGAAGGGGGCCAAGGCTCCCCAGGCGCATCTTTCCCAATATCTTTCTCTTCTTTCCAGAAAAAATAAATAAAGGCTTTACAGCTGGGGCTCAGAATGCAACTGAACGTCACCCTCACAAACAAATAACTTAGGAAGCACTTTACAAGAAATCACACACACACACCCCTCAGTTCCCAGAGAGGCAGGTTCCCCCAGACCAACCCCCTCTCAAGCCACAAAACCATTTGTCTTGTCGAAGCAGGTATCAATGGTGCCTAATGGCTGGAGGATGGTCAGATGGAGCAGGGACTGTTCTGGTGGGACCCCCACCATGCCCTCCAGCTTCCTTCTTCAGAGAGAAAATAAGTTTGCTTGTGATTACATAACTTGTGCTCGTTGAAGAATACGCTACACACGTCTGTGTTCCTATCTGCATGTGCATCACATGTGCACTCGCGTACGTGTGTGTGTTTATGTGAAGCTGTGCCTATGTGAGGGCTTTCTTCAACTTTTTTTTTGTTTCATTTTGTTCTTCTGCTGAGCTCTTCCTCCATTCTGGTTAAGCAGATGTAACAGTAGCATCTCCACCCTAATTCAGACCGCATATTAGAGGCATTTGATAGTATATCTTTTCTGTCACCAATGGTGTATGTCTATCCCACTGAAAGAAGCCTGATGGGTCCTGTTATGGCTTTTAAAGTTGTACCATGCAATTCTTTAGACTCCTTCACGTGGACACGTGGAAAGTTTTCCAAGCCCATTGGGTTGTTCAGAGACATCTCTGGTTTGTGGAAAAGAGCCAAGACTTGTTTTTCAAAGTCTTTTCTCAGCACAACGTCTTGGCCCTGGACCTGGCTGACCCAGCCCTGCAGCCCAGACCCGTGGGCTACTGTTTTTGAGCTTCGGGAAATCTCTCCCAGAAACTGCATGGGAGGGTGTGGCCTTTGCCGGCGTGGAGCAGCCTTATTAGCCCGAGGAAGTGCTTCAAGCCCAACCCATCCTGGCTATACTTGCAGAGTTTGCCACGGATGACAGTGCGCAGTTTCCTGACAGGAGTTCACACACTGAAAACAAACAAGCCTGGTGAGGCTGAAGCTCAGGACGCTGAGCTTGCTCTGTACAACTCCGGCCCTTCCGGTCTCAGCTGAAGAGGGGCTCTGGAGGTGGCTGAACCGTGGTCCGGTCCACGGTGGGTCGCCCGTCCTGGGCTCTTGAGTTTTTACTCCTCTGAGTTCGCAGCTGTCTCAGGGAAGAATCTCTGTTTCCTGGTTTTGCTCGGAGGGCTAGGAGTTTCTGCCCTGCGTTGCAGTCCCCATTTCAGTCCTGCTCCTACCTTGAGGCGTATCTGTGCTTCCCCGTTGTATTTCTTGCCTGTCCCCAGTTTCCCCACCGTTGCATCCCTTAGACCTTTCTGCATGAATCATGCAGCCTGTGAGATAATTTTCCCACTTCCTTCTGTCAGTTTGCTTTTTCCCGTCACGTTTGATTTTGATCGCCTCCGGTGCAGGATTTCTTTCTGAGCCGTAGGGTGGGTTTACTGACAATCCCGATTCCCTCGTCCCTGGCAGCCTCCCGGCGGCTCCTTCTCCTAGAGGCCATGGTTTTTGTGTCTGCCTGGAAAGGAAGCCAATCTGCCCGCGGATTTTCTTTCTGCTCCTTGTCACTGATTGTTTCCAGTGGCTGTTTCGCCTCTGGCTTTCAGGACTCAGCCCGCTGCTCCCAGCCCTGAACGCTGCTCCCTGCTACATTCTCCTCCTCCGTTGGTTGGTCTCCCCAGCCTGCCCACCGCCCAGAGGGACCCCTCCCGGCCGCCCTGCAGACAGGCAAGGCACAGGGTCTGACTACTCACTCAAACCAGCGCCTGACTCCCGCTGGGGGCCCGAGGGGTCCCTGTGGAGTGACTGGGTGGGCAAAATCGGAAAGCAGCCCCCACGGGCAGCTAAGGAGAAGCTAGAGCTCCAAACCCCACCCCCACTCCCACCCAGACCTGCCGAGGAGCATTTTAACAGCAGTATCAGGAAACAGTGACCCTTAACTTTCACCGAAGCAGGAGCCACGGAATCCACAGTGGCCTTTCTTCAGCCATTATCACGGACTCAAATCGCCTGTTGTCGGAAGACAGTAAGGGAAGGGCCCTCTGTGGGCGCTGTGTATACAAGGAGACCTGAGAATGAAAAGAAATGAACTCTTTCAAGAGACGTGATCAGGGAGAAGCGGTAGGATTTTAGGCTTGGAAGTGCTAAAGCAGTCATGCCTGGGGCCTCTGCCTGGCTAGAGTGCCACTCACCTCGCGCTCCTCTCTATATGCCTTCTTCCTTGCCTGGCTAGAGTGCCACTCACCCTGCGCTCCTCTCTATATGCCTTAGTTTGGAGGATCTTATTTTGGCACAAATTAAATCTGAAGTCCCAAGCCAATTCTCTGCCAGGAAGGAACGCTGGAAATAAATGCAGGCAGATGTGACCTGGTTGCTGTCGTCACTGTTCAGTCACTAAATCGTGTCCGACTCTGTCACCCCGTGGGCTGCAGCACGTGAGGTTCCCCCCCATGGATCACAGCCTTACTACGGCGAAAGGCTTGTGTAACTCAGTGAAGTTATGAGGCACGCTGTGCAGGGCTGCCCAGATGCGTCATGGTGGAGAATTCTGACAAAACGCGGCCCAGTGGAGGAGGGCACGGCAACCCGCTCCAGTGTTCTTGCCTGGAGAATCGCAGGGACAGCAGAGCCTGGCGGGCTACAGGCCACGGGGTCGCAACAGAGGCAGACATGACTTAGTCACTAAACAACAACGTGCATAGAATAGAAAACTCACACAAAAGTTTAGAAAGTTAACATGAACTGAGGACAACCAAGAGCACGGACTTTTAATGACAGTGGAGGCTCCAAGAACCCAGTCATCTAATTAGTAAGAACCAGTGGGACCTGCGGGGAAGGCGATGGCACCCCACCCCAGCACTCTCGCCTGGAAAATCCCATGGACGGAGGAGCCTGGTGGGCTGCAGTCCATGGGGTCGCTAGGAGTTGGACACGACTGAGCAACTTCACTTTCACTTTTTACTTTCATGCATTGGAGAAGGAAATGGCAACCCACTCCAGTGTTCTTGCCTGGAGAATCCCAGGGACAGGGGAGCCTGGTGGGCTGCCGTCTATGGGGTCACACAGACTTAGACACGACTGAAGCGACTTAGCAGCAGCAACAGCAGCTGGGCCCGGGAGAGAAGGGTCAGCCCTGAGCAGATGCCTGTGGAAGGACTGGCGGGGCGGGCGGCTGCAGCTGGGATGGGAGCAGGAAGCTGGAGGCAGACCCTGGGGAGCGCCCGGCGGGGAGAGCTGGGGGCTGGGTTAAGGGGCAGCCTCCTTCCGTATCAACTACCAGACTGACGGAAAAAGCAAGAGGGGACAAAGGGGAGGGTTAGCATGTCTGTGAGAAAGGAGCCCCGGTCAATGTTTCCCACCGCGGGGACTTTGCCAGCTGAAAAGAAGCCTCAGAGGAGGAAGCCCATTTGGAAATTAGAATTAGCACATTCTGCCACCTAAACACACACGTTTCCAGGGTCCCAGCCGTCCCAGCCCAGAATCCGAGGAGGAGGAAGTAGCACCGGGCTCTATTATATGCAAGGAGTCCTGCATATGCTATCACCAGGCATCAGCTCTGCGAGGCCCTGAAACTCCTCTTTTATATTCAGGTAACTGAGGCTCCTAATGGCTCCTCAGGGGCTTCCCTGACGGCTCAGTGGTAAAGAACCCGCCTGCCAATGCAGGAGACCCAAGAGACACCAGGTGGAGAAGATCTCTAGGAGAAAGAAATGGCAACCCACTCCAGTATTCTTGCGGAGAACCCCATGGACAGAGGAGCCTGGTGGACTGCAGTCCCTGGGGTCACGAAGGAGTTGGGCATGATTGAGCCACTAAACCAACTAGGACTCGAGAGAGAGGGGAAAATGGGGACCAGCTGGACTTCTGATTTGTCTTAATTTAAAACTCATCTTGTTTTCACTAACCTAAACTAGGTTAGATATATAGCAAGTGGAAACAGGTATTTTTCTCTTTCCCACCCACCACACTTATAAAACTACTTATAAATGGAATCTGGTGTGTGTGTGTGTGTTTGCAGAGGGGAAACTGGTTGACTTAAATACTTTCAAAATCTGAAAAATGTTTCACTATGCAAAGGTTAACAGTGTAATAGGAGCTGGACAATCACTCCCTTACACAATTTATAATCCAGCAGAGGTGCTAGTGATTCAAGAGAAAAGCAAAAGCCTGAATACATCATCGCTGTGTTTCCAAAGCATCCATGAAGGTCAGTATAGTTATCCCCTTTCTTTTAAAAATCTTCATAATAAAGTGTAGATCAGAGAGGTAAAGAAGTCTCCCAAGGTCACACGGTCCATGTGGAACTCCAGGTTAGGTTAGGGGACCAGTGTCATTCCGGAACAGAAGTAGGAAGATTCAAATTGTGTTCCTCGGTCTTTGTTTAATTCATTTCTGTCAACTTGTATAACTTTCAAACATCATCAAAAATCTCAGGCTGGCTTAAAAAAAAAATCTGCTATTGTAGCTACCCGCTTTGGGCGCTAGAGGTGTTGGTGAGATTATAGGCGTGAAACGGTGTGGGAACTTGGACAGTTGTCTGCTGAGGTCTGAATACGGGCTATAGATCTCGTGATGCCCGTGTGTGAGAGTGTTCATGTGTGAGCTATAAGACTAGAAAGAGGATTTCTGGGTAAGGTCCACCTTCGTATTTACAGTATTTGCTGAATTGTTTTCCAGAAGCGGCTGTAGCAGCTTTATACGCCCCCTGCGGTGAGGAAGTCTCCCCTCTCTTTGCATCCCAGCCAGCACCTGATACTGTCAGATTTTACCATTTTTCCAATCTGAAGAGAATAAAAAAGAATGTCCTGGTTTTAGATGGCATTTCCTGGAGCACTAAGGACTTTGAGTCTTTTTCTTTTCATTGAAGGAAAGTTGACCCACAATGTTGAGTTAGTTTCTGCTTTACAGCAAAGATTTCGTTTATTCTATAACTTTTTCAGTCTTCAGTCTTTCCCAACATCAGGGTCTTTTCTAATGAGTTGGCTCTTTCCATCACGTGTCCAGAGTATGAGTTTCAGCTTCAGCATCAGTCCTTCTAATGAATATTCAAGATTGATTTCCTTTAGGATGGACTGGTTGGATCTCCTTGCAGTCCAAGGGACTTCTCCAACACCACAGTTCAAAAGCTTCAGTTCTTCAGCGCTCAGCTTTCTTTATACTCCAGCTTTCACATCTAAACATGAGTACAGAAAAACCATAGTTTTGACTAGATGGACCTTTGTCAGCAAAGTAATGTCTCTGCTTTTTAGTATGCTGTCTAGTTGTCTTAGCTTTCCTTTCAAGGAGCAAGCGTCTTTTAATTTCATGGCTCCAGTCACCATCTGCAGTGATTTTGGAGCCTCCCAAAATAAAATCTCTTACTGTTTCCATTGTTTCCCCATCTATTTGCCATGAAGTGATGGGACTGGGTGCTATGATCTTAGTTTTCTGAATGTTGAATTTTAAGCCAACTTTTTCACTCTCCCCTTTCACTTTCATCAAGAGACCCTTTAGCTCCTCTTCACTTTCTGCCATAAGGGTGGTGTCATCTGCATATCTGAGGTTAGTGATATTTCTCCCAGCAATCTTGATTCCAGCTTGTGCTTCATCCAGCCCGGCATTTCTCATGGTGTACTCTGCATAGAAGTTAAATAAGCAGGGTGACGATATACAGCCTTGACGTACGTACTCCTTTCCCAATTTGGAAGCAGTCTGTTGTTCATGTCCAGTTCTAACTCTTGCTTCTTGACCTGCATACAGATTTCTCAGGAAGCAAGTAACGTGGTCTGGTGGTCTGGTGTTCCTATCACTTGAAGAATTTTCCACAGTTTGTTGTGATCCACTCAGTCAAAGGTTTTAGCAGAGTCAATAAAGCAGAAGTAGATGTTTTTCTGGAACTCTCTTGCTTTTTCGATGATCCAGCGGATGTTGGCAATTTGATCTCTCGTCCCTCTGCCTTTTCTAAATCCAGCTTGAACATCTGGAAGTTCACACTTTATGTACTGTTGAAGCCTGGCTTGGGGAATTTTAGGCATTACTTTGCTAGTGTGTGGGAGGAGTGCAATTGTGCGGTAGTTTGCGCATTCTTTGGCATTGCCTTTCTTTGGGATTGGAATGAAAACAGACCTTTTCCAGTCCTGTGGCCACTGCTGAGTTTTCCAAATCTGTTGGCATAATCAGTGGAGCACTGTAATGGTATACTGACAAACTGAAAAAGAAGTAAACTGACAGAGTGGTGTGGGGAAAACATCTCACAGGTTCCACAATACATGCAAAGAGCTCTAAGGGACGAAACAGTGGAGAAACAGAATTTCATTTCTGAAATTGAGCAAAATTATAAAAATTATAAAAATTATTTTATACGCAGGGGGTGTATAAAAAGACCTATATAAAAGGGTCAATACTGAAATCAGATGATTGATTATATTCTTTGCAGCAAAAACAAGACTGGGAGCTGACTGTGGCTCAGATCATAAACTCCTTATTGCCAGATGCAGACTTAAATTCAAGAAAGTAGGGAAAACCACTAGACCATTCAGGTATGATCTAAAGCAAATCCTTTACAATTACACAGTGGAAGTGAGAAATAGATTCAAGAGATTAGATCTGATAGAGTGTCGGAAGAACTATGGATGGAGGTTCGTGACATTGTACAGGAGACAGGGAGCAAGACCATCCCCAAGAAAAAGAAATGCATAAAAGCAAATTGGCTGTCTGAAGAAGCCTTACAAATAGCTGAGAAAAAAAGAGAAGTGAAAGGCAAAGGAGAAAAGGAAAGATACACCTATTTGAATGCAGAGTTCCAAAGAATAGCAAGGAGAGATAAGAAAGCCTTCCTCAGCGATCAATGCAAAGAAATAGAGGAAAACAGTAGAATGGAAGACTAGAGATCTCTTCAAGAAAATTAGAGCTACCAAAGGAACATTTCATGCAAAGATGGGCTCGATAAAGGACAGAAATGGTATGGACCTAACAGAAGCAGAAGATATTAAGAAGAGGTGGCAAGAATACACAGAAGAACTGTACAAAAAAGATCTTCACGACCAAGATAATCACGATGGTGTGATCACTCACCTAGAGCCAGACATCCTAGAATGCAAAGTCAAGTGGGCCTTCAGAAGCATCACTATGAACAAAGCTAGTGGAGGTGATGGAATTCCAGTTGAGCTATTTCAAATTCTAAAAGATGATGCTATGAAAGTGCTGCACTCAATATGCCAGCAAATTTGGAAAACTCAGCAGTGGCCACAGGACTGGAAAAGGTCAGTTTTCATTCCAATCCCAAAGAAAGGCAATGCCAAAGAATGCGCAAACTACCGCACAATTGCACTCATCTCACATGCTAGCAAAGTAATGCTTAAAGTTCCCCAAGCCAGGCTTCAGCAGTATGTGAACTGTGAACTTCCAGATGTTCGAGCTGGATTTAGAAAAGGCAGAGGAACGAGAGATCAAATTGCCAACATCCGTTGGATCATCGAAAAAGCAAGAAAGTTCCAGAAAACATCTACTTCTGCTTAATTGAGTACTCCAAAGCCTTTGATTGTGTGGGTCACAATAAACTGTGGAAAATTCTTCAGGAGATGGTAATACTAGACCACCTGACCTGCCTCCTGAGAAATCTGTATGCAGGTCAAGAAGCAAGAGTTAGAACTGGACATGGAACAACAGACTGCTTCCAAATTGGGAAAGGAGTATATCAAGGCTGTAATTACCCTGCTTGTTTAACTTACATGCAGAGTATATCATGCAAAATGCCGGGATGGATGAAGCACAAGCTGGAATCAAGATTGCCAGGAGAAATATCAACAACCTAAAATTTGCAGATGACACCACCCTTATGGCAGAAAGCAAAGAACTAAGGAGACTCTTGATGAAAGTGAAAGAGGAAAGTGAAAAAGTTGGCTTAATACTCAACATTCAAAATATGAAGATCATGTCATCCAGTCCCATCACTTCATGACAAATAGATGGGAAAACTGTGAGAGATTTTATTTGGGGAGGCTCCAAAATCACTGCAGATGGTGACTGCAGCAATGAAATTAAAAAACGCTTACACCTTGACAGAAAAACTCAGACAGACCTAGACAGCATATTAAAAAGCAGAGACATTACTTTGCCAACAAAGTTCCATCTGGTCAAAGCTATGGTTTTCCCAGTAGTTGTGTATGGATGTGAGAGCTGTAAAGAAGGCTGTACACTGAAGAATTGATGCTTTTGAGCTGTGGTGTTGGAGAAGACTCTTGAGAGTCCCTTGGACTGCAAGGAGATCCAACCAGCCCATCCTAAAGGAAATCAATCTTGAATATTCATTAGAAGAACTAATGCTGAAGCTGAAACTCATACTCTGGACACCTGATGGGAACAACCAACTCATCAGAATAGACCCTGACGCTGGGAAAGAGTGAAGGTGGGAGGAGAAGGGATTGACAGACAACAAATGGTTGGATGGCTTCACCAACTCAATGGACCTGAGTTGAACAAGCTCCGGGAGATGGTGAAGGGCAGGAAAGCCTGATGTGTTGCAGTCCATGGTGTCGCAAAGAGTTGGACACGACTGAGCAGTTGAACAACAGGAATATTTTGTTTTGTTCTTTGGTCGCTCAGTCGTGTCTGACTCTTTGTGACCCCGTGGACTGTAGCCCTCCAGGCTGCTCTGGCCATGGGAGTCTCCAGGCAAGAACACTGGAGCGGGGTGCCATGCCCTCCTCCAGGGGGTCTTCCTGACCCGGGGATCGAACCCACCTCTCCTGCATTGCAGGTGCACTCTTCACCGCTGTGCCGCCAGGGAAGCCCTTAACAGTATCTGTAAGCCCTTTTATCTCGTTACAAGATGCCATATAACGACTCATTATGAAACAAGCATTCGTAATCCCCACCCCATTCTCAGCAACCACAGGTTCCCTTCCTAATCACAAGACGTTACCTCCCTGTTAAACATTTTCCAGAAAATAATAATAATTATTCTCTTGCTTTTCTGTGCTGAAATTTTTCTACTAAAAAAAAGACATTTTATATCTTTTATGAACCTTATGATTTTTATTTCTTTTTTCCTTTTTATACTGGTCAAACTTCCAGTCCAAGCTTGAATAGAAAAAGGAAAAAACAGACTTCCTTCTATCATTCCAAAATTCAAAAGGAAAGGTTTCAGTATTTCACCATTAAGTACAGTGTTTATTTACAAATATTTTTAAAACTATATTAACTGATTAAGAAGTTTCCCTCTTATTTATACTTTGCTATCATTTTCAATATGAGTAGAAATTACTGAAGTAAACAATAGTTATTGGGCTCAATTTATTAATATTATGTTTAAAATTTTTGAAGCTGTATTCTTCAGTGAGATTTACCTTTTTTTTTCCTTCTAGGTTTTGCAGGCACCACAAAAAGAGGTGGAGGACTTGCCTTCTTTTTCCATTTTCTAAAAGAGTTTACTTATAAAGGATGACATTATTTTCCCTTAAATATTTGGCTGAAATTCACCATGAAATCATATGGGCCTACAGTTTTCTTTGTGGGAAGGTTTTTAAATTATGGATTCAATTTTTTTAATAATTGTAGGACTACTTGGATTTTCTATTTCTCTTTACTAATTTGTCTACTGTTGCTTTTGAGATGTTATCTGCATTTCTAATTTTTAATCTATTTCTTTGTGAGTGATGTGTCTTTTCTCTCTGGCATCTTTAAAAAATTTCACTTTACTTTTGGTGGGTTTTTTTTTTTTATCTATTGCTCTTGTGGTTCTTTGGAATCCTTAAATCTGAGGATTGGTGTCTTTTAGCAATTCTGAAATTGAAAACAAAAATTTTCAAATATTGCTTCTTCCTCATCTTGTTTATTTCTGCTAGTAACGTGATGAGCATATGTCGGGGTTTCTTACTCTGGCCTGTATGTCCTTGACCTCTGCGTTATATCTACCACTTTGGTTTTCTGAGCTCTGTTTAGGGCAATCTCTGTTGATCTATGTGCTGTGCTTAAGCACTCAGTCATGTCTGACTCTTTGCAACCCCAGGGACTGTAGCCCGCCAGGCTCCTCTGTCCATGGGGATTCTCCAGGCAAAACTACTGGAGTGGGTTGCCATGCCCTTCTCCAGTGGATCTTCCCAACCCGGGAATTGAACCGGGGTCTCCTTCACTGCAGGAAGATTCTTTACCAGCTGAGCCACCAGGGAAGCCCGCTATTGATCTGTGCTCCTGCTGCTGCTAAGTCGCTTCAGTCGTGTCCGACTCTGCGATCCCAGAGACAGCAGCCCACCGGGCTCCCCCATCCCTGGGATTCTCCAGGCAAGAATACTGGAGTGGGTTGCCATTTCCTTTTCCAATGCGTGAAAGTGAAGTCGCTCAGTCGTGTCCGACTCTTCGCTACCCCATGGACTGCAGCCTACCAGGCTCCCCCATCCCTGGGATTCTCCAGGCGGGAGCACTGGGGCGGGTGCGTTGCCTTCCCCGCTATTGATCTATATAGTTCACTAATTCTGTCTTCACATATGCATAATGTACTCTTTAACCCACTTGCTACTAAAAATTTCTTTTTCAAACAAATTCGATTCATTTTCATAGTGTCATATTTTTTACTCATGATTTAAAATTTGTTTGTAAAATTTTATTTAACCATATCAATCATATTGTATTTTCCACACATGATAATTTCTATTATCTTGATTTTTTGTGAATCTACTTCAGCTGAGTCTTATTTATACTGATTTTTGTTCATGTTTCTGGGTTTATATTATTATTTACTAGATAATACCATAATTTCTCGTCATAACTTTGAAGAAAAAGAAATCTGCCATTTAATTATCTCTTTGGGAGCTTTAACATTTCTGCTTCCTTCTCATGCAGGTGGGACACTACACGTGCTTTCTCAGTCCACATAGTTAGTCCAGTATCGACTTGCTGTCTTAGCCTAGAATCAAAGAAGGGAAAAACTACATATAAACTCTGAAGGCAAAGTGCCGTGGGGATGTGCCCTTGCCTCTACTGTAACTGTAATTCTTGGCTCTTTGCTCTCACTCACCAAGGAACTGGGGGGGAAATCCACGCCCCTTCAGACTCCTGCTGCATCTTCGTGGGAGCGTCCACGTCCTCTGGCTGCTCACCCGTCTCACTGTCTCACTCGGCCTCCCGAAAACCGCCCTGACTT
>SJYG01000118.1:1952952-1964319 GCA_006410535.1 Litocranius walleri | reverse complement strand
CCCTACCCAGATCGGGAACAGAGCCTCCCTGTGTGCCTGCCAGACCCAGACGACACTGACCAGACCGCCGGCTCTGCCGTCCACGCCCGCGTCTGCACCCTGGTGGCTCGCCTCCAGCAGCCTGCCCGGGGTAGCACCAAACAGAGAAAAGCAAACACAGAAGCATCTATCAGGCTGGGCACCTCGAGCACACAGAGCGTTGTCAGGAGGCCTCGAGGCTTTTCCCGGCTGGAAGCCGAGTGCGCACACTCATAGTAAAAGAAGCAACAGCAAACCAGGGGGGAGACGGCATTCCCGACCCTGTGCAGCGTGCGTTCACGTGTCAGCCGTCTACACGGATTCTGTGTGAAGCACGCTGAATCCACTATCGTTAAGACCCCATTTTCCCTTTTCTCCTCCAGAGCATCAGTAATAAAACCTGGCACAAACTGCACCTGAACACAGAAAGTTAGGGGCTGACAGAGAGCGCGTGGCTGGAGGGGGCCTCCCTGAGGCGGGTGAGGATGTGGTCCCCCGACCTGTGCCCCCAGCCCGGGTGGGCTGCCTGCTGCTGCGGCCCTTGGAGTCCCCTCTGAGCTCGCTCTCTGACCTGCAGCACTGATGACTCAGAGGCCCGCGAGGGACAAGGGACCCCCGTGCCCTGTGCCCAGACCCCGGCCGTCCCCACCAGGTGCCGCCATTCTGCCGATGCTAACAACAGGGGCAGGCTTCGTCACCAGGCCGCGGTCTCTCTCACCTGCATCCTGGAGGGCCTGGGAAGCTGAGGCCAGAGGCCAGGAGACCGTGGTCTCGTGGGGAATTCGCTTCAGGGCGCTGGGGCCAGAGGGTTATGCGTGGGGCCCGTTTCGGACCCCCCAGGACGGTGACAAGGACGTGTCCGGCTCCCTGGCTGTCAGTGGCCCCACGCCCTCTGCCCTGGGTCTCACGACAGCTCCACCAGAACATGGAGTGATGGGGTCGTCGCTGATTTCTGAGGAAACAGACTCTAGAACGGGTGGGAGAAGTGCCCAGGGCGCCGCTCCTAGCATTTCACCCTCCTGGAGAGGCGGGGCAGCTGGCCAAGTACAGGCGACCCCCTGCCCCAGGGGTGAGCTCCGGGGGTGCTGGTACCAGCAGCGGGGGTCAGGTGAGGTTCCCTGGCATGGGTGCCCGCATGCTGGGATGGGACAGGTGTCTGAAAAGCCAGCCTGCTGTTTGTCTTCTGTACACACAACACCGCAAACACGGAGGCAGAAACAAACACAGCCTTCCTCCCTCCTGGGGAGCAGCTGCTTGACAAATTGCTTTCCTTGGGAAAGTGCTCAGGCCTGTGGGAGGACACACGATAATTAGAAGACACAGTGCCTGCCTTTGAGGTCCTTATAGAGCTCACACAGCTGAAGAACACAACTGGCAGAAGGGTGGTTTCAGACCTGGCTTAGGCAGGAACCGGGAGTGAAGGGGAGGCATCCTGGAGGGCTTCCTGGAAGTGGTGATTTGCGAACAAGGAGAGGAGGTGAAGGGGATGGGTCAATCCAGTCTCAGAGAGGGGAATTCTCCAGATGTCCAAAGTAGGTGGGGAAAGTAAGCTAGCAAATGTTTCAGCCTGACGCCTGACAAAACGCTGCTTGGTGTGCCCGGACACCCTCTGCAGGCCCAGGGTAATGTGGGAGCAGTTTCTCCTTGCGCTGAGCCTGGTCCTGGGGCAGAGCAGGGCCAGAAGCGCCTCATCTCTGAACGTGCAAAGCAGAGCAGGGCAGCCTCGGCTACCCCCAGCTGGAGCTGAGACCATGGGTCCAGGACCCCTCCCCTGGGCCTCAGGCTCACGCAACTCCTAGGGTTTTACAGTCTCGCTTTCCGGATGCTCCGTGGGTATGTCAGGGCCCAGGAGTTGTAGGCCCTGAAGAGCAGCTAAGAGCCTCCCGGAGGCTGGCAGCCCGGCCTGGGTGTCAGGATGCAGAAGTAAGCCATGCTGCTGGCCTCGGCTCTGAGCTTGGCCTCAAACTCGTCAACTTAGCAAAGACTGTTTTTTTCACCAGATGGGTGGTCTTTAGTCATCTGTGTTTCTAAGGCTCCAAAATCATCATGTCTGCGTGTGCATAATATGAGAAAATGTGAGTGAAATAAAGGAACAACGAGGCAAGTGAGGGGTTTTGAGAACTTGGCCCGGCATCTCCTTCAATTTAAAAGTTTGCAGCTTTTCTTCGCTAGGAAAGTGAACAGAGTGTCTCCTATGCACACAAACTAAAAGCAAATTGCTCCCTGGACCCAGGGCCCTGGCTTCCAGGGCGTGCTGGTGTCACCTCTGGGCCTGCAAGGAACTGCCCTTTCCCGCCTCGGGCGCAGGCCACGATCAGCCAACAAAGGGGAGGCCTTGACCATCCACTTCCCGGCCACGGCTGTCCTGCTGGGCGCACATGCTCCGTCGCTTCAGTCGTGCCCGGCTCTTTGTGACCCCGTGGACTGTAGCCGCCAGGCTCCACTGTCCATGGGACTCTCCAGGCAAGAACATTGGAGTGGGTGCCCTTTCCTCCTCCAGGGGACCTTCCCGACCCAGGGACCGAACTCATGTCTCCCGCACTGGCAGGTTGTTTCTTTACCACTAGCACCTGGGAAGCCATAATTATTGGGGTTGTTAACAAGAGAATAATATTTTGAAGATATCCAGCCAGCCTCTGATGGACAGGGCAGCTGGCTAATGGGGGCAAGGATCTTCCAAGCTGAGCGTCACTTGCCGCAGGAGGGGCTGGTCTCCTGCAGCTTCAGCTTTGGGACAGGAGCTGCGTTTGCATTTCCGAGGCCAGACCACACCTTCCACTCCCCCACCCCCACCCCATATATATCGCCATTTCCCCCAAATCTCTGCCCTGATTAAAGGAGGGGAGAAAATCACTTACGCCCCTGAATTGCAACAACAAAGGCTGGGTTTCTCTTTTCAATCAAAACAGCAGGGCGGCCTGATTCAAATGCTAATCGCGGGACCTGAATTGGCCACTAAGAGAGGGAGACACTTTTCCCTGCAAATGACCAGAAGGCCACTCCTTCGCCCAAGAAACCGCAGGATCCGCCCAGTCATCAGGCTGTGAGATCTGTGAGGTCGCTTCATGGGAAACACCCTGAGGTGGTGTCCGGGAGCTCCGGGAGCCCGTTCCTAGAGAAGAGGGCCTCCAGTCTGAACAAAATTCTCCGCTTCCCATTACATGTCCAGGGAGAAGTGACGAGATCTGCGTGACACCGGGCACGGCGCAGGCGTCCACACCTCCGGCGCATCGTCGGGTGTCACGGGAGGGGCTGTCACAGAAGGGCACCTCCGGACGCCAGCTGAGCGGCCAGGGCGAGGCTGGTGCGGGGTGCTAGTGGGCCTCATGGGGCGCCCGTGTGCTCCTGCCTGGGGAGGCAAACACTGCCTTCTCTTCCTGAAAACGTCCCCCTAAGGACTCAGGCTGCAAGGGACACACAGCATGGAAGGGGCCCGAGGCCACGCCCTGAACGGCAGGACTTGAACTGGCATCACCGGCCCCAAGGCTGCCTGTCTCCAGCTGTCCCACCTCCCCAGCAAGCAGAGCGCTGGGGTGCAGCATGCTGGTGGGAGGACTGGGGTGGGGGGATGAGGCTGTGGGGAGCACAGTGGCAGCAAAGCCTCCTCAGAATCAAGATGAATTAGGACAGCAGCCAACCCCCGACCTGCAGCCTTTTCCAACAAAGGCTTCCAAAGTCTCGCCTGATGGAGAGGCTTGGAAACCTTCTCAGCCTCTCTCTGCCATTATCACAGTATGGGTCTGTTTTTGCAGGGTTCAGTCAGTTCAGTCGCTCAGTTGTGTCCAACTCTGTGACCCCATGGACTGCAGCACGCCCAGCCTCCCTGTCCATCACCAACTCCTGGAGTTTACCCATCATGTCCATCGAGTCCGTGATGCCATCCAACCACCTCATCCTCTGTTGTCCCCTTCTCCTCCTGCCCCCAATCCTTCCCAGCATCAGGGTCTTTTCCAGTGAGTCAACTCTTCCCATCAGGTGGCCAAAGAATTGGAGTTTCAGCTTCAACATCAGTCCCTCCAATGAATATTCAAGACTGATTACCTTTAAGATGGACTGGCTGGATCTTCTTGCAGTCCAAGGGACTCTCGAGAATCTTCTCCAACACCACAGTTCAAAAGCATCAATTCTTCAGTGCTCAGCTTTCTTTGTAGTCCAACTCTCACATCCATACATAACCACTGGAAAAACCATAGCCTTAACTAGACAGACCTTAGTCAGCAAAGTAATGTCTCTGTTTTTTAATATGCTGTCTAGGTTTCTCATAACTTTTCTTCCAAGGAGTAAGCATCTTTTAATTTCATGGCTGCAATCACCATCTACAGTGATTTTGGAGCCCAAAAGAATACAGTCTAACACTGTTTCCACTGTTTCCCCATCTATTTGCCATGAAGTGATGGGACCGGATGCCATGATCTTAGTTTTCTGAATGCTGAGTTTTCAGCCAACTTTTTCACTCTCCTCTTTCACTTTCATCAAGAGGCTCTTTAGTTCTTCTTTGCTTTCTGCCATAAGGGTGATGTCATCTGCATATCTGAGGTTATTGATATTTCTCCCAGCAATCTTGATTCCAGCTTGTGTTTCTTCCAGCCCAGCGTTTCTCATGATGTACTCCTCATATAAGTTAAATAAGCAGGGTGACAATATACAGCCTCGACGTACTCCTTTTCCTATTTGGGACCAGTCTGTTGTTCTATGTCCAGTTCTAACTGTTGCTTCCTGACCTGCATACAGATTTCTCAACAGGCAGGTCAGATGGTCTGGTATTCCCATCTCTTAAAGAAATTTTCACAGTTTGTTGTGATCCACACAGTCAAAGGCTTTGGCATAGTCAATAAAGCAGAAATAGATGTTTTTCTGGAACTCTCTTGCTTTTTCTATGAACCAGCAGATGTTGGCAATTTGATCTCTGGTTCCTCTGCCTTTTCTAAAACCAGCTTGAACATCAGAAAGCTCACGGTTCACGTATTGCTGAAGCCTGGCTTGGAGAATTTTGAGCATTACTTTACTGGTGTGTGAGATGGGTGCAACTGTGCAATGGTTTGAACATTCTTTGGCATTGCCTTTCTTTGGAACTGGAATGAAAACTGACCTTTTCCATTCCTGTGGCCTCTACTGAGTTTTCCAAATTTGCTGGCATATTGAGTACAGCACTTTCACAGCATCATCTTTCAGCATTTGAAATAGCTTAACTAGAATTTCATCACCTCTACTAGCTTTGTTCATAGTGATGCTTCCTAAGGCCCGCTTGACTTCACATTCTAGGATGTCTGGCTCGAGGTGAGTGATACACCATCATGATTATCTTGATCGTAAATTTTTTTTTTGTACAGTTCTTCTGTGTATTCTTGCCACCTCTTCTTAATACCTTCTGCTTCAGTTAGGTCCATACCATTTCTGTCCCTTATCGAGCCCATCTCTGCAGGAAATGTTCCCTTGGTATCCCCAGTTTTCTTGAAAAGATCTCTAGTCTTTCCCTTTCTATTGTTTTCCTCTATTTCTTTGCACTGATCACTGAGGAAGGCATTCTTATCTCTCCTTGCTATTCTTTGGAACTCNCGTAAATTTTTTTTTTGTACAGTTCTTCTGTGTATTCTTGCCACCTCTTCTTAATACCTTCTGCTTCAGTTAGGTCCATACCATTTCTGTCCCTTATCGAGCCCATCTCTGCAGGAAATGTTCCCTTGGTATCCCCAGTTTTCTTGAAAAGATCTCTAGTCTTTCCCTTTCTATTGTTTTCCTCTATTTCTTTGCACTGATCACTGAGGAAGGCATTCTTATCTCTCCTTGCTATTCTTTGGAACTCTGCAGTCAGATGCTTATATCTTTCCTTTTCTCCTTGGCTTTTCGCTTCTCTTCTTTTCACAGCTATTTGTAAGGCCTCTTCAGACAGCCATTTTGCTATTCTGCATTTCTTTTCCATGGGGATGGTCTTGATCCCTGTCTCCTGTACAGTGTCACGAACCTCACTCCATAGTTCATCAGGCACTCTATCTATCAGATCTAGGCCCTTAAATCTGTTTCTCACTTCCACTGTATAATCATAAGGGATTTGATTTAGGTCATACCTGAATGGTCTAGCGGTTTTCCCTGCTTTCTTCAATTTAAGTCTGAATTTGGTAATAAGGAGTTCATGATCTGAGCCACAGTCAGCTCCTGGTCTTGTTTTTGTTGACTGTATAGAGTTTCTCCATCTTTGGCTGGAAAGAATATAATCAATCTGATTTCGGTGTTGACCATCTGGTGATGTCCATGTGTAGAGTCTTCTCTTGTGTTGTGGGAAGAGGGTGTTTGCTATGACCAGTGCATTTTCTTGGCAAAACTCTATTAGTCTTTGTCCTGCTTCATTCTGTACTCCAAGACCAAATTTGCCTGTTACTCCAGGTGTTTCTTGACTTCCTACTTTTGTATTCCAGTCCCCTATAATGAAAAGGACATCTTTTTTGGGTGTTAGTTCTAGAAGGTCTGTTAGGTCTTCATAGAACTGTTCAACTTCAGCTTTTTCAGAATTGCTGGTCAGGGCATAGACTTGGATTACCATGATATTGAATGGTTTACCTTGGAAACGAACAGAGATCATTCTGTCGTTTTTGAGATGGCATCCAAGTACTGCATTTCGGACTCTTTTGTTGACTATGATGGCTACTCTATTTCTTCTATGGGATTCTTGCCCACAGTAGTAGATATAATGGTCATCTGAATTAAATTCACCCATTCCAGTCCATCTTAGTTTGCTGATTCCTAAAATGTTGATGTTCACTCTTGCCATCTCCTGTTTGACCACTTCCGATTTGCCTTGATTCATGGACCTAACATTCCAGGTTCCTATGCAATATTGCTCTTTACAGCATCAGACCTTGCTTCTCTCAACAGTCACATCCACAAATGGGTGTTGTTTTTGCTTTGGCTCCATCCTTTCATTCATTCTGGAGTTATTTCTCCACTGATCTCCAGTAGCATATTGGGCACCTACTGACCTGGGGAGTTTCTCTTTAGGTATCCTATCATTTTGCCTTTTCATGCTGTTCATGGGATTCTCAAGGCAAGAATACTGAAGTGGCTTGCCATTCCCTTCTCCAGTGGACCACGCTCTGTCAGACCTCTCCACCATGACCCGCCCGTCTTGGGTGGCCCCACGAGCATGGCTCATAGTTTCACTGAGGTAGACAAGGCTGCGATCCATGTGATCAGACTGGCAGGTTTTCTGTGATTGTGGTTTTCATCATGTCTGCGCTCTGATGGAGAAAGATAAGAGGCTTGTGGAAGCTTCCTGATAGGAGAGGCTGACTGAGGTGGAAACTAGATCTTGTTCTTGTTTTTTTGCAGGGTTGGGAGGGTTTAAATCAGAAATATGTGTTTCATTTACTTTTTAAAGATGAGCTGGGTCGTGCTACTACAGCTGCAGAGTGCTGGCGTCTCTGTTGATGGCGTGCGGGCTTCGTCGTCTTCCGGCACATGGGATCCAAGTTCTCCCACCAGGGATCGAACCTGTGTCCTCTGTGTCAGAAGCCTGGAGTCTTAACTATGGGATTTCCAGGGAAGTCCCATGTTTTAAAACAAAATGGTTGACTGGGCATCTGACACTTCTATGAATACAAGCATCTGGGAAACTGAACTTTGAGGTAGTGCTGAGAGGTGTGTGTACAGGCAGGCTGCCCCCAGGGGAGGGGCGCAGAGGCCGCCTCCATGCACTCCTGAGCAGCGTCTATCAACACAGCACCTCCCTCCACGTGGGACCAGGGCCCTTTGGACGTGCCGAGCTGCCACATCAACTCACGTGGCCCACGGCCTCGAGGCCTGCTCTGAGATTTACAACAGCTATTGTCTAGCTGTAAATCAACCTAGATATTATAGGTCAGTGTAAACACCTTTTCACATACTTCACCGCATAACTGGTCATTTTTAGTCTCCTACCTTGATGTTTAAACATCTTACCATCAAACTGTGAACACAGCATGGAGTGTATTTTCTACGTGACTAAAATGAGTGATTGAAGAGCTGATTGAAAAAGAACTGTGTGTCTTTTTAATATTTGCTTTTGTGTCACCCTTATCCACCCATCGGGCTTCCCAGGTGGCACAGAGGTCAAGTATCCACCTGCCAAGGCAGGAGATTCAGGACGCTTGGGTTTGATCCTTGGGTCAGGAAGATCCCCTGGAGGAGGGCATGGCTACCTACTACAGTGTTCCTGCCTGGAGAATCCGATGGACAGAGGAGCCTGGTAAGCCTCGGTCCTTAGGGTCACAAAGAGCTGGGCACGGCTAAGTGGCTGAGCACACACACCCACCAACCCCGTGCTTGTGCACGGGTGGACCCTGCACCCACCAAGAGCCCAGCTGGGGCGCCTTGCTCACCAAGTGCCACACTCTCTCACTTCTGGTGTGTGCCTGGACTCAGCTCCATTCTGACGGAATTTGCATGTATGGTGGGAGCAACGCTGATTTTAAATCTGCATGAGAGGCTTTAACAATTTGCAGTCTGGAAGGAAGGGATAACCATCCCTCTCTCTCCTCTCTACCTCCACCTCCTACAGTCCTGACGACCCCAAAGGACAGGGGTTCTTCTGCTTACTTTTTAGATTTACATCATGTTAGTTACTCCACTCCAGTATTCTTGCCTGGGAAATCCCATGGACAGAGAAGCCTGGAGGGCTACTGTTCATGGGGCTGCAAGAATCGGCCACAGCTTAATGACTAAACAACAGCAACAGATTCTTATTGATTAGATGTTATGGTGCTTCTTTTGCTGGAAAACAGCGTTGGTATCATATTGTGTAGTGGCAGTTCTTTCATACGTCTGTGAAAACTCCATGGATGTGATTGTGCAAAAGGTATCTAAAATAAGCATCCATGTATGCGTCAGAGACTTACCTCCTGGAGAACTCCATGTTAGCGAGCGAAGTGGAATACATCTGATGTAAGCAACTAAGATCTCTTTTACTTTCAGAATCCTTCTTATCTGATTTACAGATAATCTTGGCCTGAAAGAAATGTTTTATTTTTATTTTTTGTGTCTTACCTCTGAAGCTAGAATCTAAGGCTGTCAAAGATGAGTCCTTACTCCTCTTTATATTTCTAGTGCAAGGATTCATGTATTACACACAGTGTGCGCTGTGCTGCTGGAATAAGGAAGAACCTTGGTAACCAATTGCAAGTTAATCTCTAAAGGGACGTTGACTGTAGGCTTAGATTATACATAGCGGCCCACCTTTGGGAACCTTGTCTTGCAAGTTAGGAGCACTGAGCTGAAATACCTCTGCAGGAAACATGGTGAGTAAGCCCATACACGAACGGTGCAGGAAGGAGCAATGCATCCCCTCAGGAGGCTGCCTGGGACCACCAGACGTTTGGCTTTCCTCCCTCCCCTTTTAGTATAAAATAAGCCTGACTTCTAACTCAAGCAGGATGGTTCTCTGGGACACGAGTCTACCATCTTCTCCGTTTGGCGCCTTTCCTTGCCCCAACAACTCGTCTCTCAGTTTGCTGGCCCGTCTAGTACGAGCTTGGACTCAGTATTGTTGTTTACTGTGTTGCGTAAACCTAGCAGCTACTCTCTGAATTTTATATTTATAATGTTTTTGGATCAATGTCAAAATATTCTGGGTATGCTATAAATATTAATACTTAGACTTCCCTGCCCTGGCCTCCTGGTATAAACTAGTTGACAAGATAATGTTAATGCCACTGGACTGCAGAAACATCTCATGGACAGCGGATTCCCAGGCTAAGACTTGTACGAACCAAAGCACCTGATTCAGCACAGGGTGATTAAGGGAGCATCAACTGCCATATTTGAGACAACATTTTTAAAATAGTGATGTAAATCACATCACCCTAAGTGCAGAAGAGGAGAAATGAAACACACACACACAGAAATAGTTAGAAAGCTAAAGTATTGGGTTGGCCAAAAAGTTCATTTAGATTTGTCTATAAGACGTTATGGGAAAACCCAAATGAACTTTCTGACCAACCAATAAAACCAACTGAATGCCAAGTGATAGAATATCAGGTTAGAGAAAATTCCAAATGGATGAAAAGAAACCAAGAAACAGGTGGGACCAGGAAGGTGGAGGAAGGGAGGACCCAGAAATCAGGACTGCTGGGTTGAGTTTTCAGACCCCTAAGGCCTTGGTGGGGACGTGCATGGCTCACTTGGAGCCAAGGAAGGAGCTGAGCCCGTGAGCCATCCCTTAACTCCATGTCCACCAGACCGAGCCAGCACCAGTGGTCACAGGCAGGGGCTCTGATTCAGGATTTCCCGTGTTTGTCTAATCCTCAGAATCACAGGGATTTGCCGAGAAGTTTGATAACAGCACAGATTTCTGGGTCCCCCCAGAAACCCGCTCAAACCGAGCCTCTGGGGAAAGGCCTAGAACTGCACATTTTACAGGGGCCCCAGGTGACCGCTGTGACCCAGCACATCTGGGGATGGCCACACAGCTGAGGACGACCCAGGAAGGGGAGCCAGAAATAACGGAAGAGTCCGTCTCTCAGACAGTCCCACAGTACCTGCTTACCACTTACCCCTTCGCTTAAGGAATCAGATTTCAAGATAGACTACGTTAGTGAGGGGCTTCCCTGGAGGCTCAGACAGTAAAGAATCTGCCTGCAACCCAGGAGACTCAGGTTGGATCCCTGGGTCAGGAAGATCCCGTGGGGAGGGAATGGCTACCCACTCCAGTATTCTTGCCTGGAGAATCCCATGAACGGAGGAGACTGGTGGGGCTACAGTCCATGGAGTCGCAAAGAGTGGGACACGACTGAGCCACTAACATTTTCACTTTCATATTAGTTGTAGGACAAGGTTTGCTTTACAAGTGAAAGGCATTAGTGTGTGTGTGTTTCCAGTTTACTTGTCCTGTTGGAGTGGCGGCTGCAATCTGGTCCCTAGATTTCTACACATGAATATTCATGGAATTTTACAGTTCTGAACGAGTTGCTAAGAAGATCATCTTCTCAAAGTCCCTCATCTGACTGCCAGGAGACGCCCAGTGTGCTTTGTACACAGGAGGACCTTACTGCAGGTGTGGGTCTTTGACCCTTTTCTGAGCCTGGGAGAATTCTGGAGCTTACTTCCTTAAACTTTAGCCTATAAATGAATTAAACAGAGTCCGATGCTAGCTTTCGTAACCAACGACAGTAAACCTTTAGGGGAAAGTTTGTGCAGCAAAATTCCAGGAGTTTCAAGAATTCACTCGCACCCTAAGAAGCTCAAAAATGGCTCAGGTTATCCTAATGTGGCCTTGACATGCTTTTGGGAGATTGAGCCAGTGTATCTGGCTTTGAGGCTGGCACTTCAGATAGTGAAGATAACCCCTTTATCTCAGGGAAGAGAACCTTTGCTCAGCTCTCA
>SJYG01000118.1:1905743-1943179 GCA_006410535.1 Litocranius walleri | reverse complement strand
CGGTGGTGAGGCGGTGGGGTGGGCTGGGCTGGGAGCCATCGCCTGGGGCTCCCTGCTGTTCCGGTGTTAACACACCTAGGCGCGATCAAAGGCTGCCTGCCCATCCCGGCGCTCTCCACTGGGGAGGGAGAAGTCTAATATCAGTACAGATAAGCTGCAATTTGCCACTGTGACAGTCGGTTACGAGGTGGAGGTTTACGGAGAGCAGTTTGTAGGTGCTGTGTTCAGCCATGTCCGACGCTTTGCGACCCGTGGACTGCAGCCCGCCAGGCTCCTCTGTCCCCGGGATTCTGCAGGCAGGAATACTGGAGCGGGTGGCCATTTCTTCCTCCAAGGGATCTTCAGTTTACTACAAGCCAATTGAGGAAATCGCTGCAACTTTTCTATGGAAAATTTCCAGTCTTTGTATCTGTCAAGACATGGTCTCAGACCTGCCTGTTTCAAATGGTCTAGAAATCATTTTGAAGATAAACGCCATTTCATTTGTCGCCCACATCACATGCAGCCCAATATGATATATCTCGCTGAATAGGTAACATGGTCCTATTGATTAACTAAAAGGACAGGGAAAAGGAAATATATATGTATATATACATATATGTGTGTGTGTGTGTGTGTGTGTGTGTGTGTGTGTGTGTGTGTAGAAGGGCATCTTACATGTCAGACTCTGTTAGAAGCTTTATTGTAATTATCATCTGCTCCAATGAATATTCCATAAACAATGTATGGAGTGTTTGCTAAGACCTGTGCCAGCCATGGTGGGCCCATTGGAGGATGTCACGGACAGGATTCCTGTCCCCAAGAGGTCTGAATTCCTCAGGAGATACAGATGTCATGAACCAAAGAACCACAGAAATACATCCGAAATTGCAGCTGGGTGAGGGCTCCTGAGGATGGGGACCCCAAAGCTGACAGTCTCGGAGAGAAGGAGGGTGGGGGAGAGGGGAAGGGAGGAGGGCCAGGGAGGAGGGAGCAGGAGGGAAAAGTGTCTAGGAGGCCCCATTGAAGACCCCCTTCACCCACTTCAGGACCCAAAGACCAGTGAGATGGGAGTTGAGGACACAGGGCCCCTCGAGACTGGGGCTTTCGTCTTTACCTTAGGAGCACTGGGTCGACAATGAAGTATTTTGAGGGTGAGGCTAACAGGATGCTGGGGGTCCCTTTGAAGTCACTCTGCTAATGAGCATGGGTAACAAAGAGCAGAGTGGACACAGAGGGCGCTGGCCCGGGTTCAGACGACGGGGCCGGGCCCAGCATGGGAGGGTGCAGACATGGACAGCAGGCCTGGCCTCCGCCAACTTGAGGGTGGGGGATCTGGCAAGGGGAAGGAAAAGAGTGCTGGGGGGACAGTGCCCAGGGTTCTGGCCTCTAAACCGTACCTGGGGGTGGCCACACTGAATGCTCAGGAGGCCCTCGCGGTTCACCCTGTGGCCACAGTGAGCGCCCGAGAGTGTGGCTTCTGGTGCTCCCAACCGGTGGGGCGCTTCCTCACCCCAGAACCTCCCTGAGACCCCACTGAACCACCCACCAGACTAGCCCTTGACGCTCCTTGAAATACGCCCACAGGCACCAGGGCCAGTTAAGCCAGACAGCAGGACCTGCTTGTGTGACCGCGTGGCTCCATCCATCACCAGAGTGACGGTCATCAGGAGTCAGCTGTGTTAGTTCCCATCCAACACCAAGTGTAGCCATAATTCGAGTTACATAATTTAATGAACTATTTACATGCTCTGGAAAAGTATAACTGGAACGGGTAGAACCACCATCCCAACTGCTTTTGGAAGGCACATACAGGTAAGTCACCTAAGACCACCAACGGATCGGGTCAAGGGAGAAAACGCAAAGGGTCTGAAAAGGATTCTGCATTTAGGTCTGGTGCCAGGAGTGCTTAACTAATCATGGAACCAGAAATCTGAAACGTGACTAGTGCGTTCAAGTTGCTGGTGATGCAAGAAAAGCCACAGGAAACTAAGTCGCAAACCTGACTTCAAAGGAGAAACTTTGACCCCACCAAAAAGTTGGTGAATGAATCTATGATCATATCTTTCGCTTTAAATGCATTTACATTAAATGAGTCAAGAATAAACCAGCTTTTAATCTTAACTCGCCACTACCTACCAATCCAGACGGTTCTATCAATTATCATATTCACACCACGACTCTCTAGTGCCTTTCTATTTTATCAACCGAAATTGATGGTGGTGGCTTAGTCGCTGACTTGTGTCCGACTATTGCGACTCCACGGACTATAGCCCTCTAGGCTCCTCTGTCCCTGGGATTTCCCAGATAAGAATACTGGAGTGGGTTGCCATGCCCTCCTCCAGGGGATCTTCCTGAGCCAGAAATCGAACCCAGGTCTCCTGCATTGCAGGCAGATTCTTTACTGACTGAGCTACGAGGGAAGCCTAAAATTGATGAGTGCTATTTAAAAATGTGAGCTCCACATCCAGAAGAAGTAACCAGGGAGAATTCAGTCTACAGACTCCTGTATAGTGCCATCACAGGGACCAATCAGACAAAACAGAAAACGCAGACAAAGTCCAAATGTCCTTGAAAGTGGGGTCTGTGAAAAAGATGGTGTTCCGGACAAGTTGGGAGAGAATGGATTCAATAGCCAGTGGGTTATAACACGCAGGTTTAAGGCAAACGGCTAAATATTTTGTAAATATAATGTCAGATCTCTGCTTCAATCAGATAAACATAGAAACATGGAATCATAAAAGCGCTACGCAATATGAATCACAGTTTATCGTGGCTTTCCAGTGGGCACATGGTAGAACTTCTTGGGGAGGTGGGTGGCCCCCGGCACCTGTATGTCTTCAAGCTCCTCAGAGGTCTTCACCCTTCAGCCAATGTACAGAACCACAATACAGGTCAGTGTTTATATAAGATTTGCTTTGGGAAGGCGTGCTACAACAAAGGAAAAGACTGAAACTTCTAAACCATCTAATAATGAAAACTGTCTTTGCTTCCACAAATTTAAAATATATAAGCATCTGGGACTTCCCTGGGGGTCCAGTGGCTAAGACTCCGCACCCCAATTCAGGGGCCCAGGTTTGATCCAAAGACCTAGATTCCACATGCCACTACTAAGACCTGGAGCAGTCAAATATCTAAATTAACCAATTTTTTAAAATATATACACATTAAACGGGAATTGACACACTGCATGTATAATGCTGATGCGAAGAACTAACTCATTTGAAAAGACTCTGATGCTGGGTAAGATTGAAAGTGGGAGGAGAAGGGGACAACAGAGGATGAGATGGTTGGATGGCATCACTGACTCAATGGACATGCATTTGAGTAGACTCCGGGAGCTGGTGATGGACACGGAGGCCTGGCGTGCTGCAGTCCATGGGGTTGCAAAGAGTCGGACACGATTGAGCGACTGAACTGACCTGAACTGAACTGATATATAATGTGTTTTGGACATTTGTCTGGATACAAAAAGGAAAAAATGTTAAAGTAAATTGGATATTATCACCCTCTTAAAGTGCTAGTCATCACTCATTCACTCAAAACATGTATTAAGTGCTTACTGCCTGCCAGACTCTGTTAGATGATGCTGATGCTGCTGCTGCTGCTGCTGCTGCTAAATCACTTCAGTCGTGTCCAACTGTGCAACCCCAGAGACGGCAGCCCACCAGGCTCCCCTGTCCCTGGGATTCTGCAGGCAAGAACACTGGAGTGGGTTGCCATTTCCTTCTCCAATGCATGAAAGTGAAAGTTGAGAGTGAAGTTGCTCAGTTGTGTCCGACTCTTCACGACCTCATGGACTGCAGCCTACCAGGCTCCTCTGCTCATGGGATTTTCCAGGCAAGTGTACTGGAGTGCGTTGCTATTGCCTTCTCTGCTGTTATATGCTAAATGAGAATAAAAACATATTTTTTTTTTAAAAAGGGAATTAAAAAATTTGAATTTTTGCAGCTGTATGACTGGCACAAGATGAATATTCCAACGAAGAGGTCGTAGTACTCAAAAAGAAATCAAATCATCAACACGTGTGTGTGTATACACATCACCTCCAACACAGAAATGGCCGATGATGAAAGCGATCTACAGAACACAGTCAGGGAAGCAATGGGAGTGGGCTCCGTTTCACCAGGAATAAAAGAAATGCAAAACTAACCTTTGCTATTCGAAATATTGATAAGACGCATTCTTTAATTGAAATGCTTCTGTGTTGGCCGTCGTGTGAAGACTGATGCGCTCTTATGGTGGAAGCCAGCGGAGACGTGGAGAGCTTGCAGACACATCCTGCACCTGACTTCCGCAACTCCACTTCCGAGTCCTCATCTCACGATGCTCCCCTGTGACTGCTGCGATGAAGCGTCTGCCCGCTCCGAGGCTCAGCGCGCCTTCCGAGAGCACCCCCGGCAGGAAGCCCAGCAGCCTCTGCACGTGCCCCTGACGCTTCTGCTCTGGGACTCTGCCTGCCCGTGTCCTCTTGCAGACAGTAGGCTCCTATCACATGGCCACGGTGGGTTTTGTCTTTATGTCTCCAGACCAGGGCACAATTCCTGGCTTACAGCACATGCTCATCACATATCTAATGAATCAAAGACTCTGCAGAACTGTCGTGATAAGTAATATAATCGTGATTCCACCAGCTGTCCACAGAAGGGCAGAGTGGGCGGCTGCGAGCAGAGCCCGGCATCCCTGGGGGCTGCTTCTCAGGTCCCACCGGGTGACACATACGTGTGGTTCAGTGCTGACCCGCAGAACCTTCCCTGTTGCCTGTCCTTTTTTTGGAAGCACAAATAGCTTTAATGATTTATGGTAAATAAAAAGGAAGCTTGACTCCATGATTGAAAAACTAAAATAATTACAAGTATGTTGTTGTTCAGTTGCTCAGTCTTGTCCAACTCTGTGATCCCATGGACGGCAACACACCAGGCTTCCTTGTCATTCGCCTTCCCCTGAAGCTTGTCAAACTCATGTCCATTGAGTCAGTCATCTCATCCTCTGTCGTCCCTTCTCCTCCTGCCTTCAATCCTTGCCAGCATCAGGGTCTTTTCCAAGGAGTCGGCTCTTCCCATCAGGTGGCCAAAGTATTGGAGTTTCAGCTTCAGCATCAGTCCTTCCAATGAACATTCAGGACTGATCTCCTTTAGGATGGATTGGTTGGATCTCCTTGCAGTCCAAGGGACTCTCAAGAGTCTTCTCCAACACCACAGTTCAAAAGCATCAGGTCTTTGGTGCTCAGCCTTCTTTATAGTCCAGCTCTCACGTCTACACACAACTACTGGAAAAGCCATAGCCCTGACTATGCGGATCTTTGTCAGCAAAATAACGTCTCTGCTTTTTAGTATGCTGTCTAGGTTTGTCAGTTTCTCTTCCAAAGAGCAAGCATCTTTTAAATGGCTGCAGTCAGCATCTGCAGTGATTTTGGAGCCCAAGAAAATAAAGTCTGTCCCTGTTTCCATCGTTTCACCATCTATTTGCCGTGAAGTGATGGGACCAGATGACACGATCTTAGTTTTTTGAATGTTAATTATAAGTGTACTTATACAGAAAATGCAAGCTTCCAAGAGATTAACATTAATTAACTGCTATCAAAATAAAGGTTTAAGGGGACCAAAAATAACACTGCTTAATAAAAAGTGAAGCAAAAATGAAAGTCGCTCAGTCATGTCCGTCTCTTTGAGACCCCATGGACTATACAGTTCCTGGAATGCTCCAGGCCAGAATCCTAGAGTGGGTAGCCTTTCTCTTCTCCAGGGGATCTTCCCAACCCAGGGATTGAACCCAGGTCTCCCACATTGCAGGCAGATTCTTTACCAGCTGAGCCACCAGGGAAGCCCAAGAATCCTGGAGTGGGTAGCCTATCCCTTCTCCAGGGGATCTTCCCAACCCAAGGATTGAACCCAGGTCTCCCGGGATTCTTTCTTTACCAGCTGAGCCACCAGGGAAGCCATAGTAGGACACAAAAACGACAAAGAGGGAGGGGGACAAACCAAGAAAATGAACGAAGGAAAGCGGGTGGCAAGCGGCCAGAAGTGTCTCACAGACGGGGTTTGGGTCGGAGGGGCGGGCAGTGCAGTGGCCACCAGCCGCCTGGGACTGCCGAGCACTTGAGAAGGGGCTGCTCACCTGCGAGACTAGATTGTTAGCGTTACTGGAGCTCCAGTCCTTTAGCCACCTAATGAGAAGAGCCAGCTCATCGGAGAAGCCCCGGATGCTGGGAAAGACTGAAGGCAGGAGAAGCGGGTGACAGAGGATGCAATGGCTGGAGGACATCACCGGTCCAACGGATATGAATTTGAGCAAGCTCCGGGAGGTGGTGAGGGACAGGCAAGCCTGGCGGGCTGCAGTCCATGGAGTCACAAAAGCACCAGACGTGACTTAGAGACTGAACAACAGCAACTGCATTAAACTGAGATGTAAAGAGTCACAGGCAGCTGGTGGCTGCAGAACTGGGCAGAAGAGGTCGAGACCAGTGCCTGTTTTCCCTGAGAGTGGGAATGGAGTCCCAGGGAATTCAGGGATTGGTCTGAAGTCTTACAACCAGACACGGAGCACTTCGGTGACGGAAACGGGAAGATCCCTGGGTTGGTTTCTAGGTTAATTTCCACCTCACAAAAAGGGTATACGTATTCATATTCCCTTTAATAATTTTGAAGGAAAAGTAACAGACTGTGAGATTCTTTGTTTTCTTTAAATATTATGCTGGCCTGGAAGCAGTCTTTTATAATGACCCTAATTCTTATTTCAGACTTGAACATCAAAGAGTTTAAATCTGCTCCATTTTGCCTGCTAAGCTGCTAAGTCACTTCAGTCATGTCCAACTCTGTGCGACCCCATAGACAGCAGTCCAGCAGGCTCCCCCATCCCTGGGATTCTCCAGGAAAGAACACTGGAGTGGGGCGCCATTCCCTTCTCCATTTCCCTACCTTTCTTTAAACAGAGTTAAGATCACTGTTAAGCTGTTAAATGATGCAACGAACGAGGTTACGCCTGGAAATCACAAAACTGCCGAATCTGAGGCAAGTTATGGAATTTGAAAAGAATCATGTATGCTTTTCTCATGTGCATGGTTCAAGCTTCAGACTCAAACCCCACAATCCAGCAAAGTCTCCTGAAGATCTGCTCTATGGGATTCACACATACACACAAACACACACACACACTGTCCAGGACATCTCATGCTAAACTGTATAAAAGTGACAGGACAGCTGAAATCCTGAAATCCTTTTCTTAAACAAAGAGAGGAATACTGAAAACAAAGTGGAAAAGAAAAGCATTCAATGGAAGTTAAAACTGAGATGTGAAAATCAGAGGAAGACGCAGTGCCAAAATCCCTATTCACTTTCTTTCCATTTTTCCTTTAAGGACAACAGCCTGGGTAAGCCCAAGGGGACAAAATGGGGGGCTCAGTGATGGCTTGAACCCTTTACCCTTCAACTTGAATCCAGAGAGCGCTCTGCACGCGTGTGGGTGTGCATTGGCAGAGCATCACCCCTGACTACACACTTTCAAAATCCACACTTCTTACCCGCTCCCGACAGATGCTGTCTGAAATGAAGGCCCCTGGGCTCTGGGATTAAGAGGCCGAGAGCCGCGCGGCCCTGCCGTGCGTGGAGGAAGTGGATCTGTCCTTGTAAAGTCAGCCGACGGTGGCTCTCAGCATACCTGGGACACCAATTCGAGAAGGAAAAAGGAAGTGGTCAAAGTCATGCTTTTTTGTGAACTTCAAAGGCTCTCTCCCTCCCCCCTCTTTACATTTTACTGTCTGGTGAGCTGACTGTCTGCAGCTGTTGGTAGAGACTGTGTCCCCCGGCGTCAAACCTGCCTCCTCACGCCCATAAAACTGCAGCAGGGGACCGGGCGGCAGGTGGGGAGGCAGGGGCCAGGGCGCCTCGCGACTTCCTCGCCCGCCTGCTGCGCCGCGGAGGCCGCCTCTCAGCTCGCCCCAGCCAGGCTCGCAGCGCCTCAGAGTGACTGCAGACTCCCACGCTCCGTGGGCTGGGCGTGTGCGGGGACCAGTCTCACACCCCTCTTCCCAGATCCTCGCGTCCCTGCACCTGCCCGGCAGAGCATTTCAGCGCAGCTCACAGCCACCAAAACCCAGGCCGCCCAGGGAGACGGAGAAGGACAGGGAGGCCTGGCCGGCCGCAGTCCACGAGGCTGGAGTCGGACACGACTGAGCGACTGGCTGACGACGGACCACTGATGGGGGAAGCAGACAGAAGCCAAGTCAACGCCGGCGTTTATAACCCACATTAAAAAATGGGTACTGGAGTGGGTTGCCATTTCCTTCTCCAGGGGATCTTCCTGATCCAAGGATCGAACCCAGGACTCCCATATTGCAGGCTGACAGTTTATCGTCTGAGCCATCAGGGAAGCCCCCCTCCCACTCCACCCCCCAAAAAAAGTCTTAAACAGCATCAAGAACCATCACAGAGGCTTCTGAAATCCACAGAACCAGGCTCCAGTTCTTCTTCAAACTGGGAGAGACGAATAAATACCGCATGTGTTTTTGGAGCTGTCAGGACTTCAGTAGTAAGGACGAATTGCTTGCCCTCTTCCTCTTCTTTTAGTGATGGGAAATGAATTATTGCAAATGACGTATTAGTCAACTGTCCTCTAACTTTGCAGACCACTAGCTTATTATGTCGTATGGCTTAGTGCCAATATTATGGGGGGAAAAGGGGAATGAACAGAAAGCCCATTTATTTAAAGCCATTTAAATTGTTCATATTGGTTTTATTTGGCAGACTGAAAAATGCATGCTTTCTAAACAAAGGGAAACGTCCTTGCAGCACTTTTGCAAGAAGAGAAAAAAAAATGGAAAAGGGAAGGCTCATCTTGGAGGCAAGCACAGGAGCCTTAGCATTTACTGAGCTCCCACTGTCCAGTCGTGAGCACTTCATCACCTTCAGGGGAGGAGGCCAGGGGAGGGATGAAGGGGAAAGAAGCATGAAAGAAATATGAGAGAGAAAGAGTCCTGGTTTTGCCCGCAAAGACACTACTCTATAACCAAGGAGATCCAACAAACGCAAAAAGAACTTAGACACACTTTAAAAGCAGCGTTTGAGAGTTTCTTATCCCTTTAAATTACTTTCAGTCTCTGATAGTGGGTTTGCACTATACATAAATTTTGCTCATAGAGGTAATAGTTTTGGTAAATTGTTTCTGTTGGCTTCTACACTTTAAATTCTACAGAAACTGGTAAGGTTGGGATGGAGTGACATAAGGAAATATCCCCATTAAGACTGATGGTAAGAAATTTAACTCTCAGAATTGAAGTCATCTTTTCAGTACTATAGGTTTTGATGAAAATAAGAATGTTATTGTATGGTAAGTATTTTCTAAAAACTTACTGTATATCAGGCATTGGCTTAGGATCTTAGCATAGAAGGATAAACGTAATAGAGTTTGTGGTTTAAACAGAAGAACACAAGATTATAAAGAAGGAAGCTTTGGTACTTACTTACAGATTCCAAAAATTCAGGACACATTTCAACTCATTTTTCTGTCATTTAAGGTCAGAAAGGAGAAGATCAAGTTAACATCCTGGATGAGACATCTGCCAACTACAGCCTGTGGGCCAAGTTTGTGGTTTTCAGGTTTTTAAAGGGTTTTTGAAAGAAAGAAAGGAAGAAAAGAATGAAGGAAAGAAAGAATACACCACAGAGACGACGGTGGCCTGCAGAGTCTAAGATGCCGACCACCACCCGCTTCTAGAAAACTGCATCTTCGCTCATGAGAACATAAAGAGGACGGGCCTTGTTCTCCAGCTTTTCATCTTCCTGTTCTTGGAGTCCTCAAGGCCTCAGATACTTGAGGGATAATTTAGATTAATTCTAAATTTATCTGAATTTCTGGTTTATCATTGACTATGTTGCATTTTACTTAATGAAGGTATCAGTGTGTTAGTTTTTTTTTTCCCCATTGGAGGATAATTGCCTTACAATATTATGTTAGTTTCTGCCATATATCAACATGAATCAGCCATAGGTATACTTCTGTCTCCTCCCTCCTAAACCTCTCTCACTATGTTAAACAGTTTAACAATATTCAAACACTGTTGATCCCTAAACGGTCTTTCTGGCCACTTCACCACAGCACCTCTTATAACCCAGACATTTTACCTGCTTAAAATAAACACATGTATTGGATAATCTGCATTTTTAAGAACCATAATTTCTACCTAATTGCACTTAAACCACAAAGATTGTTTCATCTAGGGACAAATTACTTTTTAGGTATAATTGAAAAGAAGTCTTCATTTAATCACCAAGTTAGGTCCCTGCGCTCAATTAAAATGCATGGTTTAAGCAAAATTTCAGACTATGCCGATTTCTCCAAGGAGTAAACAATGAGGTCGTTTGGATTTTCACGGACACATTTACATGCTGCCCTTATCGTCACTTTTTTTGAGTTGGTAAACTACTCATATGGTGAAGTCAGGGTTTTTAGAATTTTTATGTTAGGCATTTTATATTACCTTCATGTATACTTGGGAGTGAATGGGAATTTATACATTTTTGAGAAATTAAGGCAAAACACATCAGCTTGTATTTATTTATGGTAGATATGTGCTCAATATAAACAACAAAACATGTTTTCCTGGAAGTAGGCAGAATAAAAGTTTGATCCTTGATCTTAGTAGAGGATATGGTTCGTTCCTAACCCAATGACTCCATTTGGCTGATGCCCATTTGAGGTCATTAATGCCATTTGTACCACCCAGAGCTACAGCCACATTTCACAGCTGGCCAGACCCAACAGGGACAAGCCCTGAGTTATAGATGACAACCTGCCTGGGGACAAGCAGGGCCTGATTAAGTACGCGTTGCCTGCCACAGTCAGGCAGCTGCATGTAAAATTCCCAGCTGAAGCTATAAACTAAGGACAACAAGAAGCGGCTTCAAAATTTGCATTAAGGCAAGGCATCCCACCAGCTACAGCTATACACCTTCCTAGATTTTATTGCTCTGTCTCTTTGAACAGAATGCAATCACATTTTTCTGTGGCCCAGAGAATTCTACCAATTTGAAAGTTAGAGGGAGAAATGCTACACAGCAGACACAAGTAATTATTTACCAAAGATTACTAGAGTTGATTTGAGGACAGAAGAGGGTAACAGACTCCCTTAAATGTTCCAGAAAAGTGGGGAAAAGAAATGTCGACAAGCATGAATATATCAATAAATCTTATTGAGCAAAACTACGTAAGTGAGCAGATGCTATGTGTATCTGATTGGCAAGCGGCTAACTCCCTTCAGCAGGGAACAAGACACCCCTCCAAGAAAGGAGAACAGCGTGGGGACCCTAAAATCCAGCATCCCATTTGACTGACCGCATCCACCTACTGTTCCATCCCAGATCTCCACGGAAGAGTAAAACTGTGTATTGAATCCATGTGATACAGAGCCATTTCTTAAATCTATAAAACGATTAGAGAAAGCGGCTGCGGCATGACCTGAATACTGAACTTATTCTGAATAATGGCAAACTGAGCAGAGATACTTCTCTGGTGGTTCAGATGGTAAAGAATCTGCCTGCAATGCAGGAGACCTGTTTTTGATCCCTGGGTGGGGAAGATCCCCTGGAGAAGAAATGGCAACCCATTCCAGTATTCTTGCCTAGAAAATTCCATGGACAGAGGAGCCTGGCGGGCTACAGTTGAGGGGGTTGCAAAGTCGGACACGCCTGGGCGACTAACACTCACTGTCTTTGCAGAGTGTAATGTTTGCTCTCCACTATTTTCAGTTCTTTACTTCCCATTTTAATCAGGGCTAATTTTTAAATTGAACTCAGTCAGAGAGATAAAAAGAACATACGTCCCATGAGTAGTAAGCTTGTGAGAGGAAGTTTGTATGATTTAATTTGTTTGATTGAACTCTTTAATTACTGAAAGGGGTAGGAATTACTGTTCCTGTTTTAAAGACAGAAACACAGAGACAGGGCAAGTAGAAGGGTTAGCGCCTGCAACAGGCAGTTGGAAGAACCAGGCTCAAAGTCCACATCTGGCTAACTCAGAATAACTTAACAATAGTTCGTGTCACAGCTTACAGTGTTTTCCAACAAAGCTAAAAAGCTAAAGCGCTATGAGGCATCACTGAGGAAATCTTACGTGTAGGTAGTAAAGGAGCTTTAAAAGAAGATATTTTTCTGATTGAATAGAATCAGTCCTTTGATGGTTCCCAATAGTGAGAACTGTGTGCCGAGAGGCTTCCCTTGTGGCTCAGCTGGTAAAGGATCCGCCTGCAATGCGGGAGACCTGGGCTCGATCCCTGGGTTGGGAGGATCCCTTGGAGAAGGAAAGGCGACTTTCAGTATAGCCTCTCCCTGAAATGAAGCCAGGAATCTGCAGATCCCATGGTTAGGGCCCCACGATGTCATCAGAACTGCTGACAACGTGTAGGACGGTGCCGCGTACTCTGTCCCAGGCCACCCTCGTAACCCAGCATGGAGGGCCAGGGCTCCTTCATTCACTCACACGTCCATTCATCCGTTCCTCGTCCTTTCCTATGTCCCCGTCATTCTGTGCCTGCAACTGCATTAAAACTTAGATACACAGAGATTTTTTAAAAAGATCTAGTTCTGGCCCCAAACACTCACAGTCTCACCCACAGATTGAAAGAGGAAACAAGATGAGTGAAAACACTCCAAACTGAATCCACATAAACTAATAATAATTAGTTTTTTCAAAGGAAAATACGCATGCATCTGTGCCCAGTTGTGTCCGACTCTTTGCAACCCCCTTGGGGGCAACCCGCCAGGCTCCTCTGTCCGTGGGATTCTCCAGGCAAGGATACTGGAGTGGGCTGCCATTTCCTTCTCCAGGACATCTTTCTAACCCAGGGATTGAACCAGAACCTCCTGCGCCTCCTGCGTTGGGAAGCAGATTCTTTACCACTGAGCCACCGGGGAAAAACCAAAGGAAAATAAAGCACCTTGGAGACAGGCCGCAGCGATGGGGCACGGCTATCACTATTTTTCTCTTCACTGTATATATTCCTTATTTCCTTTTTTTTTTTGGCCAAGCCGTGCAGTATGTGGGATCCTGTGACGTGGGATCCTATGGCCAGGGATCAAACCTGAGCCCCCTGAGACTTCCCTGGTTTGTCTGGTGGTAAAGAATCCACCTACCAAGGCAGGGGGCACGGATTGCATTCCTGGCCTGGTGTTGGAGGAACTAAACTCACGTGCGGCAAGTACTGAAGCCAGGGCTCTAGAGGACGTGCTCAGTAACTAAGACCCAGCATGACCAAAAAACCCCCTAAAAAACATGAGCCCCCTGCCCTGGAAGTGCAGAGCCCCCGCCACTGCCCGGCAGGGAAGCCCTGTGCTCCTTCCATTTTAAAAGCCTGCACTTCGGTCTCATAGACGGTCTACTATTGCTTATGAAAGAGCATAAAGGAGGGTCATTTGCCTCAAGTCAAATGTGTTCTTTACACCAGAAGAGAAGAGATCTCCTGAAATGGAATTTTGCACCAAAAGAAAGCATTTTCAGAAAAGGAAGGTGATTCCACGGACTGTCCTGGAGCACTGAGCCTCCTCACCAACACCCTTGTCCACGGTGCCGAGGGTCCCCGGGGATCAGAGGCTGGGCCTGACTCTTTCTGGGGCTGTGGGGGCCGCCTTGTCTCAGTCTGTCCGAGTCCTGCTCAGGCCCCTTTGTCAGGTAACCGAGAGGAGCGGGCTGGGCCGGGAGGAAGCGCTCTCTCTCGTGGAGCCAATCGACCGTGAGGATGCAGCCAGAGGTGACGGTCTCAACCACCCCATCTCGAACCCGGTGAGAACGTGACACGCCGTGGGATGGGGACCCCGGGTCAAGAAACCTCTGTCCCTGAGAGGTTTAAACCTGGGGGCGGATGTTGAGGCTGTTGATGTGAAGTGCACACCTGTGGGTGGACGGAGGAGGCTGAGGGTAAAGCAGTGTGGCCTGACCAGACGAGGCGTGGGTGCACGGGGACCCTCGCCGGGTGCTCCCTGGCAAGGGACCCCTGGCTGCCAGGCTGAGTGGGCCCCAGCGCTGCACTGGGCCAGCCCGGGGGAGGTGCTGAAGCAGTACTCGCCAGCCCTCCCGGCACCGGCAATCTGCTCTGCAGACTAAACTGCAGAGGAGAGCGGGGGTCATGAGTGGGATCCACCGGGGAGGGCGTGTGGGGAGGCGAGGCGTAAGCTTGGCCAGGAAGAAGTCTGGAAGGGTGGAGGGGGCACCTGGCCGAAATAGGGCAGCCTGGCGACTAGGGGCCCCCGCCCCAGGGAGCCAGGAGCAGGTGACAGTCGGCCTTGAACACTAGTTGTGACCACGTCCACTGCCAAACACCTTCATGGGTCCAGGGTCATGGTTCAGAGATGGTGTGTTACAAAACAAAATGAAAAGTTTTGCCAGGGAAAATAACATGTTTTCAGAAGACTCCCGAATCTTTTCCTTTATTCATCAAGTGTTTCTTGAACGCCAGGCACTTTTCTAAGACACTGGGGATTCTAGGAAACACTGTGTAGAGTGAGAAAGACGCTCCAGAGCAGAGGGGAGAGAAACACACTAAAGAAAATCAGTAAAAATTGCATGGAGTGGTGGACGGTGCTGAGCTGAGTAACCAAGCAGAGGAAGGGGATGTAGACGCAGGGAGGGGCGTGGGGTGGTGGGGGCTCGTCACATGGCTCCCAGGCGGGGCCTTCGAGCACAGACCGGAAGGAAGTGAGGGCGCACGGTGGGGCCGTCTGGGGGAGGTCATTCCTGGAAAAGGGAACTTCAGTGCAAAGGCCCTGGGGTGAGAGGGCCCCGCTGTGCCTAGGGAAGACGGACGCCGGTGAGGCCTGGCGGGAAGAGCAGGCCAGTGGGTGGCGTGAAGGAGAGCCGGCCTCCCGCGTGCCTCAGAGTCATTGCTGGACTTATTTCTGCTCCTGTGTGGTCCATGCTCAGGCACACCCGACTCTTGGCAGCCCCGGGGACCGCAGCCCGCCAGGCTCTCCCGTCCCTGGGACTCTCCAGGCAAGAACACTGGAGTGGGGTGCCGTTTCCTCCTCCAGGGGATCGTCCCAACCCAGGGGCTGAACCTGAGTCTCCGACGTCTCCTGCACTGCCAGGGGGAGTCCTTACCACTAGTGCCTGGGACGCCCTGTTTCTGCTCACGTAGCACAATAAAGCTGTCTGCTCACAAATTCTGGCTCCTTCCAACCTCCGGAAGGGATTTAGCAGGTCCGTTTTCAGAAACCGTGACCAGTGCAAAGCCCTCTGCACACTTCCTTAAGTATCCAGGAGCTTCTGAGAAAATTCATCACACGGGAGCCAGTCCCTCACACTGAAAGTGAGGTGGGGTCTCGTCCTGATGAAGGGGGAGGACTTGGCCAGGAAACAGCCCACATAGGGAGGAGGGTTTCTCTTAAGCACAAACCCTGAAACGATGCGTTTTCTCAGAGCCCCTGTAAATGGCAGGCGGGGACCCTCCCGGGAAGTTCCTTTGCCCCAACTCAGCCTTGACCGGTCCACGGGGGCAGCTGGGTCCGAGGCTGACCCTCGCGCACAGCGGCTGGGGCCTTGGGCATCTGAACGTGGGGTCTCAAGGGCCTCCACCCTTGCCCTGCTCGCCAGGAGAAGAGTCAGGGCCCAGGCGAGGGGGCCGGAGCGGAGGGGGAACTACACTCCCTAAAACCAGCAAGGAAAGCTGAATCCGGTTAACCAAAGCAACGAAGACTCTTTAAGAACAGGCCACAAGTGCATCTGACAAAATGGTATCGCCTTGAAACCGGAAGTGAAGTGAATGGCGGCGTTTACAAGCCAAGGCAAATGTTCAAAGGGAGGCTCAGACACAGAGCACAGACGGCGGGGAGGAAGCCAGCGCGTTCAGCCGACACCCACAAAATGCAGATTTTTTTAAGTGCCCTGAAGGCTGTTTATGGCCCAAGGGCCCAGGGCTCGGTCCCTCCAGCCCCGGCAAGCGTCTCAGCGTCCAGACCATGGCCTGGAAGGGACAGCTGGCAGCCTCTGCTTAGGGAACTTTCATTTTCATGTGGACACATTTTATCATTTTATCTGTCTGATAAAAGCCAGTTCGAGTCGCTCCACCTGCTATTTGACAAGGAGATAAGAGAGGAGACGCTTGGCGGAACATGATTCGCCTGCTGAAACTGCAAGAACGGGTGAAAATCTCAAACAAACCATCACACCCTCCGCTGTCTATTCTAGGGGGTTTCCAGACCCTGAGGGACCCTGGGCCTGCAACTCTTTACGAGTCCAATTATAGGAGCTGCAGAAGGGCTCTGTAGTTGTACATCTTAGGAACATCTGCAAAAATCATTCTAAAGCATTCTGCCCACATTTGATGATAACTGTTTTCATGAGTGGTAAGTACAGATTGAAGGATGCTGATAAAATGTAGGACAGATTGAAACCCTGAGTTGCTCGTAGTCAATCAGGTAGAAACTAAGAGAGAAAGCATGTATTTTCATGGCTATTTTCTCATTGCCTGTTATTTCTGGTTCCTTTAGAGCCTTTCTCATGCTGGAAATGTTTTTAAGAAAAAAAAAACAGCCAAGTCAAATTGTACATATGTTATCACAATGAAAAATGACTCTATCACTTATTCTAAAACCCAAATCAAGTTACAGTACAATAATAGACACGAAAAATTTAGCAAAATGCTGGTCATTCGAGGAGCTGGTTCATATCTTTGTCACTCACATTTTGGAGCACATTCAAGATTTTTTTTATTGGAGTATTTTTTTAAAAATAAATGGGTGAGTAGTTTTGGTTATGTTCAGAAGTAAACTTGAATTTTAGAGACACACACCCTCACATTTAGAACAATATCCCCTTCTGATGGGAGAGACAAGGGATACACAACCAGCCTCATCTTCACAGAGAGAAGGCTGCTGCGTGGACAGGATAACATCACAGCCCCAAACTTAAGCGATCCTGTAGAGAGCATCTTGGGAAGGAAGACGACCTACCCCACACTCAGTCCTGGTTTGGTCATCAAGCTGACCCACAATCTTAAGATTTCAAGGCCACACTGAAGCATCCTCTGTCACTTACTCGGGGAGGGGGCTTCTGAGGTACCTCCTGTGTGGACTCTGGGGAAGACGCTGGGGTCTGTAAAGAACAATAAATGCTCAATTCCAAAGACAGGTCAGCTTTGATGAATGGACACGTCATTGCACAAAAGCATTTCACGGAAATAAAGCGCTTCTTATTTGGAGATGTGTTTTTCAACATTTCTGAGATCATAAACATATTCTGGCATGTCTACTTGGAATTTGGTAATGGAGATAACTTCTCATCACCTCAAACAAATACAGTCTTTATATCTGTTTAGATTCTCTACATATAACAAATGTTTTGTTGCACATAACAAGATGTCCCGAATATACTATTATTTCCCATCATTTTTATTATTATTTTTTATTTGGTATCATTTTTAGGGGAAAATTATCTCTGACTGTTTAAATTCCTCGTGTGACTGTCTGCCTGCAGTGCAGGAGACACAGGAGACACAGGTTTGATCCCTGGGTTGGGAAGTTCCCCTGGAGGAGGAAAATGGCAACCCACTCCAGTATTCTGGCCTGAAAAATCCCATAGACAGAAGAGCCTGGCTGGTTACAGTCCACGAGGTCACAAAGAGTTGGACATGACTGAGCAACTAAGCACACTCCACACGCACACACGCACAAACATCAGCGGTGAGTAAACATTTATAAAACCAAAAAGCCATATGATTCATTGCTTCTCAGAATATCTAGATGTGCTTTCAGTCAAAATAAGACAGTCAAGAAAAATAACTTATTAGAAAAGTTAAAGTAATATACTTGCAATTTCAGGCCCGTTGATACTGGGTCAAGTCAAAGTAAACTAACATGAGCAGCATGAAAAGGCAAACTGACGGCATGCTGAAAGGGGAACTCCCCGGGTCAGCAGGGGCCCAATGTGCTACTGGAGATCAGTGGAGAGATGACTCCAGAAAGAATGAAGGGATGCAGCCAAAGCAGAAACAACACCCAGCTGTGGCTGTGACTGGTGATGGAGGCAAGGTCCGGTGCTGCAGAGAGCAGGGCTGCATGGGAACCTGGAATGTCAGGCCCATGAATCAAGGCACATTGGAAGTGGTCAGACAGGAGATGGCAAGAACTGAACGTGTGTCCTTTGGAAGGACTGATGCTAAAGCTGAAACTCCAGTACTTTGGCCACCTCATGCAAAGAGTTGACTCATTGGAAAAGACTCTGATGCTGGGAGGGATTGGGGGCAGGAGGAGAAGGGGACAACAGGATGAGATGGCTGGATGGCATCACGGACTCGATGGACATGAGTTTGGGTGAACTCCAGGAGCTGGTAATGGACAGGGAGGCCTGGTGTGCTGCGATTCATGGGGTCACAGAGAGTCGGACACGACTGAGCGACTGAACTGAACTGAACTGAACTGAATGTGATGGTAACTGTTTTGTCTTTTCACTTTTGAAGTTAGGAAAGTTTTATTATTCTTGATAAATCAATACAGATACTATTTACATTTACATTCAAGGAAAATGAAAATTTCATCATTAACTATCCTTAAAAATGAATGTGTGCTATACCTGAATGGATTGACAAAAATTTTACAGCTAAAATATTAAGGCTTCAAAATTGTGAAAGATAAATAAAAGTGAAAATGTGAAAGAAGTGAAAAACCAAAAGAAGAATGGCCAAAGAGGACATCCCTGGTGGTCCAGTGGTTAAGAGTCCATGCTTCAGTGCAGGAGGTACAGGCTTGATCCCTGGGGTGGGGGACGGGTGAGAATTGAGATCCCACAGGCCTGGCTGTGTGGCCAAAAAAATAAATGAACCTATCAGGGAACAGCCAGATAACAGTCTTCTGAAAGAGCCTCCCGCGTGCTTCTGGCTCACCCTTGTGCTTTGGAGACGTGAGACTCCCTTCTCACTCTCACCCTAGACGCACTCTTGCTGACACTTGCTTTTATCTTCATCCTGTCTGAAAATGTCAGCAGGTATCTTTCCTGCAGAAACCAAGGACCTTCCCAAATTTCAGGGCCCTATTGTGGAATAAAGTGCCATGAACTAAGCGTCGAGAATTAGAATGCAATGCTCGCATCGCTCATACTCTGTAAGCAGACGAAACTCAGGTTCTTAGCTGAGTGACTAATTTCCCACTGTCTCCAAAGCAAGGGCAATTTAAGGCAGAGCCTCGGCTCTGGATCCGTTAGGGCTCAACACGCGTGATGGCTGCGCTGTGTTAAGCTTTCCTGGTGGCCCAGTGGTAAAGAGCCCATCTGTCAATGCAGAGGACTCAGCTTTGATCCCTGGGTCGGGAAGGTCCTCTGGAGAATGAAATGCCAACCCACTCCAGTATTCTACTGAATGTGATGGTAACTGTTTTGTCTTTTCACTTTTGAAGTTAGGAAAGTTTTATTATTCTTGATAAATCAATACAGATACTATTTACATTTACATTCAAGGAAAATGAAAATTTCATCATTAACTATCCTTAAAAATGAATGTGTGCTATACCTGAATGGATTGACAAAAATTTTACAGCTAAAATATTAAGGCTTCAAAATTGTGAAAGATAAATAAAAGTGAAAATGTGAAAGAAGTGAAAAACCAAAAGAAGAATGGCCAAAGAGGACATCCCTGGTGGTCCAGTGGTTAAGAGTCCATGCTTCAGTGCAGGAGGTACAGGCTTGATCCCTGGGGTGGGGGACGGGTGAGAATTGAGATCCCACAGGCCTGGCTGTGTGGCCAAAAAAATAAATGAACCTATCAGGGAACAGCCAGATAACAGTCTTCTGAAAGAGCCTCCCGCGTGCTTCTGGCTCACCCTTGTGCTTTGGAGACGTGAGACTCCCTTCTCACTCTCACCCTAGACGCACTCTTGCTGACACTTGCTTTTATCTTCATCCTGTCTGAAAATGTCAGCAGGTATCTTTCCTGCAGAAACCAAGGACCTTCCCAAATTTCAGGGCCCTATTGTGGAATAAAGTGCCATGAACTAAGCGTCGAGAATTAGAATGCAATGCTCGCATCGCTCATACTCTGTAAGCAGACGAAACTCAGGTTCTTAGCTGAGTGACTAATTTCCCACTGTCTCCAAAGCAAGGGCAATTTAAGGCAGAGCCTCGGCTCTGGATCCGTTAGGGCTCAACACGCGTGATGGCTGCGCTGTGTTAAGCTTTCCTGGTGGCCCAGTGGTAAAGAGCCCATCTGTCAATGCAGAGGACTCAGCTTTGATCCCTGGGTCGGGAAGGTCCTCTGGAGAATGAAATGCCAACCCACTCCAGTATTCTTGCCTGGAGAATTCCATGGGCAGAGGAGCCTGGTGGGTTGCAGTCCATGGGATCGCAAAGAGTTGGACGTGACTTAGCGACTGAATAACAACATATCATTTTAATGTGTCTTAATCTCAAAACTGGTACTTTTTTTTTTACCAATCAGAAAAAGGGAGTAAAAACGACTCACTTGATAGAAATTCACACATTAACAAGCCAGCAGGTTAACAAGCCAGCGGGGAAGGTGGTGGTCATTCCTCTAAGGTTAAACACAGGTTTAACAGGAAGAGAAGTTTCCCTGGTAAGTCTTGGGACAGATCAGCCCAGCCTGGTCCCGTGTGGTACTGCCTTCCAGCACCCATGGGCCTGCACACTGTCCTCTTGCTCGCTGTGGCCAACGGCACAGATGTGACCCCTCTGTTCGGAGCAGACTGACCTCTGGGCGCTGCAGTAGCTGGGGTGAGTGGGACCCCCTCCAGTCATGCTAGATTTCAGCTCAGTTACACTTTTGCTTCAAAACCTCAACTCAGACTCGGGAGGATATGTTCTGTCTCACACGCATCACAAGAACTTGCAGTCACAGGCGTTGCCTTACACAGCATCCTTCAGGGTGTGCTTGTAATTACAGAAAAACCTATGTCTGGTTTACCTAAATGTGCACATTTTCCTTCTACTCATTCCACAAACATTTGTTGAGCTCCTCCTACGTGCTCCACACTACTCTTTGAGGACCACAGGACAGAAATGCTGGCTCGCAGGGAGCTTGTGTCCAGGTGAGGAGAGCAGAGAGCTGACAAGTAACAAGGAACGGATAAACAAGTCAGCTCTCAGGCAGCTCAGGAGCTCGGCCTTTACGAGACGGGGAGCCGCTGGAGGGTTTTCACCGGACTGGCCTCAGAAGGCACCCTGGCTCCTCTGTCTTCACAGGGACAAGTGACCGCTTCTGTCCAGAGGTGGGACAGGTCCCCCGGGCCATCCTTGTGAACTCCTGACTCACAGAATATAACTGAGTGGAATTCTGTGACTCCCAAACCCAGGTCTGAAGAGCACAGGCAGCTCCTGGTGCCTCTTTCTTAGAAAACAGGCTCCCTTTAGGAAGCACGGATGCCCCACCAGTGAGAGAGAAAGAGGGGTGGGCAGAGAAACACAAGGAGAAAGGCAGAGGGGGACAGGCAGAAATGGAGAGAGAGAAAGACACAAAAAGAGAGGCAGAAGGGACAAAGACAGAGAGAACAAAGATGTCGAAAGCCAGCCAGCTCCCAGCTGAATGCAGCCAGGTGACGGAAGCCAATAAAGGCATCCTCCAAAGAACGCTTAGAAATAATCCAGTCTCGTTTGAAGCCGCTGGGCTCGAGGGCCTTTTGTCACAGGGCAGAGATCCCTGAAATGCAGGCAAGCATTGCCCCAGCACTTTGTTAAGACTACGGGGTGTGGTGGCGTCCAGGGGAGCAAAGTGGTGAAGGGGACAAGAGGCTGGCCGGCCTGGACGTGCTGCTACTGCTAAGTCGCTTCAGTTCAGTTCAGTCGCTCAGTCATGTCCGACTCTTTGCAACCCCATGAATCGCAGCATGCCAGGCCTCCCTATCCATCACCAACTCCCGGAGTTCACTTAGACTCAAAAGACGAAGATCATGGCATCCGATCCCACCACTTCAGGGGAAATAGATGAGGAAACAGGGGAAACAGTGTCAGACTTTATTTTGGGGGGCTCCAAAATCACTGCAGATGGTGACTGCAGCCATGAAATTAAAAGACACTTACTCCTTGGAAGAAAAGTTATGACCAACCTAGAGAGCATATTCAAAAGTAGAGACATTACTTTGCTGACTAAGGTCTGTCTAGTCAAGGCTATGGTTTTTCCTGTGGTCATGTATGGATGTGAGAGTTGGACTATGAAGAAGGCTGAGCGCCAAAGAATTGATGCTTTTGAACTGCAGTGTTGGAGAAGACTCTTGAGAGTCCCTTGGACTGCAAGGAGATCCAACCAGTCCATTCTGAAGGAGATCAACCCTGGGATTTCTTTGGAAGGAATCATGCTAAAACTGAAGCTCCAGTACTTTGGCCACCTCATGCGAAGAGTTGACTCACTGGAAAAGACTCTGATGCTGGGAGGGATTGGGGACAGGAAGAGAAGGGGACGACAAAGGATTAGATAAGTCACTTCAATCGTGTCCAAATCTGTGCAACACCATGGACGGCAGCCCACCAAGCTCCCCCGTCCCTGGGATTCTCCAGGCAAGAACACTGGAGTGGGTTGCCATTTCCTTCTCCAATGCATGATTCCCACCACTTCAGGGGAAATAGATGAGGAAACAGGGGAAACAGTGTCAGACTTTATTTTGGGGGGCTCCAAAATCACTGCAGATGGTGACTGCAGCCATGAAATTAAAAGACACTTACTCCTTGGAAGAAAAGTTATGACCAACCTAGAGAGCATATTCAAAAGTAGAGACATTACTTTGCTGACTAAGGTCTGTCTAGTCAAGGCTATGGTTTTTCCTGTGGTCATGTATGGATGTGAGAGTTGGACTATGAAGAAGGCTGAGCGCCAAAGAATTGATGCTTTTGAACTGCAGTGTTGGAGAAGACTCTTGAGAGTCCCTTGGACTGCAAGGAGATCCAACCAGTCCATTCTGAAGGAGATCAACCCTGGGATTTCTTTGGAAGGAATCATGCTAAAACTGAAGCTCCAGTACTTTGGCCACCTCATGCGAAGAGTTGACTCACTGGAAAAGACTCTGATGCTGGGAGGGATTGGGGACAGGAAGAGAAGGGGACGACAAAGGATTAGATAAGTCACTTCAATCGTGTCCAAATCTGTGCAACACCATGGACGGCAGCCCACCAAGCTCCCCCGTCCCTGGGATTCTCCAGGCAAGAACACTGGAGTGGGTTGCCATTTCCTTCTCCAATGCATGAAAGTGAAAGTGAAGTTACTCAGTCGTGTCCGACTCAGCTACGCCATGGACTGCAGCCTACCAGGCTCCTCCTTCCATGGGATTTTCCAGGCAAGAGTACTGGAGTGGGGTGCCATTGCCTTCTCTGGCCTGGATGTGGGTCACTGTCAATTCATAAGCATGGTGACCTGTGCTCAGGTTCTGGAGAGAGAGGCCTTGCAGTAGGACTCTGTTGACTGAGGGTTGAAGGGCAGACAGAGCAAGCCTGTGGCCTCCTCTGGACGTTGAAGGGGCCACCACGATTGCTGACACGTGGTGTGGGCTGTGTGGCTTCACTCGCTGACAAGGCGGCAGCATACACACTGTCCAAAGTCTCCATCAGCAGGTGCTCAGCCGCAGCCACAGGCCGGCTGTTCCCCAGGGCACCTGGGGGAGGTCCCCAGCTGCAAAGCTGCAGGACAGGAGTGAGCAGAGCCAGCGGGAGGCACCTGCCGCCTGAGAACACCAGGGAACTAGGAATTCCTCCCAGCACCAGGCACAGGCGCTGAGCCCTAAGGAGGGCACCCAGGAGGGCTGCCTGCTTAAGACCCCACCGGAGTCACCCAGTGGCTTCCTGGAGATGAACCTGTTAGGCAGTTAGAATAGGAAACAGGAGTCCATAAAGGCGGTGGCTAAAAGACAAGGGAGCGAAAAGCCTGTGAAAATAGAACAAAGGAAGGTCTGAGGACCGGAGTGAGGACCTCAGGTAGAACAAAGAGCACTCCCGGCTAGCGCAGCTTACATAGGGCAGGCCCAGGGGAGGAAAAGACATATAAAAACAGGAGCCAAAGGGCTGGGGGGTCTCCCTCCTGCACGTGTGCCCTCTCTCTCTCTTCTCTTCGTGTCTTTTGGGTCGGCATGCCCTCACGCCTCGAGGATGTACTTTCCTATTATTTTCTAAATAAAACTGAGCTGTAACACAGAGCCGTAATACTGATCTGTCCCAGAGCTGTAACACGGTCTGTCCGAGAGCTGAGACAGGTTCTGTCTAAGGACTTTAACGTCCGTCGCTTCAAATTTTTGCTGTGAAGAGACAGAACCGAGGAAATGACATACTCCCCTGACAAACCTGATCGTAGTTTCATTCTCCAGAAGTAAGTTCTCTTTATTTGCTCACAGAGGGGACACAGTACTAAACGGTGAGGTGCTGTCAGAGAGAATCCAAGAGGACAGCATCCTCTGGAACACAATCTTTCTTTAAAAAATTAATTAATTTTAACAGAAGGATAGCTACTTTACAGTACTGTGATGGTTCCTGCCATACATCAGTGTGACTCTGCCGTAGGCAATGCGTGTCCTCCCACCCTGAACCCCCTCTGTCCCCACCACATCCTTCCAGGTTGTCACAGAGCACCAGCTTTGGGGGCCCCATGTCACATGTCAAACTCAGGCTGGTCATCTATTTTACAGATGGTGGCATAAATATCACAATGCTATCCTCTCAAATCATCCCACCCTCTCCTTCTCCTGAGTCCAAAGCGTCTTCTTTGCTGCCCTGCACGTAGGACCATCAGTACCATCTTTTTAGGTTCTGTTTATATGTGTTAATATACGATACCTGTTTTTCTTTCTGCCTGACTTCACTCTGTATAACAGGCTCTAGGTTCATCCACCACCTCATTAGAACTGACTCAACAGGACACAGTCTGTGGAGGGTCGTCAAACCCCAAGTTCACTTCCTCTCCTGGGACAGGCACCTCAGCCCATCCGCTGCTGTCTGCTGAGAGTGGTCGGAAGGAAGGAGACACTCGGCCCCCAGGGTCCTGGCTGTGGCTGCAGACCCTTCTTGTGGCCCCAGTCAAGCCCTGGCTCAGAAGCATGACGCTGGTCTCCAGGGAATCCGCGGGAGCGCCGCCTGCCTCCCCGGGAACTGGCCTTGGTGTTCCCTTACTTTTCCCAGGTGCCAGTCATTCCATCAGCAGGCCTTTTCTGGGCACCTACTGTGTGTCCAGGAGCACTCTGCTCACCAGGTGTCTGCAAAGAACTATTCTTTATTGAAAAGAAAGAAAGTCAAAGTCGCTCAGTCGTGTCCGACTCTTTGCGACCTGATGGGCTATACAGTCCATGGAATTCTCCAGGCCTGAATCCTGGAATGGGTAGCCTTCTGCAGGGGTAGCTTTTTCCAACCAGTGATCAAACCCAGGTCTCCCACAGCTGGCAGATTCTTTACCAGCTGAGCCATAAGGGAAGCCCAAGAATACTGGAGTAGGTAGCCTTTCCCTACTCCAGGGGATCTTTCCGACCCAGGGATCGAACTGGGCTCTCCTGAACTGCAGGCAGATTCTTTACCAGCTGAGCTACCAGGGAAGCCCAAGAGCTGGAAAAAGCAAAGTTCAGACCTGGCTCCAGGAAGGCTAGCAATTTGTGAAATCACGCAACAGGTTACGTCCATCCCACAGCCCTCAACCTCCCTTCTAAGAAATCTCTTCTCTGAGTGGTTTACAAGATGATGTAAACCTTCTTCATTTTCCATTTCACCCTTTTCCCCTCCCCTGCTCTCTCCCCTCCCAGGTCTTGTCTCACCTCCCGGGACAGTGTTTACTCAGAGCCTGAGTGTCGCCAGTTCTATGTCTTGCGCTGCGGAGGCCAAACCATGGCCTGCAGCCCACTGGACAGAGGAAGGGCTGGAAGCCGCCCACACGTTCTCACAGTACGTGGATCCTGCAGACCTCGGCGGCTGCCGCAAGTGACAGCAGGATCTGAGACTGAAGCCAAAGGCCCGCGAGGGCTCAGGGCGTGTGCAGTCCCCGAGCCCAGGGAGCGCCCTGAAACGCCTCTGGGAACCAGTTTCGGTCACCACCCTGTGCTCGGAGGGCCCAGGGCCTGTATTCTAGGAAATGCCGTGTGGGGTTCACACACACAGGTGTTCACCCCACAGATAGACACCTCCACCTCCTCTTCCTCCAATCCCCGGCAAGAGAGACACCCCACAGGCCCCCCACCGCGGCCCCCAGGCAAGTATATCAGGCTCAGCGTCAGCACGGGGGCCACAGCGTAACCCCCCTGACAGATAAGCCCCAGGTGCAGGCCAGGCGCCTGGACAGGCAAGGCCACATCTGCCCTGTAAGGAAACACTCAGAGCCCGGGGCTCTGACCGACTGGTACAGCTCAGGGCAGGGGGCGGCGGGGACAGGCAGGGAGTGCCCCTGACCCCTGGGGCGGGTGCACGCAATGGGAAAGAACCATCTTCAGAGACAGGCCCAGGCGCTCACTGCTTAAAGGCAGGCGGCCGCCCGCTGCAGATCCAGACATGGACTCGACGGCCCTGCCATCAGATGGGACAGTCCAGTCCCCGAGCGGGGTGAAGGCGGGAGCCTGGTTCTCACACTCTAGCCTCTAGGATGAGGATCACCGGCGGGGCTGACACACCAGACTGCTGGGCAGCCCGGGTTCCTGAGCCCGGGAGGTGTGCAGGCAGCCTGAGAGTGTGCATTTCTTGTTTTATTTTTAATCTATTTGTGTTTATTTGGTTGCACCGGGTCTTCTTTGCAGCAGGTGGGATCTAGTTCCCTGATGAAGGACCGAACCCAGGTCCCCTGCCCTGGGGGCTCAGTGTCTTACCCTCGGGCCACCAGGGAGGTCCCGAGAATGGACGTTTCTAAGGAGTCTCCTAGGGTGGTTCTGGTCAGGGCCACTGCCAGGGACCACAGATGCCATGCGGCTACGGGGTCAGGCTTTCCGCCGCCTCGTGATGGTGGGGAATCTACCTCGACACATACAAGAAAGGCCAGTTTGCTGATATGCCTGGGCACGCCTTCATCCAGCCCCGCCAAGCCAGCCCGCCCTGTGGCCGAGAGCCGGGTCAGGGTGCAGACACCACGCAGCTGACCGAGGCCCGAGTTACAGCAGAATGACAGACAACCTGACGCTCAGCTCTCAGAGGCCCCTGGAACAGCAGAGGGCACGACTGTCTGTCTGTGAAGGGCAAGATCTGTGTGTGTGGTTAGTGGTGACATCCAGAGTCACAAGGTGATAATAAAGCACTGAGGATCCGCCCACAGTGCCCACCGGTGGCACTTCCCTGGTGCCTCAGAAGATACAGAATCTGCCTGCCGTGTGGGAGACCTGGGTTCGATCACTGGGTTGGGAAGATCTGCTGGAGAAGGAAATGGCCACCCATTCCAGCAGTCTTGCCTGGAGAATCCCATGGAACAAGGAGCTGGTAGGTTATAGTCCACAGGGTCACACGGGGTCAGACACGACGAAGTCACTAACACTCCTTTGACTATAGTGCCCACCTGCTATAAGCTAGCCAACCACCCAAAGTCTGACTTTGAAAGTGGCAGCGGAAGGCAGTTCCCGCCCCGGACAGACACGCCTCACTGTGGCCAAGGGAACCCCCGTTCTCTGCTGAAAAGGCCACTGGGACTACCTGGCATCTGGGTCTCCCAAGGGTGACCGCACCCTCTTAAAGGGGACCTGCAGCCACACAGGCCGAGCTACTCACGGCCCGCATGACCTGGTTTCGGTGTCACAAGGGCGTCCTTTCTGGGATTTCTGCGAGGCTTCCTGGTTGAACCTTCCCCAGCTTCTCACACCAGCAACCGTGGCCACATGTCTGCCTGGATCACGTTGCCCAGAGAAACCACAACCCAGGGCCACATGGTTACAGGAGGGGAACGTGGAACGACACGGGGAAGAAGGGCGCAGCTGCCCACACGGCAGGCTGCAGACGCGAGCACGAGGCCAGGGCGGGCCGGCCACGCCCCTTCAGTCTCCTGCCTGTCGCTCTCCTAAGGGCCGGTGTGTCCACGCTCACTGACCCCCTCTGTTGACACAGCATTAGAGCGGCCTCCTGAAACTCATTTTGGATTTAATTTCAAATGGCACTTCTCCTTTTCATGTTGGAAAGGGTCTTGCTGTGTTTCAGTTTTTCCTTTTTTTTCTCACCCTTCTGTGAACAATCTCCTCCCCAGGTCAGCTCTGGAGTGGCAATATTGAGTCAGAGGTACGCTGGCCTCAGTGCAGGCAAACCAAACAGGCGCCCCGGGGCCGGCAGAGACCCACGGGCCAGATGAAAGGCGGCAGGCTTTCTCACAGCTGGGTGTGAGCTGCACCCACCACGCTCCAAACTCACCTGCAGGGTCCTCGCATGGAAAGGCTTCAGAAATACCCATGTGGAGCAAAAAGCCATGATTGGAAAGGGACTTTCAGGCTTGAGAGTCACTTTATGTCATCTTTTAAAACTGGGATATTTGAAAGAAGCTGGCGGCTCAGACGGTAAAGAATCTGCCTGTAATGCAGGAGACCCAGGCGATTCCTGGTTTAGGGAGCTCCCCTGGAGGAAGGAACAGCTAGCCATTCCAGTATTCTGGCCCGGAGAATCCCATGGACAGAGGAGCCTGGCTCCATGGGGTCGCAAAGACTTAGACACGATTAAGCACTCGCTCTTTCGTCTCTAATAAAGGCTTTACTTTCAGAGCAGTTTTAGCTTCACAACATAATTGAGAGGAAGGCACAGGCTTGGCACAACCTCCCTGTTTATCAACCTTACTCTCTGGGATGTTCATTTGTGACCAGGGATGAAGCTGCTTTGACACAGACTCCGAAGTTTATGTTAGGGTTCACTCTTGGAGGTTTAGGGGTTTGAACAAACGAATGACGGCGTACATTCAACAGTGTAACATCATACACAGAACTTGCACTGCCTTAAAAATCCTCTGTGCTCAGGCTATTCAACCCTCCCCCACCCCTGACCGGTGGCAGCCGCTGATCTCTGCACTGGCTCCGTAGCTTCGCCTTTTCCAGCATGCCGTGCAGCTGGAGCCACACTGTATGTGCACTTACAGGCCGGCTTCTTTTGCTTAGTCATATGCACTGAAGCTTCCTCTAGTTCTTTTCATGACGTGACAGCTCCTTTTAGGGGGGATGATTAATATTCCATTGTCTGGAGGTACCACAGCTTATTCATCCATCACTTACCAAAGAACTTGCTTCCACGTTTGGCTACTACAAATAAAGCTGCTATACACAGCCATGTGCAGATTTTTGTGTGGACATAGTTTTCAACTCCTTTGGGTAAATAATAAGATTGTGATTGCTGGGTTGTATGGAAAGAGAATGCAGAGCTTTGCAGTCAGTTAGTTCAGTTGCTCAGTCGTGTCCGACTCTCTGTGACCCCAGGGACTGCAGCATGCCAGGCCTCCCTGTCCATCACCAACTCCCGGAGTTTACTCAAACTCATGTTCATCGCATCGGTGATGCCATCCAACCATCTCATCCTCTGTCATCCCCTTCTCCTCCCGCCTCCAATCTTTCCCAGCATCAGGGTCTTTTCCAATGAGTCATTTCCTAGCATCAGGTGGCCGGAGTATTGGAGTTTCAGCTTCAGCATCAGTCCTTCCAAAGAATATTCAGGACTGATCTGTTTTAGGATGGACTGGTTTGATCTCCTTGTAGTCCAAGGGACTCTTAAGAGTCTTCTTCAACACCACAGTTCAAAAGCATCAATTCTTCAGCGCTCAGCTTTCTTTATAGTCCAAATCTCACATCCATACATTACTACTGGAAAAACCATAGGCTTGACTAGACTGACCTTTGTTGGTAAAGTAACATCTCTGCTTTTTAATATGCTGTCTAGGTTGGTCATAACTTTCTTTCCAAGGGGCATCTTTTAATTTCATGGTTGCAATCACCATCTGCAGAGATTTTGGAGCCCCCCAAAAACAAAGTCTCTCACTGTTTCCATTGTTTCCCCATCTATTTGCCATGAAGTGATGGAACCAGATGCCATGATCTTAGTTTTCTGAATATTGAGTTTTAAGCCATCTTTTTCATTCTACTCTCTCACTTTTTTTCAAGAGGCTCTTTAGTTTTTCTTCACTTTCTGCCATTATGATGGTGTCATCTGCACATCTGAGGTTATTGATATTTCTTCCAGCAATCTTGATTCCATATTGTGCTTCACCTAACCCAGCATTTCACATGAAGTACTCTGCATATAAGTTAAATAAGCAGAGTGACAATGTACAGCCTTGACGTACTCCTTTCCCAATTTGGAAAAAGATAGGACGTTGAAAGAGCTTTGTAAGAACCCGCCAAGCTGTCTTCCAAAGTGGCTGCACCCGTCTGTAGTCCCGCCAGCAAAGAACGAGAGCTCTCGTTCCTCCACAAACCCACCACTGTTCGGTGCTGTCAGCGTTCCAGACTTTGGCTGTTTCTCTTTTTATTGGCTGTTCTAATAGGTGTGTAGTGATATCTCATCATGGTCTTCATTTGCAATCCTTGAAAGCATGTGAAATGGAGCATTTTTTCACGTGCTTATTTGCTACCTGTATGTCTTCTTCGGTGAGGAGTCTATCGTGGTCTTTAGCCCATTTTTTATTTATTTCTAAGAAATCTTGGGGCTGGATCTCCATTGCAGTCTACAGGCTCTTCATACAGTGCGTGCGGGGTTCTCTCTAGTTGCGGCGTGTGGGCTTGGTTGTCCCTCAGCATGTGGGATTTTAGTTCCCTGACCCGGGATCAAACCCACATCCCCTGCATGAAACGTGAATGCTTAACCCCTGGTGGGAAGTCCCCAGCCCATTTTTTTTAAAATGCAGCTGTTTCTCTTCTTATTGTGGAGCTTTAAGAGTTCTTTGTATGTTTTTGTATAACACTCCTTTATTAGGTGTTGGCTTTTGCAAATATGTTCTCCTAGTCTCATGACTTGACTTCTCATTCTTTTCCTACTTTTTTGAATTTGATTGCTGACTGTTGTTGAGAATTTTTACATCTGTGTCATGAGAGATATTGGTCTGTAGTTGTCTTTTCTTGTAATATTTTTACATCATTTTATTAATTAATGTTAGTATTGAAGTTGGCAGACTAATATACAGTTTAAAAAAAAGACAACATTTTGATCCTTGTCTCAAAACTTCCATGAACTCTTACAAGTTGTCTACCAAAATCTTTCTCACTCTTGCCAGAGTAAATACTTCTATATACCTGTATGTACTAGCAAGTACATGTGGAAGAGGAAACTGCTTTCAGTTCCTCTTTGAATTCAGAGGGGTCATTAGAAACAATTAACATTAAAAATACTTTTAATTTCTTCCATTTCTGCACAGACAATAAAGCCTTATTTCAAGCGGATCATGACATTTTTCAAAAGCTCCACATTTCTAGTACTAGAGAAAACCACTTTTCTGAATTTAATATGTAAGATTTATCCTGCTTTAAAAGTGTTAAGCAGCTGGTCTACAGTCATGAGGGCATTTTGTCTTCTCTCCAGAGAATGCGGAACAGAAGTCGAATGTTTGCTACAAATTAAGCTTTCAGCCACCTCCAGCCATCTGACAGAGTGGCTCCAACAGCCCTGCCCTGTCTGGCAGTGGAGAACGCGGTGGTCCTGACACCCAGGTGCGAAAGCCTGGGCCTCCCAGCTCAGCTAGAAGGGCTGGGGCGCCACAGGGACGAGAGACAGATGGAAGCACCTGCCCTCTGCCAAGGGCTTTGGGTCCCACCGGCACCCACACCATCTGCTAATGACGAAGACGTTCAGGACACAGCCTACCTAGTTGTCTGGGAAAGTAACTTGATAAAAATCATACGCACAAAATAAAATCTATTTTAAACAGCACACACTCTTCACTTTGTCTTCAAATGAATTTGTGCCAGGCACTTGCACATAAGGGTCTTCTCATGAAATAAGCACAATCTTCCCCATTTTCTAGAGGCACTCAGGGGTCTGAGGACCTGCTCAGAAGGCCCCAGAGGAGTCAAACAAGGAGCCAGATAGAGGTCGCCTTACCTCTATCCTGCTGCTATGTGTGAGTACACAAACAAAACCCAGCACTAGGGGCAAAGGCAAAAAGTTCTCATCATTGTTAAACCCAACCAATGATGTACAGGTATTAAAATACAGTTCATGATATTTCACATTCTATCCCAGATCCTCCTGCCTTTTTATTTCCAAATCGTGCAGTGCAAGCTTGTCAAAGATGTTATGTGGTTTCTGAAATAGCAGAGCTCCCTCAGGAGGGAAGGGCAGTGCACAGGACTGCAAAGGAAGAAAAATGGAAAACACACATCCTATCAGGAGAAAACCATTCCCAGGCCCCACAGTAGTGGAGCCGGTAGCTTAGGAGACAACACCAGCTAAAACTCACTGGAGACACACGGCAGGCAAGCCCTCTCCTTCCTGGAAAAGCAAGACCTTTAAGACTACACTAAGACCTGTTATCTCCAAGAAACCTCCTCCGTTTATTTTCACCTTGATTTTATAGCAAAGGCTAAGGAGAACTTATTTTCTTTTTTTAAGAAAATTTATTCATGTTTTTTTCTGGTACCGTGCGGCTTGTGGGTTCTTATCTTAGCTGCCTCACTAGGGATTGAACCAGGGGCCCCAGCATTGGAAGCATGGAGTTCTCACCAGTGGACCACCAGGGGATTCCCCAGGATAATTTATTTTCTTTCTCTCCAACCTTGTTTCTATCTGGTGAGTTCCTCACTCTCCTTGAATCACATTTACTGAATGCTTTTCCTCCCAGACACACTGTATTCTCTTTGCAGGCAGAGATCATGACTTCCTTCTTTGATGTCATCTAAATGAAACTATTTGGATGGTGCAAAATGTTATTTTACATACAATAAGATTTTCAAATGCTCATGATGCTAACCACGTCACTGAAATGAAAATTTGAATTCTAAGTAATTAAAAACCATGGAACATAGTAGACATGCAAAAATATCCCCAATGGAAATAAATACAATATTAGAGAACACATTTTTCATCAACATGAGAAATCTCACCTCTTTCCTCTGTTCAGTGTCGATGAATAGCCTGGTTCCTATTCTCCTAGGAGGGGACACTGGAAAAAATATTTAATTATAAGGTCCTGTTTACTCATGGAGTAGTCTATTGTAGTATTTGATATTATATGTGTTCATTACCTTATAAATAAAAAAGAATATGAATTCACAATGAGATATACTGCTTGATATTTCAGGCCAAAGCCTGGATGGCAATGGGGTCTGGGGGAGAATGGATACATATAAATGTATGGCTGAGTCCCTTCACCGTCCACCTTAAACAATCACAACATTGCTTGCTGACTGCCTATACCCCGATACAGACTAAAATGTCTAAAAGAACAGCAGCAAATGCATGCACAAATCCAAACAGTAACATGTATGTGTGTGTGTTTACGTATGTGTATTCAAGGTCAAGTTTACCATTTGAACAATAAATCCTTCTTTTTGGTTTAAAACTGGAAATTTACAGTTTTTTCATCTCTGCCAGATTTAATCTGGTATTTCAGTATCTGATATTATTATTTCTAAACATAACTACTGGTAGACTTTTTAATTTATCATTGTATACAAGTAAAACATTATCAATGTTTTAATTCTTAAAATTCTCAGAAAAACTAAACATCTTGGTAGAGACAAGAAACATATTTTATATATATACCATTTAAATATTCCAACATTAAGGACCTATTGTATATAGCCTAAGGAAATTTACTCAGTATTTTGTATTAACCTACAAGGGAAAAGAATCTGAAAGAGAAAAAAAAATACACACACACACACACAGGTGTGTGTGTATGTAACCGAATCATTTTGCTGGACATCTGAAACTAATAGGACACTGTAAATCAACTATACTTCAGTAAAATTTTACTCTGAAATTCCAAAACTATCACAGCATTCGCAGACACTTATTTAGATCAGAGTCCCGCACTTTCCAGAAAACAGTTCTATTTTTCTCGCGTGGGGATCTACGAGCCGGCCAGCCTGGTGCTCAGACGCCCCTGTCAGACACGGAGCCTCATCTCCCAGCTGTGGCATCCTTGATCACCATGGCAACTGAGATCCCCAGCGCTGGTGAGGACCCTTCATCACACCGACCCGTTACACAAGACGACAGCTTTCAGCTCCACACGCACAGGGTCTCAGTGCTGAGGAAGGCTTTCTGCTTGACCTTCTAGCTCTAATTTAGACCCTTGTTCAGATGGTCAGCATTCTGCGTCCACTCTAAGAGGCCCACCTGAGTCACCAGGGTTACGTCGTGCGGACAGAGAGATGGGCAGTTCAGGGCGAACACATACGAGCCCGTGTTCAACACCGACCGGCTCCAGCAGGGTCCCGTATCCCCCCTTCCAGTCTGGACCAGCCCACTGGCTCCTTTCCACAGCCCTACTCAGAGGAGCTTCCCAGAACTGGCACGCCATCACCTCCCTTCACCAGGGCTGCAAAGCTCCACACACCACTCCAAAATTGCCCTTGACTCTTCCATTCTATTAAAAAAATAAACAAATCACTCTACTAACAACATTTAAATCTTCTCTGGAAATGCCACATTAAGTGGACTAAATGCACAAAGTTCTTAAGAAATTTGCAAGCTTGAGCAAAATTTCTTTAGACATTTTATGGAAATAGTACATAACAATACATCGGGTAAGGTAATATCGCCTCTAGAATCTGGAATGCAGGTTAGAGAAGAGAGACCGGAATCTTCATGCAGGACGTTCATGTGAACTGTTTGTATCAGTCGCTCAGTCATGTCTAACTCTTTGCGACCCCATGGACTGTAGCCTGCCGGACTCCCCTATCCATGGAATTCTCTAGGCAAGAATACTGGAGTGGGTAGCCATTCCCTTCTCCATGGGATCTTCCTGACCCAGACAGCAGGCCTGTGTCTCCCGCATTGCAGGCAGATTCTTTACTTTCTGAGCCACCAGAGAAGCCCCATTAATATGAATGCATTAACAAAAGGTGACACTCACCTGAGCTCCAGGAGCTGGTGATGGACAGGGAGGCCTGGTGGACTGCGGTTTATGGCGTCGCAGAGTCAGACATGACTGAGCGGCTGGATTGAACACCTAAAATGCTTTGCCTCAGCAGTGTGTCTACAGGAAAACTATCTGCGATTATTGGCCTGTAATGTCCCCCTGTACCAACTTGGACCAGTTCTGGCATGGTGAGCGTTTAATAAATATTTATGCAAGAGTTCCAGAGGGTTTCATTATCAAGAACACTTCAGACTTCAGGGAAGGTGACAGTCACCCACCAAATTCTATGAGCTTCTCTTGAAGATCATGTGAACCAACCAAAATCTACCCAAATGCATCACAAACCGCTCAGAGCTGTTGGCTAATTCACTTTCAAATTACTGCTCTCTCCTACCTTCTGAAAAAATCATGCTTCTGTTAGCATAAGTGATGCTGTTGGGATGACACCACTGTGTGATGTTATTAGTATTACGTGACTAATAAAGAAAAGCTAGCTTATGGAATTTCCTGCAGCCCTACTTGAAAATCTCAAAACAAGTTTTGGGAACACTGGTTTCTCAACCCTTAGGCTACTTGTATCTGATTTGTACACAGTTCTAAGCAGAGAGTAAGTGCTCCACTTTATTGAAACGGGTTTCCTCCCTTTAGTGAAAGAAGCAGCTCGAGTACTGCACTGAGGGGGGAACACGTGTACTTTTGTGCCGCCTCTGAACTGTAGCTCTTGATGATCACTGCTATCCCTGACGTCCGTAAACTAAAGGGAAATACCAAACACAGAAGCACTATTTTACAGTGCTTACTTTACTTAAGAAATTAAATTAAAATCAATATAGTTTTAAAATACTTAAAAATGTTATGTAATGTTAACTTAATTGGAAGGCAGATTACATCACTACTTCCCAGAATTGCTAAAAAGTGGGGAAAAATTATTCAATTTCAGAAGAAAAAAAAAAGGATAAATACAAACTTTTAAATTTTATATTCTGGAGTTTTTGTCTGATTTCTGTTCCACAAGCTTCCTCCGGGATCAGCTTCCAAAACTCCTCATTGCCACTCCTGTTCTTCCAGATTCCACATTTGGGCAGTTCATTTTGCAGCCCTACAATCTATCTTCAAAAAGAACAGTATACATGTGTGTGGGCATATATATACATATATAACATACACATATTGCAAAGTGACAATTTAATGGCAAACAATAAGTCAGTGGGTAATTAGAAATTTAAAATGCCATTTCTAAGCATCAAAGGACAACACCTGGCTAACTTGCAGCTATCTAGTTAGGAAAGGATTATCTTCAACAGTAACTGACGCCAGAAAACTAACACCTTTAAAGGTCTCTGTCCCTCAATTCTAGGGGTTATTTATATTTAAAAACTAAAGGAAACAATTCCAAGGGAAGTAAACTGTTTTCCTTTCTTTCTTCTTTTTTTTTTTTCATCCTAGATGGTGGTAACTAGGAGTTAATATAAGGAGAATTCTTTGGAGAGGTGGTGGAGGAGAGGAGGGCTTCCGGGAAGGAAGGGAGAAAGGGGTGGGTAGGTTTGAGGGCGATAAAAGTAACTTTCTCCTAAAATTCAGTTTCTAGTTTTATCTCCTTGACATGTGGACTCCAGAATTACCATACACTGTAAACCAATCGTCACATAGGAATATGCTGCTTGTGATGAAACACGTCCGCCAGGCTCACAGAAAACAGGCACCCGGAGTCTCACCGCTTTTAAACATCATTCATCTCTTAGAAACTGATAAGGCCTGTCTTAGGAGGTACAACTAGATACATGAAATAGCTTCTTTAAAACAGTACCTCCCCAGAAGACCCCTCTAATCTCCCCAAGGATCTAGATCAATAGCTTGAGGTGGAATTTTGCATTCAATTCAAGACGACCATGAGGAAGCCCAGGGCTCTAGGACGAGCGGGAGAGGCTTATGGACGCTGCCAGCGTAACTCGGATGAGCACTGACCAGTCTTTGCAGTCGGATTCCTACAGCAATTCTTCATTCAGGAGGTCGTTTCAGGCGGTACCCCGACTCCCTCAGATACCCAGAGCGGTACCCCCTACCCCCCAAGGTAGGTAGGACCCTTCTGCCTCCAGAGGGAAGGGCTTGCGTTCACCGGGGCCTGTTCTCAAGACTCTGCCCCAAATGACGTGCGGTCTGGAATGAGATTCACCGCTACTCCCTGCTCTGGCCAGGGGGCAGCCCCGGAGCGCAGAGGGTGTGAGGCCCCGGGGCTCGGGTCTCCCCTACCGGCAGCTCCCAGCATTTCACGTGTCCCCGAGGGGCCGACGGGGCCAGCAGAGCTGCCACCAAATTCTGGGCAGAGGGGCTCCAAGAGCAGCGGCTTGCCAGGGAGGACCCACCCCCGCATTCCGGAGCCCTTCCGACGGGGAAGCGCGCTTGAGGCCGGGCCGGGAACGCGGGTCCCGGGTCCTGGGCCGCGCGCCAGCCCCGCCGCGGGGCCTACCCGGTAGGCGCCGGAGCGCGGGGGCCGGGCAGGCGCGGGGGCCCGCCGGGCGCGGGGGCCGGGCAGGCGCGGGTGCCCGCCGGGCGCGGGGGC
>SJYG01000118.1:1890256-1904934 GCA_006410535.1 Litocranius walleri | reverse complement strand
AGAGGCGCGACCAGCGACAAGCAAACATCCAGCCCCAGGAAGCCATTAAGCGGAGCGGGCGCTAATGAGCGCGCAGCGGGGACTCGCCCCGCGCCGGGCGAGCGGCCGCGGCCCCCACGCCGCCTGCAGCCCCGCCGGCGGCCGGCCACCTGCCGCGCTGCCCTGGCCTCCCAGGGCGAGCCGCTCGAAGCCTCAGTGCCTACCGTCCCCCCGAAGCGGCCCCGGAGGGCCGGAGGGAAAGGGACTGGGGTCCCTGGATCTCGCACGTCAACCCGTTTTCCTGGGCGCGAGTGGAGGGCTCAGCCCAGGGGCGGGGGGCGCAGGAGGGCCTCTCCCCGAGGTGAAGGGACGCGGAGCTGTCAGTAGCGGCTCTTAAAAGTCAACCCTTTTGAGTAAACAAATGTTCCTTTGTGCGCCCTTCAACCATTCTTTGAAACTTCAAGTGGCAGTGGCTTGTCCAGCAAGGACGGAGGCTCTCGTTGAACGCTTCAGTCTGAGCTCTTCTGTAAGATGCGTGACAGCTCGCTTCGATCTGGGGAGCAAGGGTCCCTGCCCGGGATTCGGAGGGGATGCGCCGGGGCGGGTGGGCGAGGCCCGCGGGGCCCAGGCCTGGTCTCTGCTGCAGCGACACCCGCGGCCAGCCCGGCGCGTCCCGGTGACACCCCGCGGCGTCCACCGCGGCCCCAGGGCGGGTGCCGGGAACCCACAGGGTTCATCTCCCCGGGTTCAGCCCCCAGACCACACACGGAGACGGGCTTCGGAACTTAGAGCGCTATGCAAAGGCGCTTCCAACAAAACCTGCCTCTTAAGACTGTTTATCTTAAACATTTTTAAAGAAAGTGGTAAAGTGGTTTAGTCGGCATTAGAGCTTGGGGAACCAAGGAGTCACTCCGCATCACCTAGGACTTGAGAATTACTTATTTATGGTTTCTTTATACGTGATAAATTCCCTTTGTCACAAGGAAGAAAGAATATATTTAATCATACATCACAGGAAGGAAAGAATGTCTAAAATCGGAAATCTACAAATACCTATGAAGATATAAAACCTGATAAAATGTAAGGAGAGATAACCACAAATCACTTTAAGGAAATAATCCTAAAAGGAATTCCAGTATTTATAGCAGGGTTACTTTTCCACTAAGGCGATTCTGCTGTCTTCTGTTGGTGTGTGTGTGTGCCTTTATGTTTCAATCGCTTTGTCTTTCTCAGTGAAAGACACTGTTTACCAGCCACTACATAAATCCCTCGTGGCTCAGCTAGTAAAGAATCCGCCTGCAATGCAGGAGACCTGGGTTCGATCCCTCGGTTAGGAAGAAGATCCCCTGGAGAAGGGAAAGGCTACCCACTCCAGTATTCTGGCCTGGAAAATTCCATGGACTAAGTCTTCAACCGTGAAATTCTCTTTTGAATCAAATTAGCATCTCATCACCTTATTAAGTAATTAGTTGAATCAAATCTTTGATGCCTGTGCCAATCAGTTCACCTGTTTCCCCCGCCTTCCAACCCTCTACCCACTGTTCTGCCTGTGGGCTTGGGTCTGGGAGGTTTGCTTGACTTTTTGGACTCTATTCTCACCTGTGTTCAGGTTCCACATAAAAGAGCGACCACACAGTGTCCTTCTGTGTCTCACTTATTTCACTTGGTATGATGCCTTGCCTCGAGGTCCATCCAGGTCGTAAATGGCACCTTTTCATTCTTTTGATGGTTAAATAATATTCCATCACTTATCTAGGGCACGTCTTCTTTATCCATTCATCCATCAGTGAAAACAGGCTGTTTCCATACCTCGGCTACTGTGCTGCTGCTGCTGCTAAGTCGCTTCAGTCGTGTCCGACTCTGTGCGACCCCACAGACGGCAGCCCACCAGGCTCCCCCGTCCCTGGGATTCTCCAGGCAAGAACACTGGAGTGGGTTGCCATTTCCTTCTCCAATGCATGAAAGTGAAAAGTGAAACTGAAGTTGCTCAGTCGTGTCCGACTCTTAGTGACCCCATGGACTGCAGCCCACCAGGCTCCTCCGTCCATGGGAGTGTCCAGGCAAGAGTACTGGAGTGGGGTGCCATTGGCTACTGTAAATAATGCTAAATAAACATGTGGGTGCATATATCTTTCCAAGTTAGTATTCTGTTTTCTTTGAATAAATACCTAGAAGTGGAATTGCTGGATCATATGATAGTTTTATTTTCAATTTTTTTGAAGAATCTTTATACTGTTTTTCATAGTGACTGCACCAGTAGAGAAGGGCTTCCCAGGTGGCTCAGTGGTAAAGAACCCACCTGCCAATGCCCGGGACGCAGGAGACACAGGTTTCATCCCTGGGTTGGGAAGATTCCCCTGGAGGAGAAAATGGCAGCCCCCTCCAATGTTCTTGCCTGGAGAATCCCATGGACAGAGGAGCCTGGCAGGCCACAGACCAGGGGGTCACAAAGAGTCAGACACGACTGAGCGTGCACTCATGCACACACAAACACATATTACCACCAACAGTGCACAAGGGACCCCTTTCCTTGTCATCTTTACCAACGCTTGTTATTTCTTGTCTTCTTTATAATAATCATTGTAATAGGCGTGAGGTGCTATCTCACTGTGGCTGTGGTGCACCTTTCCACGGTGGTTAATAACACTGAGCATCCATTCCTGTACCCACTGGCCCTCTGTATGTCTTCTTTGGAAAAACATTTATCCAGATCTTCAGCCTATTTTTAAATTGGATTGTTTGAGCTTCCTGTTGTTGAACTGTACGAGTCCTTTATAGACTGTGGATATTAGTCCCTTATCAGATCCAGGATTTGCAAGCATTCTCTCCCTTGCCAGCATTTTTTTTTAATTTGGCCACACTTGGTGGCATGTGGGACGTTGGTTCCCTGACAGGGAATCGAACCCACACCCCTTGCATTAAAAGGCAGAGTCTTAACCACTGAACCACCAGTGAAGTCCAGTGTTTTTATGTTTGGGCCACGTCGTGTGGCTTGCTGGATCTCAGTTTCCCAACCAGGCAATGAACACAGGCCCCACTAGTGAAAGCCCAGAATCCTAACCACTAGGCCACCAGGGAACTCCCTCCGTGCTAGTATTTTGTTGAGGACTTTTGCGTGTATATTGACCTGTAATTTTCTTTCCTGTGGCATCCTTGTCTGGCTTTGGTATCAAAATAATGCTGGCTTCATAAAACGAATTTGGAAGAGTTGCTGAAATAATAAAGGAAAGTGCTTGCATTTCCACTACTCACGTGTTTAACATAAGTATGAAATTTTAAAATACTTAAGATTATCACTCTAAAAAATATATGTTGATTAAAGTAAAGAGATGAATCGCACTGAAGGAAAAGAATCTGCTACCTCTGTAACTTTTAAAAATTTAAAAATAACCAGGATAATGAACATAAAGAATGTGAGTTTGGGGGTACATCTAACTTGGGCTCAAATCCAAGCTCTGCCCTTATGGGCAAGTCATTTAACGTCTTCAACCCTCAGTTTTTCCAGTTGCAAACTAGACTTAGTGATAATATCTTTCTCTCAGGACTTTTGTTTTACGACTATAACTATCTAAAAAAATTTTTTTTTTAATCGGGGTATAGTTGCTTTACAATGCTATGTTAGTTTCTGCTGTGCAAAGAAGTGAATCAGCTCTGTGTATATATAGAGAGATCCTGGACCATCCCCCCTCCTTTTTTTTTTGAGAATATGATCGTGTCTGGTAAGTGCCTAGAACTATCTGATAAGCAGGAGGAGATCAGAGCACAAGTAACAGCCCTTCTGCACCCCAAAAATCCAAGTTAGATCTAGGAAACTGCATCAATTAAAACTTGAGGGCTAAAAAATACTGAGAAATTACTACTCTGTGCAAAATTGTGTTAAAACCTTAATGCTTATTTCATAAATTAACTGGGCTATAAATAGTCTAAGAACTCAGATTAATGAAAATAGTGAAGCAAAGCCATAATCATATGACTTTTGTTTTACGACTATAACTATCTAAAAAAATTTTTTTTTTAATCGGGGTATAGTTGCTTTACAATGCTATGTTAGTTTCTGCTGTGCAAAGAAGTGAATCAGCTCTGTGTATATATAGAGAGATCCTGGACCATCCCCCCTCCTTTTTTTTTTGAGAATATGATCGTGTCTGGTAAGTGCCTAGAACTATCTGATAAGCAGGAGGAGATCAGAGCACAAGTAACAGCCCTTCTGCACCCCAAAAATCCAAGTTAGATCTAGGAAACTGCATCAATTAAAACTTGAGGGCTAAAAAATACTGAGAAATTACTACTCTGTGCAAAATTGTGTTAAAACCTTAATGCTTATTTCATAAATTAACTGGGCTATAAATAGTCTAAGAACTCAGATTAATGAAAACAGTGAAGCAAAGCCATAATCATACATCCATTAAAATTTTTACTATATATTGGCATCACACCCTTTACTCGTGTTAAAGGAATAAGTTGCACGCGCTAATTCCCTGTGGCTGTGTAACAAATCACCACGGCTGGAACAACTTAAAACAACACACAGTTGTGACCTCCGAGTTTCAGCGGTCAGAGTCCAGGGATGGGGCGGTGCGGCCTCCTGCCCAGGGCCTCACGAGGTCTCTCTGAGGAAGCGTGTGCCCCTGCTCACAGGGATGTTGACAGTATTGTTTCCTTTGGTGGCAGGACTCGCGGTCGCTAGCATCTTTAGCCAACAAAGGGAGGGAAGGTGAGTTTACCAGCAGACAGCACCACGGTCAGGAGAGAGGTATTTGTCACCACTGCTGTAAGCTGTGGGTTAGAACCAAGTCACAGGTCCTGCTCTGTGAGTGGGGAGGGGATTCCACAAAGGCATCAGCAGCAGGACCCTGGGCCACCATGGGTCTGTCTGCCACCATCCACCCTCGGCTTTTATTATTCAAACACATCCAGCCGCCCCCAGGGCTCCCAAGATTCTTATCTCTCCTGACACTAACCCTAACTGAAGTTCATCAGCTCCTCACTGGAATTTGTAAAAAGGCAGAGGAGGCTCCTGGGTCTAGTCAAGTTCAGTTTCTGCCCATCCATGGACCTGAGAAGTGAAGGTCACTCAGTCGTGTTCAAGTCTTTGTGACCCCACAGACCATACAATCTGTGGAACTCTCCAGGCCAGAATACTGGAGTGGGTAGCCTTTCCCTTCTCCAGGGGATCTTCCCAATCCAGGGATTGAACCCAAGTCTCTAGCATTGCAGGTGGATTCTTTACCAGCTGAGCCTCCAGGGAAGCCCAAGAATCTTGGAGTGGGTAGCCTATCCCTTCTCCAGGGGATCTTCCTGACCCAGAAATCGAACCAAGGTCTGCTGTGTTGCAGGCAGATTCTTTACCAGCTGAGCTATGAGGGACCAGAGAAGCCAGACAGAAAAGTCATCTGTCCCCAGCCCAGCCAACAAACTTTGGTGGGGCAGGCAGCAGGAAAGGGCTGTGGGCCGCTCGTTTCACAAGAGAGAAAGGTGAAGACCGGTCTCTGTGCTCTAGGCATCCTGAAGCCACACGGTGAGCTTGGAAGTTCCCCAGTTAGGTTCAAGTCTGGGGAAAATCGGGCCTTCCTGGGTGGGGCTAGTGGTAAAGAACCTGCCTGCTAGTGCAGGAGATGTAAGAGACTTGGGTTCGATCCCTGGGTCAGGAAGATCCTCTGAAGAAAGGCATGGCAACCCACTCCAGTACTCTTGCCTGGAGAATCCCATGGACAGAGGAACCTGTGGGCTACAGTCTACAGGGCTGCACAGAGTCAGACACGACCGAGCGGCTGAGCGGGCACACACGCAGCACACTGGGGATAACCCTCGTGGCTCCACCCTCGGCTGTTGGCTCCACCTTCTGAGTCTCTGAAAGGTGAAATGTGAAAGGTATAGCGCTTGTTTGCGGCTGCGTGGCCTTCTCAGCCTGCCTCTTGACAGTGGAATCTGGGGGTTGTACTCTCTCGTTCCTTTCTGCCCAAGTGGGCAGTGTTTTTGCAGAAGCAGTTTGCCCCGTGGACTTCAGTGAGACCCACTGCATGAATAGACGACCTCACTCATGGATGTTTTTGAGATGACGTCTGTCTGGATCCTGCTGAGATGACCCTGGATGGAGGCCCTGAAGCTCCTCAGAGGCCCCAGATTGGCTGATTGGCTCTGAGGCTCCCCCTGAGTCCCTTGAAAAGGTCCTAGTGTGACTGGAGTCCCTGACCTCGGTGTCTTTCTGTTGCCCCCTCCAAACACTGTAGTCACATCCTCGGCTTTTTCTCCCAATCGTCACGTCTTAATTTTAGCACACTAGTCATCGGGAGAGGCTGACGCCGTGTGTTCACACTTCCGCACTCCAGAGCTGCAAGGGACTGGACTCCTGTCCCGCCACCGCTTCGTGGTCACTGCTTCCACAGCCCCAGGGAGCTAAGTTGCTGGACCAAAGAGCACATGCTGCTGCTTCCTCCCGAACGGCTCTTAACGCTGTTCTGTATCAGTCGGAGAGCAATGTGGCTGGAGCTCCGTCCACGGCTGGTCTTGTGGGGTCCTCAGTCCGCCCAGAGCTCGTTCGCACGTCTCTAGTTGAGGGTCCCATCTGCTCTGGTACCTCTGGCCCCTTCTGGGCTGAATTCCTGGGGAAGTTGCTGAGATTTGGACCATGGCCTTTCTCCCCGAACTGCCGGAGCCCAGCTCCAGCTCTGAGCCTTCTAGCTGGGTTTCTGGGACATACGGGTACACCCTCTTTTCTCATCTAAAGATGGGGAGAGACAGGGGAAGCCCACAGCCACACCGTTGTGAAGACAAATGAGCTGATCGGTGCCTACAAGAGGGCCTCTCCTGGGGACGGCAGTGTGGCGCGTGCTGTCACGCGCGCGTGTGTGAACTGCTTGTGCCAAGGACGCTAACATCTGTGGAATGAGCTCTGGTTTCATGCTATGTCCTAAACGCTCAGTTGAGTTTGATTTTTTTTTTTAAGGTATAATTTTATGTTTGTGTGTCTTTACCATAAGCCAGATTGCCTTCAGGCAATAGGTACAAATTAAAAACAACCATTGATCAGCCCCTTTTCTACTCCAGAAGTCGAAGTAGTAAAACTTCAGCCATCCTGAGGCAAGCTGGACTGCCAGATTGCCTAGGTAATAGGGTTTTAAAATGCAGTTTTAAACATTATGTTCATTAAAAAAAAAAAAGCATCAGCTACTTTCCTGGCTTTTTTCCCCCATTGTGCATTATTATAGTTAATTTTACAAAAATAAACGTACGGGATGAAAGCATAAGCTCTTCACACGTTCTGCGTCTCTTGTATTTCTAAGAATAATCAAGGTGACTTCTGGTCCTGAGCACCTTCCGAGCCCCAGGCAGTCTGGTGGTTCCTGTTTTGTTACCTAATATCACAGCTGCGTACTGAACCTATCTATTCTAAGTCAGGCTCTGATCTGTGCTCTGGGTCTCCTAACAAACATGAACCCACGGCAACCTTGCAAAGTGGTCATTTCATTTCATAGGTGAGAAAGCTGACCTAGAAACAGACCTCTTGGTGACCCCAACCCCAGCTGGTCCTTCTGGGCTGTGTCTCGCGTGATAACCAGGTAAACCTGTAGTTCACAGAGAGGGCCTGGTATGGGCAGTTTGCTGTTTTGGTTTTTTACTGAAGCTGAAGCTCCAATACTTTGGCCACCTTATGCAAACAGCTGACTCACTGGAAAAGACCCTGACGCTGGCAAAGACTGAGGGCGGGAGGAGAAGGGGCGGCAGAGGATGAGATGGTTGGATGGCGTCACCGACTCGATGGACATGAGTCTGAGCAAGCTTGGGGAGATAGTGAAAGTCAGGGAAGCCTGGCGTGCTGCAGTTTATGGGGTTGCAAAGAGTCGGACACAACTTGGAAACGGAACAACAACCACTGAGAAAATGCATGAGCTTACGTGATTGCCTTTATACAAAAGGCTGTTTGAAAGGCTGGGTGGTCAACTAAAACAGTGTTTAAAATCTAGAGCACCCTACCTGGGTTCAAATCTCAGTTCTGCCACTGGAAAACTATGGTACTTTAACAAATGACTTCATTTCATTGTACCTCAGTTTTCCTCATCTGCAAAATGGATCTGAAAATAAAAAACGAGTGTCCAGCTGACATGGGTTTTGTAAGAATCAAGTTAGTTGATACATACAAAGCCCTTAAGGTAGGCTGGCCTGTAGAACTGCTTGCTGCTCTTGTATTTTTACCAATTTTGTCAATATCAAATTATATAGTGGGTGGAGACTGTGACATGTATTTTTATTTTTTTAAGGTCATTTAGCTTGTTTCCTGTAATCAGTAAAGCTCAGAAAGGCTCAGGGTGCTGAGAGCTAATCCTGTACGGGAGAGAGGCCAGAGTTGCAGGAACGCATTAGTGATGATGGAGAGAGGGCTCTGGTCTGTCTTTGTATCAACAGTATGATTTTAAAAGACACACACATGTATTTGCACACATACATACACTGTACACATCTCAGGCATTTATTTGTGCTAAATAATAAAGGTAGATTGAATGTCATTAAGACACAGCAGAAAGCATTCTACTGAGAGCAGTGAAAATAATAATGTTAACGTATTGATATGAATTGTCTGAATTTGATTCTGATTACTCTCTTTTTGGGGTATAATGCAGTTTGTCATGGCGTGGTTTTCACTGAGTTCAAGGTCATAGGAAATTGTGTGCTGATTCCCTGACACAAAAGCATCACTATGAATTTAAAAGTCAATAATTTCAGTGTTGTGTAAAACCAACAATTGTATGCACCTAATGTATGCAAAGTAGCAAAAGAAACAGAATTTTCTGCTATTTTGAAAACCATTCAATTATTTCTGCTACCAGAAATAATATACTTATAATACTTTTTTTCCCACTACTGATATGCAGAGTACATCATGAGAAACACTGGGCTGGAGGAAGCACAAGCTGGAATCAAGATTGCCGGGAGAAATATCAATAACCTCAGATACACAGATGATACCACCCTTATGGCAGAAAGCGAAGAACTAAAAAGCCTCTTGATGAAAGTGAAAGGAGGGTGAAAAAGTTGGCCGAAAGCTCAACATTCAGAAAACGAAGATCATGGCATCTGGTCCCATCACTTCATGGGAAATAGATGGGGAAACAGTGGCTGACTTTATTTTTGGGGCTCCAAAATCACTGCAGATGGTGGCTGCAGCCATGAAATTAAAAGATGCTTACTCCTTGGAAGGAAAGTTATGACCAACTTAGATAGCATATTCAAAAGCAGAGACATCACTTTGCCAACAAAGGTCCGTCTAGTCAAGGCTATGGTTTTTCCAGTGGTCACGTATGGATGTGAGAGTTGGACTGTGAAGAAAGCTGAGTGCCGAAGAATTGATACTTTTGAACTGTGGTGTTGGAAAAGACTCTTGAGGGTCCCTTGGGCTGCAAGGAGATCCACCCAGTCCATTCTGAAGGAGATCAGTCCAGGGTGTTCTTTGGAAGGAATGATGCTAAAGCTGAAATTCCAATACTTTGGCCACCTCGTTCGAAGAGATGACTCACTGGAAAAGACTCTGATGCTGGGAGGGATTGGGGGCAGGAGGAGAAGGGGACTACCAAGGATGAGATGGCTGGATGGCATCACTGACTCGATGGACATGAGTTTGGGTGAACTCCGGGAGTTGGTGATGGACAGGGAGGCCTGGCATGCTGTGATTCATGGGGTCGCAAAGAGTTGGGCACGACTGAGCAACTGAACTGGACTAATGTGTATATTTTTATTGATTTTCTCTTTGTATTAATGTCTTCAGGCACAATTAACAGCACAGTGCCCACCTGAACTCTGCTGGAAGTTAAGAGCGTGACCTTTCTGCCCCATCAGAGCCTGCCAAATGCTAGCGTGTTCCCATAAACCTCAGTTCCCACTAAGTTATTCATATTTATTATATTAAAACAATTTTATCTTGGTAAGCACTGGCCCTCTGGGAGGGCAAATTTATGGCACGTTCTTCTTTCTGGGAGTTGGGGGCCGGGAACCCTCTTCTGTGGAACTGGGCTGGGGCATGTGTGCGTGACCCAGTCACTTCAGTCGTGTCCAACTCTCTGCGACCCCCTGGACTGCAGCCCACCAGGCTCCTCTGTCCATGGGAGTCTCCAGGCAAGAGTACAGAGTGGGGGGCCATGCCCTCCCCCAGGGGATCTTCCTGACCCAGGGGTCGAACCCAAGTCTTCTGCGGCTCCTATGTTGCTCTGCCTTCCAGATTCTTTACTGCTGAGGCACCAGGGAGGCCCGGTATCTTTTTTTTTTTTTTAAGGAGGGAAATTAAAATTAAAGTTCAATGTTTCAAAAGATATTACACAAGTATCTATTAATTCATAAATAAATGGTCAGTATATGCGCTGGTTCTAAAATATTTCAACAAATATCAAGCGTTCATTTTACGGGTCAGCCATTCTTTGAGTTTCCTCTATTACATATGAATGACAAATCTGTCGGTCCAAATCATGAATGCATGTGTGTGTGCTTGGTTGCTCAGTTGTGTCTGACTCTTTGTGACCCTATGAACTGTAGCCTGCCAGGCTCCTCTGTCCATGGGATTTCCCAGGCAAGAATACTGGAGTGGGTTGCCATTTCTTTTTCCAGAGGATCTTCCTAACCTAGGGACAGAACTCGCATCTCCTGTGTCTCCTGCATTGCAGACAGATACTTTACTAAGCCATCAGGGAAGCCCCCAAATCATGAATGCTTTCGTTTGAACAATTAAATAGGATTTTCTACCCCACGTGGGGTAAATGGGGCTTCAAAGCCCTGGTCACGCCAAGCTGTGTGTGGACTGACCGGTGGGCTGGTGCCTGTGACCAGCTCTCCCTAAGCTATCTCGCCCTGCATTTGACCAGCTTTCTTTCAGGACGCACTCCACGACAAATACCACCGCCATACGCTGTGCTTACGACAAATTAGTGGCACCTGTGCTTACAGCTACATGAAAAGAAACAGTGGGCACTGACTTTCCCCTGCAAAGATGGCAGTGCCCAGGAAACCCCTCTCTGCAGACGCCTCTTGAAACAGGGTAAGAGACTCTATGGTCGGGGTGCTGGGGGAGCGCGGGGAGGCCGGATGGCCAGGTGCAGCCTAGGTCCTGCTGGCTCTGCTCCAACAGCCTGCCTGGCGTCAGCATCTGTTAATTCAGTGGAATGTGGGAGTCTAGAGCTTTCCAGTGAAGGGGAAGATGGAAACCATGGAAATTAAAAGTGAATTCAGATTTAGCCATTTAGGGGACTTCCCTGGAGGTCCAATGGTTAAGGCTTTGTCTTCCAATACAGGGGGAGCAGGTTCAACCCTTGGTCGGGGATCAAATCCATGTCCCTTCCATCTCCTGCGTTGCAGGCAGGCTCTTTACCGGCTGAGCCGCCTGAGAAGGCCATGGGACACCGCATCCCTCTCAAATAGCTTTGTGTTGCAGGTGTGAGTCCTTGTGCCAAAGAGCTACAGGATGGACGTCTGAGATAAGATAGAAATTGCTTCTTAAATACACACACAAGGCCATGGGGAGTCATTTTCTAAGGTGGAAACTCACTCCATGTTTCCTATAAACAGTACAGTGTAAAATCTGTCCGATCTCTCAAAAGTCATTATAAAAACCTGTCTGAGAGCAGACTCTTCACCCTTCAGAGACTGGAGTTCTTAGCTCCTGGGCCTGAGGAAAGTCCATGAAAACCTGGGAAGCATGATGTGCCCTAAGGAAAATCGCGCTACCAGGTCACAACCCACGGAAAGACAGTGGGGCGAGTGAGCCCAGACACCGTCCGGGGCCCCCTCCAGGCCTGCCCCCACACGTCCCACTTACAAAGCAGGGAACCAGCACCAAAAGCCTAGAACTCGGAGCACTGCCATTCAGATCCGCTCTCCAGAGCCCAGCTGACACAGCCTTCTAGAGCCCGAGGGACCACTTTATGAATAAGGGCAAGCACTTTCGCGGGGCTGAGCCTCTGTGCACTGACGCCAAGCTGGGCAGCACTGTGTCTCAAATCCTGGTGAACTGCAGGTACAGTAAACGTGCATCACCTTCACTCCTAACCAGAAAAGTGAAAGTGAAGCTCGCTCACTCGTGTGCGACTCTCTGTGAGCCCACGGACTCTACAGTCCATGGAATTCTCCAGGCCAGAATACTGGAGTGGGGAGCCGTTCCCTTCTCCAGGGGATCTTCCCAACCCAGGGATCGAACCCAGGTCTCCCCCACTGCAGGCGGATTCTTTACCAGCCGAGCCACAAGGGAAACCAGAAGAGTTTATTAAAATTGGTTAAATATAGTAGCAAAAACAGAAAGACTTTTGAAGCATCTGGATCAGATAGACACCGAGCCAGGACAGAGCCTGGGGAGGGAGGCTGCCCTGGCCCCTCAGGGTCTCTCCCACCAGGCAAGTGGACCAGAGGATTTCCAAGCTCCATTTAACTCTGCAACTGTATAGACTTCAAGAGTTTCACATCCTTGGTTATGAGAAAAATAAGATAACGAAATAAGTCCACTAAAGCCCTTAAGATCTTCAGTGAATTCAGTCTCACAGACAGAAAGTTTTTATCCTCCCCAAAAAGCCCATTTTAACTACTTGGAAGCATGCAAAATTTACCAAGAATATTTGCTGAACATTATTAAATATTTTTAAATGTTCCATTAAAAGCTGAGTGGTTTTTTTTCCCTATTTTTGCTCTCCGTACCATTTTTAATCTGCTTTAGCGATGGCATGCTATTTTGAGCAGGAAACCTATTCTTTAATGTCTATAAACTAGAGCTCTTTTTATAATTCCCTCCTAGGACCTGGTTCAAAGTCCACGGCGCCTCAGTAATTGTTTGCCCCGCCCCAAAATAAAAGCATTAGTTAGGTGTTCGGATAAATTCCACACAGAAGGCAAGTCCTTTGTAGTCACTAAATTTCCTCAGAATATTTTCTCAAGAGCCTCACCCACAGCTTTAAAAAGGAGGGCAGGAAAAATGCCAGCTGCAATCCCCCACCCTCATTAGGGCCCCTGTCAGAAATCGGTTAAGGAGCGGGGAATAAGGGGTAATTTTCCTTTAAAATGGAGAGGAGTTTCCTTTAGAAAGGAAATTTGCTGAGGAAGTTGTTTTAGAACAAATAACTGTTCGGGAGGAAGCCGGCAAAAGGTGGGAAGAGATTCCCTTTGATTCCCCAGTCTGTGTATTTGGGCTCAGACCAGACAACATTTTATGCACATATTAATAGAATGCAAATGAGCCTCCCGCGAGGACAGTGGTATTTGGCACGAAGTATTGTCAACAGAAAGGGCTTGGGTGTATTTTTTTAATCCCATCAAGGTGCCCCGTAGCGGTGGGGGGGAGGGCGGTGTTAGGGGAGGCGGGGGACCCCGGTGCTTGGGAACGGATCCGGGTCTGACCTCCAGTTGGGCGGAGAGCAAAGCGCTTTCTCGGTCTCCACTTCAAGGCCCTCTCTGGAGCTGTGAGCATCCTCTTCAAAGTCCTCAGGTGCTACTGTTTACTCAACTGTGCTCCTGGGCAGCGAGGGCCCCCTCCTCCAGAGTCACCTGGAGCTCCGGCCCTGGTGTGCGGCCCCCAGCGGCCCGCCCCTCCAGGAGCTGACTCAGCAGGTCTGGGGGCCTGGGGCTCTGCTTCCGCAGGGGCTTTCCCCGGCCCAGGCTCGGAGACTCGCTGCTCTCAACATCCATTTGATTCTCGGATGAAAGGGGGAGGCAGCCTGGAGCTTGCTCTGCAGTGGAGTGAGGACGTTCTTATGCTCTTGCGGGGCCAGCTCAGTCAATTCTGTTAGTTCAGTCGCTCAGTCGTGTCCAACTCTTTGCGACCCCGTGGACCACAGCACGCCAGGCCTCCCTGTCCATCACCAACTCCTGCAGTTCACCCAAATCCATGTCCATCGAGTCGGTGATGCCATCCAGCCATCTCATCCTCGGTCGTCCCCTTCTCCTCCTGCCCCCAATCCCTCCCAGCATCAGGGTCCTTTCCAGTGAGTCAGCTCTTCTCATCAGGGGCCAGAGTACTGGAGTTTCAGCTGCAGCATCAGTCCTTCCAATGAACACGCAGGACTGACCTCCCTTAGGGTGGACTGGTTGGATCTCCTTGGAGGGGCCAGAGGAACGCCTACAAAGCTTCGCGGGGTGAAGCCTGGGGGGGGGGGGGCAGGGGCCAGAGGTGGAGGAAACCCACGATTTCCAGGTCGAGCCCTTGTCTTTTCACAGACTGCTTACTGGTAGATACAGAGAAGCCGTTCACCCTCAGCCGATGCTGTGCCATCAGCTATAAGCACACTTCAGAGAAACACTGAAAGTCAAAGTGAAAGCGCTTAGTAGCGTCTGACTCTCTTGTAGCCCACCAGGCTCCTCCGTCCATGGGCTTTTCCAGGCAAGAGTACTGGAGTGGGTTGCCATTTCCTCCTCCAGGGGATCTTCCCGACCCAGGGATCGAACCTGGGTCTCCAGAGTCGTAGGCAGAAGCTCTACCGTCTGTGCCTCCAGGGAAGCCGTCAGAGAAACGCTAAGTGCGCTCTGTTCGCGCAGCGGCTCAATTCATCCGCAGACGCGGCCTAAACGCCCCCTCCGCGGCAGACACTGTTCAGGGCTTTGGGGACACTGGGGAACAAGACGGAGCACATAGGTAAAGGCCTCCCTCCCAGGGAACCAGCGGGGAGATAGACTGGGTGGTGATCTGGCGGGTGAGGGGTGGCCGGGGCCTCGGGTGAAGGAGAACCCGGGCCGGGCAC
>SJYG01000118.1:1804266-1889610 GCA_006410535.1 Litocranius walleri | reverse complement strand
GGCAGAGGCCCAGACGACGGCTCTCCGGGCGCTCCGGGGGCAGCGAGTGGGCCTGGCAGGGCGGGCAGTGCCCGGGCCAGGCTGAGCGTGGACATGGGGCAGAGACGGGCCCGCGGTGGCGCCAGGTGGATGGCGGCCGGGCAGGAGGCCCCCCACGGTGCAGGGACGGGGCGGGCCGGGGGCCGGGGGAGGCGACCCGGGGACGGGGACGGCGCTCCGCATGCGCTGCAGAGCCGGCGGTTTGGGTACGAGGTTGCCCGGGGACCGAGGTTTTGCACACAGAGCCCCGAGGAGGCCGCCCGCGTCCGCTAGAGAGAGCCTGCACCGGGGGCGGCGCAGACGCGGCGGAGAACCGGGACGCGGCGGGAGTCTCACCCCAGGGCCGAGGGGGATTCCCTGAGGGGGATCCCTCGGGGCCGCGGACGTCCCGGGGGCCGCGGGAGGCGCGTCCCAGTCTCTGCCGCCTGCTCTCGGGGCCCCCACACCTGTGCCCAGTGTCCGCTTTTCTTAGGACACCGATTCTCCCGGACTAGGGCCCCCAGGACGGTGGGGCCTGACTACTCACGTGCTCCCAGGCCCTGCTTCCGGCCCTGCGGGAGGCCTTCACACCTTTTCCGAGGGGACCCGACTCTGCCCTCACTGAGCGCCCGCTGCTCCTCTGTGGGTCCTCTCCCTCCTCCGAGGCCTGCCGGAGTCTGGGTCTGGGTCCCAACAGCCACCGGCCCGGACTGGGTATAAATGGGAGCTGCGTGGCCCGGGCGCCCGCTGGAGCCCTTCTGGATGTGGTGTCTCCCCACAGCCTCACAGAGGTGCCCCAGGGACTTGCCTGGGGCCCAGGGGTGCTTCCACTGGATTCAGTCCCAGCTGGGGGAGCTAAGATCACACAGGCCGAGTGGTGTGAGCAAAATGTAAAAACACCATCATGTGTTAGGAGCTGAGGGCGTTCAGACACACCCCAGCCCTCAGTGTGCTGTGTTCCAGGGAGCCGCAACACAGACACCCCTGAGGACACCCTAACAGCAAGTGGCAGAAACCTGGGGCAGCATTAGCTGGATTCTGAAGTTTGGGAACGACCTGTGAGCTTGCTCTCGGTCGACCCCACTCTCTGCTGAAACCGTGCGGACACCGAGTAAAGGCCGCAGTCCTTCTGGCCCGTCCCCGCTCTCTTCTGGCCCGGAGGCCGGGACCCCTGCACCCCTGCCCCCCGTGTCCCCGCTCTCCCAGCACCCAGGGGTCTTCGCTGTGCCCTGCTCACCACACACACCCCAGGGCCGTGGCACCTGCTCTTCTCCGGGGTGGTCAGACCCAGAGACCCGCAGGGCCGCCCTCCCTAGCACCCCAGATATCCTTTAACCTGCCCTCCGTTTTTTCACAGCTGTATCCTCTCCCATCTTACCATCGATTCTATTTTTTTTAATTCTTTTTTAGGTTTTTATTATTATTATTTGTCTCTCATTGGCACAGAGTAAATGCTCTGGAGGCGCAAGCTGCATTGACCGCATACCTCAGGGAAGGTCCCAGATCCTTGGAACTCAGGCCTGGGGGCTCCGGTGATCAGCCTGAGGCACGAAGACAGCCAACTTCAGAAGCAGCTTTGTGAGGGACTTCCCTGGTGGGCCAGTGCTGAGACTCTGCATTCCCAGTGGAGGGGCCCAGGTTCGATCCCTGGTCCGGGAACTAGATCGTGCAACCCAGGGCTCCCAGGCTGCAGCAAAGGCAGGAGCCCCGTGCGCTGCAGGTAAGACCTGGTGCAGCTCAAGATGGCCGGGAGAAGGACCAACAACCTCAGACACGCAGGCGACACCACCCTTATGCCAGAACGCGAAGAGGAACTAAAGAGCCTCTTGATGAAGGTGAAAAGAGGAGAGTGAAACAGCTGGCTTAAAACTCAACATTCAAAAAACGAAGATCATGGCATCCGGTCCCATTGCTTCATGGGAAATAGATGAGGAAACAATGGAAACAGAGATGGACTTTATTTCCTTGGGCTCCAGAATCACTGCAGATGGTGATTGCAGCCATGAAATTAAAAGATGCTTGCTCTTTGGAAGAAAAGCTATGACCAACCTAGACAGCGTATTAAAAAGCAGAGACTTTACTTTGCCAACAAAGGTCCATCTAGTCAAGATTATGGTTTTTCCAGTGGTCATGTATGGATGTGAGAGTTGGATCATAAAGAAAGCTGAGCGCTGAAGAATTGATGCTTTTGAACTGTGGTTTTGGAGAAGACTCTTGAGAGTCCCTTGGACTGCAAGGAGATCAAACCAGTCCATCCTAAAGGAAATCAGTCCTGGGTGTTCACTGGAAGGAATGATGCTAAAACTGAAACTCCAGTACTTTGGCCACCTCATGCGAAGAGCTGACTCATTGGAAAAGACCCTGACGCTGGGAAGGATTGAAGGTGGGAGAAGGGAACGTCAGAGGATGAGATGGCTGGATGGCATCACTGACTCAAAGGACATGAATTTGAGCAGGCTCTGGAAGACAGTGAAAGACAGGGAGGCCTGGCGTGCTGCAGTCTGTGGGGTTGCATAGAGTCAGACAGGACTGAGCAACTGAACTGAACTGACTGAAAAATAAAAAGGAACTGTGGTGGATTATTTAAAGGGTGTGGGAGAAGTTTGTGTGTGTTTGGGAGCTGCTGGGAGCAGAGGAAGGCTTCCTGAAGAGGGAGGGAGGGTGGGAAGGCCCAGGGCCCCTGCAGGCAGGCAGGCCATCGATTGGGAAGAAACCTAGAGTCGGGAAGGCATATGAAACATGTCTGAGATGTTCGGGCAGCCTCTCTGGAGAGCCTTGAGACGGCAATTCAGAGGAGGAATTCAGAGATAGAGACAGGAAGGAGCCAGTCCTGGGCAAGCTCTGCTCAAAATGGGCCTGGACTGTGGGCCTGGCCTCTGGGCCTGGACTGTGGGGGAACAGGCTGCAGGGGTCGAGGCTGGGGGGAAAGCTGGTGAGAGCGCATCCCCCCAAGGGCAGTGAGGAGTAGCCAGCGGCCTGGGCACACCCTGGCTCTGCCACTGCCCGGCTGGGCCTGGGAGCAGCTCCCTGACCTCTGCCAGCCAAACTCTCCCCTGAGAAATGGTTGAGATAAGACGCGACAGGAAGGGCTTGCGTGTGATGAGAGGAGGTGAAGTTGGACCAGGCACCTGCTTTGAACCTGAGGCCTGAAGGGCGCTTCCCCAAGCGCAATAACGGCAGCTCGTGGATCCGTCCTGCAAACACGACAGACCACAAGATATCTCTCTCTGCTGGCCCTCCAGGGCTCGCTGAGAGCCGAGGCTGGGGCCTTCCTCCGCCTCTGCTGAGTCTTCATTTTCTCTTGGAGCATCTTCACCCCGAGAGCATCCCTTGATCTGCGCTTGTCCTTGTGGAGCACAAGGTCGTGCTGAAAGAAACATCCCAATACAGAATAAGGAACTGATCATTCAAACAAGGCCCACAGCACCGGGGACTCACTGGGGAGAGAGGAGTCTACACCCTGTTGGGGTGAAGGCTCACAGAGCCTCACGTTCATCAACAGTCGTCCACGGGCACACTTGAGATGGATGGACTTCTGCTGTGTGCAAATTATACATCAGTAAGGTTGGTTACTTTATGATTTTTTTAAAAAAAATCAAATACGTCCTTATCCTTTTAGTTTACACCGTAGACGATTCTTCAGTTCAGAAAAGTTCTACACGACAAGTTCAAAGAAACACGGCTGATACCCATAAGCGGGCAGAAACTTTAGTCTTACTATTTTATAATCGAGGAGTCCAAAAAACAAGCATATAATCCAGGACATAACCTGCTGCCACGAGTAATTTAGGGTCCTCTTTGAGAATCACACCTATCCCCCCAACCTAACCTTGAAAAAGGACATGTTTGGTCCCTGGGAGCATTCCGGAGGAAAGCAGGGGGGGACAGGGGGCCCCATCACCCGCTGCTCAGAGCAAGTAGGAGGCAGGACCAGAGGAGACGCTCCCTTTCCAACGTGGAGACAGGTTTCCCGGCGGTCGGTGGGCTGTTGTCCACCAGGCTCCGGAGCTCTCCTCCCCGAAAGAGCAGGGCTGTCTCACAAAAAACCTTGCCTGTCTCGAGCATCACTGTTATCGAACCCAGGGTGTGACTGCACTTTAAATTCTTGCTGCTTTTGCCTCTTTTGGTTTTTAACTTTTCCGGTGCTGTGTTGGTGCCTTCCACATGGCGGTGTGACTCAGCCATCATCACACAGACACGCCCGTGCTCGCAAGCCTCCCTCCCCTCTCCCCACCCCATTCCCTCTCCTCGTCGTCACAGAGTGGCAGGCTTGGCTCCTTGCATTGTTAATATACAGCAGCTGTCCCAGCAATCTGCTTCACACAAATCCCAGGGACGGAGGAGCCTGGTGGGCTGCAGTCCGTGGGGTCGAGAAGAGTCGGACACGACTGAGTGACTTCACTTTCACTTTTCACTTTCTTGCATTGGAGAAGGCCATGGCACCCCACTCCAGTGTTCATTCTTGCCTGGAGAATCCCAGGGACAGGGGAGCCTGGTGGGCTGCCGTCTCTGGGGTCGCACAGCGTCACACGCGACTGAAGCGACTCAGCAGCAGCAGCAGCAGTGTGTGTATGTGAATTCTGCTTTCTCCATTCATCCTGCTCTCTCCCTCCCCCGCTGCCTCCACAGTGCATTCTCTCGTCTGCGTCTCCATTCTTTCCCTGCAAATAAGTCCATCTGTAGCATCTTTCGAAACTCCATATGGTTAAAGTTCAGTCGCTAAGTCATGTCAGACTCTCCGCGACCCATGCACTGCAGCACGCCAGGCTTCCTGTCCGTCACCAACTCCCAGAGACTACTCAAACTCACGTCCATCGAGTCAGTGATGCCATCCAACCATCTCATCCATGGGCATTCCCTTCTCTTCCCGCCTTCAATCTGTCCCAGCATCAGGGTCTTTTCCATTGAGTCAGCTCTTCACATCAGGTGACCAAAGTTTTGGAGCTTCAGCCTCAGAATCAGTCCTACCAGTGAACACCCAGGACTGATCTCCTTTAGGATGGACTGGTTGGATCTCCTTGCAGTCCAAGGGGCTTTCAAGAGTCTTCTCCAACATCACAGTTCAAAATTAACAATTCTTTGGTGCTCAATTTTCTTTATAGTCTAACTCTCACATCCATACATGACTACTGGAAAAACCATAGCCTTGACTAGATGGACCTTTGTTGGCAAAGCAATGTCTCTGCTTTTTAATATGCTGTCCAAGTTGGTCATAGCTTTTCTTCCAAAGCGCAAGCGTCTTTTAATTCCGTGCATATGCATTAACATACTCTGTCTCTTTCTGACTTACTTCACTCTGTATAATGGGCTCTAGATTCATCCACCTCATTAGAACTAACTCAAATTCGTTATTTTTTATGGTTGAGTAATATTCTGTTGCATGTATTTACCACACCTTCTTTATCCATTCATCTGCCAATGGACTTTTAGGTTGCTTCCGTGCCCTGGCTATCATAAATAGTACTGTGATGAACACCGGGGTGCAGGTGTCTTTTAGAATTGTGGCTTTCAGCGTATATGTCCTGTTTAATCCTCTCACCTTTGAGGAAGCTCGCCTCAGTGAAGGCCCTTCCTCTCTGAAGAGTTAGGGTGCCGATGCCCAGTGCCGTGAACCCACCGTGTGGACCCTCACAGCCTGGACCCCCAGCAGACGGGCAGGTGCAGAGTCCATGCAGGCGACTCCTGTGGCGGGCTACCAGACCCACAGCTCTTGGTGGTGGGAACAGCATGTGGGCTCCTTGGTAGGAACAGCCCCAGAACTCAGCACCTCACACGTGGAGGTCCAGGGTAACATGGCACACCACCAACCACCTCTTCAGACACCGGTGGTTTCGCGTTTGGCTCACAGATCTCTGAAGCTCTGGGATGAGCCCCACAGCACAGAGTATGGATCTAATTTACATTTTCCCAGAGGCAGTCCATGTGTCTCCACGTTGTTCAGTAAAAAGCCCATCGTTTCTCCCAGTAATAAGAGGATGCACTTACCACCCTAAATTTCCTCTGCTCTTGGGCTGACTCCTTGATTTTCTATTCTGTTCCAATAATGTGCTAATGCTGCCTCGCTGTATTTATAGACACTTTATCACATGTTTTAATGCCTGGAAGGGCTAGACCCTTCCCCAACCTAAATTCTTCTTTGTCAAGATTTTCTTATTGATTCTTACTTATTTATTTTTCATGTAAACTTTATAATTCATTTATCCATCTCCAGAGGGAAAATTGATAGCTTTTATTTGGGAACAATAGAATGCGAAAGATTAGAGATCTCTTCAAGAAAATTAGAGATACCAAGGGAACATTTCATGCAAACATGGGCACAACAAAGGACAGAAATGGTATGGACATAACAGAAGCAGAAGATAATAAGAAAAGGTGGCAAGAATATATAGATGAAATGTACAAAAAATATCTTAATGACCCAGAAACCCTAACCACTCACCTAGAGCCAGACATCCTGAAATGAGAAGTCAAGTGAGCCTTAGGAAGCATCACTACAAACAAAGCTAATGGAGGTGATGGAATTCCAGTTGAGCTATGTCAAATCCTAAAAGATGATGCTGTGAAAGTGCTGCGTTCACTATGCCAGCAAATTTGGAAAACTCAGCAGTGGCCACAGGACTGGAAAAGGTCAGATTTTATTCCAATCCCAAAGAAAGGCCAAAAATGTTTAAACTACTGCACAATTGCACTCATACCAGCAAGGTAATGCTCAAAATCCTTCAAGCTAGGCTTCAACAGTACGTGAACCATGAAATTCCAGATGTTCAAGCTGGATTTAGAAAAGGCAGAGGAACCAGAGATCAAATTGCCAACATTTGTTGGCTCATAGAAAAAGCAAGAAAGTTCCAGAAAAGCATCTACTTCTGCTTCACTCAATATGGTTGCAGAGTTGGACACGACTGAGCGATTTAACTGAACTAAACTGCTTCATTGCTACGCTAAAGCCTTTGACTCTGTGAATCACAACAAACTGCGGAAAATTCTCAAACAGATGGGAATACCAGACCACCTGACCTGCCTTTTGAGAAATCTGTATGCAGGTCAGGAAGCAAGAATTAGAACTTGGAACAATAGACTGGTTCCAAATTGAGGAAGGAATACGTCAAGGCTGTATATTGTCACCCTGCTTATTTAACTTATATGCAGAGAACATCATGAGAAACGCTGGACTGGATGAATCACGCCAAAATCAAGATTCTAGGAGAAATAACAACCTAAAAATTGCACATGACACCACCCTTATGGCGGAAAGTGAAGAGGAACTGAAGAGCTTCTTGATGAAAGTGAAAGAGGAGAGTGAAAAAGCTGGCTTAAAACTTGACATTCAAAAAACTAAGCTCATAGCATCCAGTCCAATCTTCTCATTGCAAATAGAAGGGGAAAAAGTGGAAGCAGTGAAAAATTTTATTTTCCTGGGCTCCAAAATCACTGCAGATAGTGACTGCAGCCATGAAATTAAAAAACACTTGTGCCTTGGAAGGAAAGTTATGACAAACTTAGACAGTATATTAAAGAGCAGAGACATCTCTTTGCTGACAAAGGTCCATATAGTCAGAGCTGTGGTTTTTCCAGTATCATGTATGGATGTGAGAGTTGGACCATAAAGAAGGCTGAATGCCAAAGAATCGATGCTTTTGAATTGCAGTGCTGGACAAGACTCTTTAAGAGCCCCTTGGACAGCAAGGAGATCAAACCAGTCCATCCTACAGGAAATAAACCCTGAATATTCATTGGAAGGACTGACGCTGAAGCTCCAACACTTTGGCCACCTGATGCAAAGAACTGACTCACTGGAAAAGCCCCTGATGCTGGGAAAGATTGAAGGCGGGAGGAGAAGGGGGTGACAGAGGATGAGATGGTTGGAAGGCATTGCTCATTCAGTGGACATCAGTTTGAGCAAGCTCCAGGAGATAGCGGAGGACAGAGGAGCCTGGCGTGCTGCTGTCCATGAGATCGCAGAGCCGGACATGACTTAGCAACCAAGCAACAACTGTTTTATCAGGGAGAACTGGTCTCTTTGTGTCGGTAAGTCGTCCTATGAAAGAACACTGTATGTCTTCTCTGGTTTAAGGCTTCTCAACCTGAAATTCCTGGAGCCGTAAATCCCGCGCGCGGATGCTACCCCGGCCGGCCGCAGGTGCGCTCACAGCTGATTTTGTCAGCGCTGCTCTCTTGCGTCATCCAGACATCCTGCTGACCCTTGTCACTTCCCCTTTTCTCCTGCAGAGGGCGCCAGGGACCAAGGAGCCGCCACCCCTACCTGTAGCCAATCTTGACTGGGGCAGGGAAAGAGTTCAGAATACGCCAGGTCCTTGGTATTAGCTGATTTCAGCTCAGGTTCTCTTTTGCGACGTGGATGACAACGAGCTGCGTGAATTTTTCATGCGCGCTCAGGTAAAGTGACCTTTTCCTGGAAGATTTGTTAGAAACTGCAAATTCACACTCTTAAAAGTGTTCCTTTTGCCAGAATATAGATATTTAGCACCCACACAATAGGGATATTTTCTGCCACTGAGAACGGCCTGGCCATGTTGTCCCATAGGAGCTGAGGGCGGTGCGTAGAGAGATAGTTAAGCCGCAGATTCAGCTTGTGACGTAAGCGGCTACTGCCTCCTCCAGCAGGACGCGCTGTGCTTCTTTGTCTTCAGCAGAATGAAAATGTCTGTTGCGGAGGCTCCTTCCATTAGCCATTTCTCATGATCTTTCAAGATTCGTGACCTATTAAGGCACACCTGAGGAGAATCGCATCAAACGTGGCTGAAGATCACTGTTACTCTAAGGCCCCTTTCACCCTGAGTTTTTTCCTACACTTCACAAGACGTGGTTCCCTACGATGCTGCGAGCAGGCTGCAGTATTCGGTTTGCACAAATGCACAGCCGGAAGGATGAGCAGGCAGATGGCAGAGACAGCCGCCAGCCGCCGTGGGCGGCCCTGTGTCCCCAAGGCTCAGGGCTCCGTCAAGCAGAAAGGGGCTCCAAAAGCCCCCGCCCAGGCTCCCAGGGGGCAGGAGGAACAGGGATGCTGGCTTTTGCACAGGCAGCTGTGGACGTGAGATGCTCGGAGGACCAGGCCAGGGGACGCTGCAGGGGGGTTGTCTTCACAGCACCGCAGTGCCCGCTCCAGACCCGACCTGCCTGCAGAAGCTCTGAGTCACCAGGGCTCAGCCCGGGAAATTCAGCCACCGTGAGCCTTTGTTTTACGTCTCAGCATTTTCTCCTTCCTGGAATTTGGAGCCTGGCAACAGCGTGGAGTCTTCAGCAGGTGGCTGCTTAAAGGCACTGGGAAAGCAGCCCGCGAGGTCCTGCAGGCTACAGGAAACACTTCCTTACGTTTTGCCGTCATATCTCATGTCTTTCTTCCACTGGGCACTTGCATTAGCCTCTTTTGGAGGTTAGCAAAAGATTGTTTTTTAACTGAGGCATATAATTCACAGGTCATAAAACTCATCCCTTTAAAGAGTTCACTTGAGTGTCTCAGTGTACTGGCAAGGGTGTGTGCCCATCACCAGGATCAGCGTCAGACCGTTTTCAACAGCCCAAGGGAAGACCCCGCCTGTTAGCTTCAAGTGGCTCGGGAGGTAAGGAACCTGCTTGCAATGCAGGAGCCCTATGGGATGCCAGTTCAATCCCTGGGTCGGGAAGATCCCCGGGAGAGGGCACGGCAACCCCCTCCAGCATTCTCGGCTGGAGAATCCCGGGGACAGAGGTGCCTGGTGTTGGAGTCCTGACCTCAGCCCCTCAGAGGGTGACTGTATGTGGAGATGGAGGCTTCACGAAGTCATCATTAAAGTGAGACGATCCAACCTGATGGCTGCCCGTTTAAGAAGAGGAGATTCAGACACAGAGAGACCCAGGAGTGCAGGTACACAGAGAAAGTCCACGTGAAGACACACGGGGCCCCAGGCAAGTGTCTGCAAGCCAAGGAGAGAGGCCTCAGGAGAAACCAAACCTGCCCACACGCTGACCTTGCAGAGCCAGCCTGCAGAGCTGTGTGAAATAAACGTCTAAGCGCCTGCCCTGACTGTGCTCTTGTGTTAGGGCAGCCCCAGCGGACTGATTCGGACCCCAGCAGACCTCTAGTCTGGATGTTTCACACAAAGAGAATCATTTCAAACAAATAGTACGTGCAACATGTAGTCTTTTACGTCTGGTTCCTTTCACTTGAACATCTTCAAGTTTCATCTGTGCTACGCCAGATATATAAGAATGTAATTCCCTTTTATGGCTAACTGGGATTCCATGGTATAGAGAGACCGATTTTGATGTCCATTTACACTTGATGGACATTAGGGTTGTTCTCACTGCTTGACTCTCATGAATACTGCTGTTACGAAAACCATGCACAAGTTTTTGTGTGAACATAAATTTTCTATTATCTTAGGTATATGCTTAGAAGTGGAATTTCTGGGTCATGTGGTGACTCGAGGCTGAACTTTTTAAGGAACTGTAAACTACTTTCCAAAGTGGCTGCACCATTTTACCTCGTTAGCCGTAATGCACAGGGCTCGGATTTCTCCACATCCTCGTTATGGTCTGTCCTTTCTTATTACAGCCACTCGCCTGCCTGTGGGGGGCAGCTTGCTGTGGGTGGGATCTTTTATGTCAAGAATGGAAAACATAACGTGGTTTCTTTCTCTGTGCCTCACTGTAAGGCTCCGAGAACCGCACTCTGAAAAGGACACTCAGGGACAGCCTCTAGTGGACTGACAAAGTTTATTATCTAACTGTGCAGTTTTATAATTCTCAGGGAATAGAGCAGAAGGCAGACTTGCACGTAGCCATTCCAGATAAACATTAAAGCATTCAAGCATAAAATACAGTTCCCATCGCCCAAGACATAACATAGCTTTGGTGAAACTCTAAAGGGAGTCTTATCATGAAACAGCAGTCCTTGCTCTCAGAAACAGGTGGTCAGAAAGAAGCCTTCGAACGCCTCAAGGCCGGGCGTATAACCCTTCATTATCTGTTCCCAGCCTCAGGCACTCGGTGAACGCTCATAACCCTTTGTTATGCTCGTTCCAGCTTCCAACCTTCGTCATGAGTGGAGCAAATACATTTTCAGTATTTGCTTAAAGCCTTCCAGCTCCTCCACACCTCACCTTCCGTGTTTGTACTTTTCACAAACATGAGAAATGTAATCACTGGTTGTGCGACCCATTATCAGATCTCACATAATGGTTTTGTAGCTCATCCAGGTTGGCAATGTTGACCTTGTCTAAGTGTATGTGTGCACAAGTGTGTGTGTATGTACACATGTGTGCATGTGATGTGTGTACACGTGTGTGAGATGTGTATACAGGTGTGATGTGTGTACACGTGTGCGTGTGTGCATGTGGTGTGTGCGTGTGCGTGCGATGTGTGTGCATGTGGGTGCCTGCAGGGGGTTGTGTCCTCCTCCCACGGGACAAGACCCTGTCCTGATCAGAGTGACTTTGCTGTTCCCTTGCTCACATGGCCTCCACAAGGCTGCAAACAGCAGGTGCTTTACAAACCCGGGGAGCTTCTGGGCTGGTCGCTTCAGAGGGGCTCTGAGAGCCCGCTCCCACCGTTCAGGCCCCAGGCTGCTCCCTGGTTGCCCTTTTGCCGGGGACCAGCCCCGGTGGATCCAGGGTGATTTGAAGGTGGAGACGGAGTAGGCGGCCTAGGAAAAACTTATTTAGTTACAGATAGAGAGGGACTAAGATTTTAGCAAAGGAAAAGAGGCCAAATAACTTGGTTAACACAGGGTACCAATCACCACCTATGAAGGCCGCAGGCGTCTTCCTGTTCTCCCGAAGGAGAGGAGGCACTGAGACCCCCCCGGTCCGATCTTAGAAGCCCAGGCAGGATTAGTAGGCTTGGTGGGTCCTATGCACCAGATGGGAATTCGGCCAGAAAATAGTAAGAGAGAGAGAAAGGGGCTGAATAACTTGGCTTACGTGGGGTACCAATAAAATTCCAGACAAGGAATTTGCACCATCTGTATGGCGGGCACCCACGCTCCAGATGGGAATTCAGCCCGAAAATTGAGGAGCAGAGAAGAACGACATGAGGGAATCAGTCTTTCTGGAACTGATCCGATTTCTTTATTTTTGGGTTTGCTTATATACCTTTTGTTACACATAGGGATGAATACAGAGTCACGCGGGGGTCAGCAGACCTGACCCTTGTCACAATCAGGTGTTTCATATAAAATTATACAAAGGTCTTATGAGTTTTTACATCATCTTCTGACCATGAGGTCCGCTGACATTTTATGGCCCTTTCTGATACTGGTCAGTTAACCAGAAAGCTTATTTTTCCAGGAGTGATTTTTTCAGGCACCACCCTCCAAATAAAGTTGCATTCCTATAGGGTGAGGGTGTAGTGAGTTACAATCAAGAAAGGAATTTACTTAACCTAAGGTTTAACATGATTAGTCTTAAAGGTTAATACTTATTTCTCTTATATGCTTAAAGGTTAATACTTATTTCTCCTATATGCTAGTTATATTTATTATAAGGGTAGGGAATATGAAGACTTAGCAGCAAACATCAGTCCAACAAATGAAAATCCTTCACCAATGTTCCCTTTACAATCTATTTAGTCTTAAGATAGTGATAAGGTTACATTTTTGCATAGCAAGGACACAGTGATTTATAACAAAGTACAGTAGTCTATAACAAAAGAGAAAATTCATTAACTCAAAAAGTCTAATATTGCTAACATCAAAAACTACTATATTTCCTTTTCTATATTCCAAATACATTGATTAATATATTCTCAGGTGCCTAAGGATATGAAAGCCTGTGGGCAATCAAATGAGAAAAGCCCTATGCTAATACTCCAAACTCTCTGTGCTGTTTATGGTTGAGAGGTTGTCACACAAGCTAGTCTGTCAGCAGAGAGGTTTGACCTGAGCCACCCTTGTCACACCCAAGGCAGGGAATTAGCAGTAATTATTGGCATGACAAATGAAAAAACCCTTCACCAATATAATTCCTAATCAACCCACTAACACTATACTAATAATCTTCTAACCTCTCAAAAGAGTCTGTATTTAGAAAGTTTTAAAGCATCCCATGCCTCTCACAGCTGGGAGGCTGTAGACAATCACATGCGGCTGGACAACCTGATCAGGCAGGCCAGAGAACCTTCAGAGTTCATAAGCTGAAACACTCTTATCACGCCCAGGAATTTTTATTAACTGGGGCTGCAAGTTAACTCCTTCTGTGAGAGAAATGGTTATGGGGGAGAGCTCTCTGTAAAGAACTCTGGTTTTGGGGTAGATGCTCGGGAACAGGGGATCTCCTGAGGCTTGATCACGCCTTTGCATATGCCAAGCTTCTTTTTCCTCATGACCTTTGCCATGGGCGGAGTTCCTCACACTGGCCCCCAACACCCTTTCAGAACAGGGCTCTATCGCCTCTTCTCCCCCCGAGGCCTGTTGCCATGGGAGTTCCCCACCCGCGTGACCTGCACCCCAGGCCCCAGCTCACACCCAGGCCTGGGAGCCTGGCAACTGCTGCCCTGGGAGCTATGCCCAGGCAGGTCTGTGCCCACAGCTGCCCCGCAGGCCCGTCCTGCCCCTCCCAGCACACTTCTTGCTGGGCCTCCCCTACCCTTGGTGCTCAGCTGCATCCCTGATTCATTTTCCTCCACTCTGCTCATCACATCATGGCAAACTTTTTGTATATGTAATTTACTTGTGTGTGTTTTTACCCGATTTATATTAACAAGTGATTTCCCTGGTGGTTCAGCAGTAAAGAATCCACCAGCAGTTCAGGAGATACAGGAGACAAGGTTTCGATCCCTGGGTCGGGAAGACCCCCTGGAGAAGGGAATGGCAATCTACTGCGGTATTCTTGCCTGGGAAACCCCATGGACAGAGGAGCCTGGCGGGCCACTGTCCCTGGGGTCACAAAGAGTCAGACATGACTGAGTATACAACAACGGCTGACTTTTCTGGCTCCGTGGCTGTCTCCCTCCAGCAGAATCGAGGCCCGCGAGGCCGAGGATTTCTGTTTTGCTCACCTCTTGAGTCTCTCCCCTGAGAATGCGGCCTGGCCCACAGGAGGTACCCGTACGTGGTCCTGGAGCTGAGTGTGTGTTACGCGGCTCAGAGGAGAGAAGAATCTGGAAGCTGAGGAGAGCTCTGGCCACTCTCATGAAAATCCTAACGCCATCAGAGGCGAGAAGCAGCAGCTTCCTGTTGAAGTAACCCAGGGACGCCAAGCATCCTGATGTGTTTAAACTCAACCATGAAATAAAATAGTTGAACTCTTTTCACGTCCAACTCTCTCGATGCTTTCAGAGCTATTATTTAAAGTATATGAGATCTCAATAAACATCTTCCTAAAAAGTCTTGGGCTTTGCCATGGTAACAGAAGTGAGAAAGCCTCAGAAGAAGAAAATCTTGAAACAGGAACAGATATGAACTATCAGGAGACCTGGGTTCAGTCCCTGGGTCAGGAAGACCCCCTGGAGGAGGGCATGGCACCCCACTCCAGGATTCTTGCCTGGAGAATCCCATGGACAGAGGAGCCTGGCAGGCTGCAGTCCGCGGGGTCACGAAGAGTCAGGCACCTTCGCTTTCAGGAAGTGTCACATGCGATTAAAGCACAGATAGACCCTCTATTTCACAAGCACCAGTGCTGCGAATGAGCTCAGGGAGGCCGACAGAAGGAAACCGCCATCACATTGACCCCAAACTTACTTCCTGCTGTTTCATCAGAACACGGCGATCTTGTCAAAACAGGACTAAAGCCTGTGTCAACGCAGTGCTGTGAACCCGCGTGAGCATGGCGCTGTGAAATTCACGTCTTTATCTTTACAACTTTCACAGAGCCTGCTGCTGATAACAGAATTAACCTTTGAAAATGTGAATTCTGGGTACACACTATGCTACAAACAGGCTCAAGTCTAAGAAGGAAAAATGGCTACTATAATTTGACTGCAATTCTGGTGGTTGAATCACCTTCACTAAAAATTTGCGGGTTGATGTCTTAAGCCCCAACCCCTAGAATGTGACTTCACTTGGAAAGAGGGTGGTTGGAAGCGTAATTAGTTGAGACAAGGTCGTACTGGAGCAGGGTGGGCCTCAGATCCCACATGATTAATGTCTGTATAAACAGGAGAAACTCAGCCAGAGACGCACACACACAGGAGAACGCTATGAAGGTGAAGACAGACTCGGGGAGACGCAGCTACAGCCCAGGGACCCGAGAATCACCTCCATCGCTGGGGGCGGGGGCCGGGCCACGGCAAGAACCAGCCCTACCCAAGCCTTAGCCGCAGAACTCTGGCCTCCAGACGTATGAGACAGTAAAGTTCTGGCGTTTAAGACACCCACTCTGTGTTGCTTTGTTACAGCAAACCAATATATTACCCATATCTGACATTCGGGTACGTAACCTATTTCACTGGAGGAAAACCATTTTTAAAATCATAGACTATTCTGTGTCAGCTTTTGACCTGAGAGTTGGTGCTGTGAATTCAGTTAGTTGAAGAAAAGAGAAACCCAAACTGTTAAATTCTGAGGAAAAAATAATAATAATCATTATTATTCAGGTCACAAATCAAGGAAACCGCAGTTCCATCAGTGTGGCCGCTCTCTCCCCATGTGGACAGACACGTGGCGGCCGCGGCGGAGAGCCCCCCTAGCTCCAGCACTCAGGCCCCAGGCACGGCCCCCAGGCTCGGCCTCGCCAGGACCGCCCGGCTAACAGCCCCCGACCTGTGCTCATCATCGAGCTGTGGGCACCTCCCTGGGTGCATTGGCACAACTGTGCAAATTGGCAGAACACCCTCCACGCGAGAGTGACCGTCCAGGAAGTGGGGGTCCAGGAGATGCCGGAGCAGCCCGGGCTCCGAGCTGGGCTGCGGTCTCCACGCCCGGGCGGCCAGCGCCTTTGGGAAGCCCGTCTTCCAGCTGCTTCAGGCGGTGACAGAGGAGCTGCGTGTCCCTCGCTTTACACCCGCTCCCCCCAACAGCCTCTTCCAGCTGTGGGCTGCCTCCTGGCCTTGGCTCCCTTCTGTACTGCAACTACTGTCACGGCGGCAGATCTCAAGCTTCTCGTGCAAGGCTGACCAACCCAAGGAATTCCTGAAAGGTCACCAAGTTCAGCTCAATTCAGTCGCTCAGTCGTGTGCCACCATCTGCGACCCCATGGTCTGCAGCGTGCCAGGCCTCCCTGTCCATCACCAACTCCCGGAGTCCACCCAAACTCATGTCTATTGAGTCAGTGATGCCATCCAGCCATCTCATCCTCTGTCGTCCCCTTCTCCTCCCACCTTCAATTTGTCCCAGCATCAGGGTCTTTTCCAACGAGTCAGTTCTTCTCATCAGGTGGCCAGAGTATTGGAGCTTCAGCTTCAGCATCAGTCCTTCCAAAGAGTATTCAGGACTGATTTTCTTTAGGATAGATTGGTTGGATCTCCTTGCAGTCCAACGGACTCTCAGGAGTTTTCTTGAAAGCCTCAGTTCAAAAGGTCAACAAAGGCCTGCCCCAGAGGGGACCAGCTCCATCTCCAGTGCAGTTCTTAGGCAGTTCTGAGCAACCTGACCCACTGTCTCGTGCCAGAGGAGGGTCTCCTTCTGGACCCCACAGCCTGGGTTGTGCTGCCGAGTTCCCATCCTCGATGATGTGTGTGAGTGTGTGTGTGTGTGTGTGTGCATGTGTGCCCTGGCCACTGTGTGGTCAGACCCTTCCTTAGTCTTGCTTGCATCCCCCGGTGACAACCCTGTGCCCTGCAGAAGCCTGAGAAAAGGAGCGCTCGGCACCTGGCTTCAGACTTACCCCCCTCTTTAGCCCTTTATCACCATCAGCACCCTCCACCCCACCCCACCTCCTGACCTGCCCCCTGACACTGGTCAGCTTCAGTCCAGGGAAGATCGTGTCCCCTGTCCATGGTGCTGGAGGTGTGTTCCCACCAGGCACCTGCCCGTCCCTTCCCTGCAGGCGAGGCTCTCCTCCTGACCCACGGATGTCACCACAGCGTAGACTGTACAGGAAGGAAGACCACACGCAGAGAGCAGACCGGATACCACTCCCCCCCCACCGCCCCGCAACTGGAGACTCTCACACCCCTCAGGGTCCAGGTCCCTTGGATTTCGGCAACTTCATTTCACTGCTAGCAAACCAGGTTTCAACTTTTCGACATTTCTGCTTCATCCCCTACCAACTAACATTCAGGTTTTCATACCAACTGTATTTCACAACAGAAAATATTCTTTACTGAAGTCATGGCTATTAAAAGTATTATAATTTATTATACTGATTCCTGTGTGACAAAGTATTAAATACTTTTTTTTCTGTAACTATTTTGGAAAAATTTAAGTGTGTAATTTGTAAATTTTAAGGAGCTGGATCTAATTTCCTGGAATAATACGGCTTTCTTTAACAATAGTGATTACATAACATGCACAAACATGCTGGTGACTCTTAAAGTTGCGGCCCACGGGCATTTCAGCTCTCACAGTGCTTTTCTCCTGTTCAGCATCAGGTACAGGCTCTGAGATAATGAGATGCCACCAACTTGAAATTTCTGGAGGTTTCCATGGTAGCACAAGTCCAGAGCTCCAAGATCCAGTTTCTCGTCTGATGAGAGTTTGACAGATTGAACTATGCCCTTGAAAGAGAGTTTATGCAACTATAAACACCAGTGTCCCAGTTTCCAAAACATTTGCAAAGCCAGTTGCCAGCAGGGGGCACTAGGGGGCACGGTGCTCCCCCAAGGGAACCAGGGAGCCAAGGTGAAGGACAGGAGTCACTCCAAGGTGCAGGTCCAGTTTCTGTCCCATGGCCTGCTCTTGAAACTGGCGGGGGAGGTGGCAGCTGTCTGTGCAAGAGGACAGGGGCAGGGGACTTTGACTCCCGTCTGTAGAGGGGCTCCGGGCGGCTCCTAGGCCCTTGCACCCAAGCAATCTGCACTTGGGAACCTCAGTCTCTGCTTCAGAAGGACTACTATGAGCTGGCCTTTCACAGCTGAATTCAGGGTCCAGAGTGCTCACCATTACACCGTGTGGCTCAGTTGGCAAAGAATCCACCTGCAATGCAGGAGACCCCAATTCGACTCCTTTGTTGGGATGATCCCCTGGAGAGGGAAAAGGCTACCCACTCCAGTATTCTCAGGCTTCCCTTGTGGCTCAGCTGGTGAAGAATCCTCCTGCAACGCAGGAGACCTGGGTTAGGATGAGCCCCTGGAGAGGGGAAAGGCTACCCACTCAAGCATCTGGCCTGGAGAATTCCATGGACTGTATAGTCCACGGGGTCACAGAGTCAGACACGACTGAGCGACTTTCTCTTTCACGGCAGGTCTGCTGATTCTGTGTTAAAAGCCGATGACTCATGGTGAGATTTCTCTGTTTCGGGCAGGTGCTATGCTACCTTCCTGATGGTGCTCATTGTGGCTCGGTAGCTGGGGAGTTGGCTGGTGGATCGCCTGTGAGATGGTCGCCTCTCTTGTCCCTGTCCAACCCACCCCCAGAAGTGAGATCACCACCCACTGTCTGTACTCCCCACACGCTCAGGAAGCCTTGTTTTCCTGAAGAAAGATGGCATTATTATCCATCATTTGTCACATCCAAACCCAGCATGCCCTTGCTAGTCTCCAGGAACTGTTATGTTTTCACTTTGGAGGGAAGCTTTGTAAATAATGCTGTGGTCTCCTCATATTTCATCAGGATTCCTGCCTGTGCTGAGTCAGCCCACGTTCTCTGGGCAGCTTAGACCCCGTTGCTGTGAAGGTAACGAGGGTGAGGATGGAACAAACAGAAAGGTGAATGGCCTGGATGTTTAACTGGCCCAGAGTGTAAATGACTAAAGAGAAAGATTGCTGACATTTCAAAACAGACAGTCACACACAGCCTCAAGAACAAATGAGAGAGAGAGAGAGATTAAGTGAGGAAAGGAAAGACGGAAGGAAAGAAAAGAACGGCACGCTAGAAAAAATAGAGGAAAGCACAGAACCAGCTTTGTGCAATTTCAAATAAATATTACACCCCTGTGAGAATTCTCATACTTTCGTGCTTCATTACAAAGTCTTATTTTTTCAGTAAGTAATTATACTAATGATTCTGGGGCCCTACTGATTTACTATGGTGTCAAATAACTACAACTCAGAAGCAGGTAGAATAAATTCTAAAAAGAGAAATTTAAATTGAATGAACCCAATGTTGAAAACAAAAATAAAGAAAAATTGAAATGCATTTCTAGAGGAAAGTGTGTTGACAATGTATGTGGACTTTACAAATCGGAGGACACCTTCCCAGAAAATATTCTGAACTTGAGATGAATTGCTTTGGGAGATTTGGAAACACCAAAAATATGGACTTTTATCCCTGAAAAACATTTTTAAAACAAAAGGAAGAAATTATATTCTAGTGCCTTTGTAGACCAATTAGAGCCCTCAAGTGAAGGCCACTGTATTTCAGTGGTGTTTGTTGTTCAGTAGCTAAATCTTATCTGACTCTTTGCGACCCCATGGACTGCAGCACGCCAGGCTTCCCTGTCCATCACCAACTCCCAGAGCTTGCTCAGACTCATGTCCATTGAGTCAGTGATGCCATCCAACCATCTCATCCTCTGTCGCCCCCTTCTCCTCTTGCCCTCAGTCTTTCCCAGCTAAAACTGGCTAAAAAACAAACTTCTCCTTTGCAGCTGGAGACACCCCTGCCCTGCCTGAGCCGGGAGGCAGTGGACATTGGGGAGGACCCTGGCCTGGCTGCCCAGACCGTGCCTGCTCAGCTGGGACCCCAGGAGGAGAGTCTGTGACTCTGTGCCTCAGTTTCTTTCTGCCTCAAAGAGGAAAGGAAGCAAGTGAGCCTCTGACCACACTTAGGAAAGCACCTGAAAGCTGATCCGTTAATCTGGGCACTTTTCCAAACCTCAGGTCTGCAGCCGCTAGGGTCATGCATTCAGTTTAGTGAATCATTTTTTATGGAACAGAAGAGAAAGAAATGCAACATACTCTGTATACTGTAAGTGTAATAAAAGAGTGTGATTGTATTTCACATACTAAGGGCGAGCACCGTGCCATCACACGCTTCTGATTCGGACAAACGCAACCCCTATGGGAAGCTCCTTTCCTCTGCAGGTCACCGTGAGGCTGGGGGGTTGGGAGAGGCTCGCACGACCCTCCAGCCAGAAGAGGATGCTCTACGCACAAGCAGACAGAAACCAGGCTGGCCCTGTGCCGACTGGGCCTTCACCTGCGTTGTCATGGCAACCTGCTCCCACCACCCCCACGTCTGCAGCATCCTGTCACTCCCCACCGCTGGGCCTGTGAACCTGCTGTCCGGGGGCTCCGTGCGCCGCGGGCCCCTGACCCCCACAGTCGCGGGAGAGGAGGGAGCCCGATGAGAAGCCCCCACCCGCAGACCCGCCGGGCCGAGTGATTTCTTCTCATCAGCAGGCAAAGCTCCCCTCTTGCGTGTTTTCCTGTTACACGAGAGATGCGCTTACAGGACTCCGAGCGGGTGGCGGAAGGAACAGGAAGATGGTCCCGGTTCCCTTGGAGACAGCCTGAACCTCCGCACGGGATTGGACCGCGGACTGGGGGCTGGGCTGCCCCCTCGCTGGTGATGAAACAAGATGAAAGGAGAGAAAGGCCACAAAGGCACCCAGGGGATCCGGCGCTGTAACGCGGCTTCCTCGAGAAGCGGATTCAGGATTTCTATTCGAATCCTGCTGCTTCTTCACGCCGTGGTGTCTGCATTCTGATCTTACAGTCATTGAAGAAAGAAGACACATTCACAAGGGCAAAAACGCCAAAGGGAAGGGAAACTGTTTAAGAAAACCTCCTTCATGGCAGTGTCTGTGTAAGCCTAGCGTCTCTAAACCTTTTATGATTTGTCCTCATTAAATATTCAATCCCTTTCCAGTGAGTGAGGGGGCCTTCCCAGGTGGTGCTAATGGTAAAGAACCCGCTGGACAGTGCAGGGTACCCAGGAGACAGGGGTTTGATCCCTGTGTCGGGAAGCTGCCCTGGAGGAGGGCATGGTAATCCACTCCAGTATTCTTGCCTGGAGTATTGCCGGGAGAATATTGCCCGTATTCTTGCCTGGAAAGGCTGCAGAGAGGCAGACAGGACTGAAGTGACTTCGCACACACACACAGTGAGTGCGGGAACCCTGTAAGATCTGAATGAGGAAAATCACCAGAAACAACAAAATTTTAAATGGGCGAAAGATGTGAATAGACATCCCCGCAGAGAAGTTCCAGGGTTGGTAAACAAGCATGTTGCTCAAATCGAAATCATGATGAGATGCTACCAGAGGCCCAAGAGAATAGCTAAAGTTAAAAAAGGGGCCACACCAAGTGTGGGCTGAGGCGTGGAACTCGGCCTCCGACTGGTGAGGACGTGAAAAGCACCACCACGTTGGTTTCTTAAAAAGTTAAGCATAGTCGGCGATTTGAATCCCCTTTCCAAGCCTAGGTATTTACCCAGAAGAAAGTGTAGGAACGTCTGTGCGCGTGTGTGTTTATAGTAACCTTATACGTTACAGCCAACAGCTTGGATTCCACTCGGATAGAATTCTGCAAAACGCAGACTAATGGATCGTGATGAAAAGCCCGTCAGTGGTTGCTTTGGGGTGAGAGGGGAGGGCGGGGCACGACCAGGGGGAGGACTTCCCAGGAGAAAGCAGGGGTCTGAGGCTGAGGACGCAGGTGCTGTTTGGATTGTGGCGACGGTTTCACAGGTGCAGACATACACCAACACTGGTCCCCCTTCTCCTCTTGCCCTCAGTCTTTCCCAGCTAAAACTGGCTAAAAAACAAACTTCTCCTTTGCAGCTGGAGACACCCCTGCCCTGCCTGAGCCGGGAGGCAGTGGACATTGGGGAGGACCCTGGCCTGGCTGCCCAGACCGTGCCTGCTCAGCTGGGACCCCAGGAGGAGAGTCTGTGACTCTGTGCCTCAGTTTCTTTCTGCCTCAAAGAGGAAAGGAAGCAAGTGAGCCTCTGACCACACTTAGGAAAGCACCTGAAAGCTGATCCGTTAATCTGGGCACTTTTCCAAACCTCAGGTCTGCAGCCGCTAGGGTCATGCATTCAGTTTAGTGAATCATTTTTTATGGAACAGAAGAGAAAGAAATGCAACATACTCTGTATACTGTAAGTGTAATAAAAGAGTGTGATTGTATTTCACATACTAAGGGCGAGCACCGTGCCATCACACGCTTCTGATTCGGACAAACGCAACCCCTATGGGAAGCTCCTTTCCTCTGCAGGTCACCGTGAGGCTGGGGGGTTGGGAGAGGCTCGCACGACCCTCCAGCCAGAAGAGGATGCTCTACGCACAAGCAGACAGAAACCAGGCTGGCCCTGTGCCGACTGGGCCTTCACCTGCGTTGTCATGGCAACCTGCTCCCACCACCCCCACGTCTGCAGCATCCTGTCACTCCCCACCGCTGGGCCTGTGAACCTGCTGTCCGGGGGCTCCGTGCGCCGCGGGCCCCTGACCCCCACAGTCGCGGGAGAGGAGGGAGCCCGATGAGAAGCCCCCACCCGCAGACCCGCCGGGCCGAGTGATTTCTTCTCATCAGCAGGCAAAGCTCCCCTCTTGCGTGTTTTCCTGTTACACGAGAGATGCGCTTACAGGACTCCGAGCGGGTGGCGGAAGGAACAGGAAGATGGTCCCGGTTCCCTTGGAGACAGCCTGAACCTCCGCACGGGATTGGACCGCGGACTGGGGGCTGGGCTGCCCCCTCGCTGGTGATGAAACAAGATGAAAGGAGAGAAAGGCCACAAAGGCACCCAGGGGATCCGGCGCTGTAACGCGGCTTCCTCGAGAAGCGGATTCAGGATTTCTATTCGAATCCTGCTGCTTCTTCACGCCGTGGTGTCTGCATTCTGATCTTACAGTCATTGAAGAAAGAAGACACATTCACAAGGGCAAAAACGCCAAAGGGAAGGGAAACTGTTTAAGAAAACCTCCTTCATGGCAGTGTCTGTGTAAGCCTAGCGTCTCTAAACCTTTTATGATTTGTCCTCATTAAATATTCAATCCCTTTCCAGTGAGTGAGGGGGCCTTCCCAGGTGGTGCTAATGGTAAAGAACCCGCTGGACAGTGCAGGGTACCCAGGAGACAGGGGTTTGATCCCTGTGTCGGGAAGCTGCCCTGGAGGAGGGCATGGTAATCCACTCCAGTATTCTTGCCTGGAGTATTGCCGGGAGAATATTGCCCGTATTCTTGCCTGGAAAGGCTGCAGAGAGGCAGACAGGACTGAAGTGACTTCGCACACACACACAGTGAGTGCGGGAACCCTGTAAGATCTGAATGAGGAAAATCACCAGAAACAACAAAATTTTAAATGGGCGAAAGATGTGAATAGACATCCCCGCAGAGAAGTTCCAGGGTTGGTAAACAAGCATGTTGCTCAAATCGAAATCATGATGAGATGCTACCAGAGGCCCAAGAGAATAGCTAAAGTTAAAAAAGGGGCCACACCAAGTGTGGGCTGAGGCGTGGAACTCGGCCTCCGACTGGTGAGGACGTGAAAAGCACCACCACGTTGGTTTCTTAAAAAGTTAAGCATAGTCGGCGATTTGAATCCCCTTTCCAAGCCTAGGTATTTACCCAGAAGAAAGTGTAGGAACGTCTGTGCGCGTGTGTGTTTATAGTAACCTTATACGTTACAGCCAACAGCTTGGATTCCACTCGGATAGAATTCTGCAAAACGCAGACTAATGGATCGTGATGAAAAGCCCGTCAGTGGTTGCTTTGGGGTGAGAGGGGAGGGCGGGGCACGACCAGGGGGAGGACTTCCCAGGAGAAAGCAGGGGTCTGAGGCTGAGGACGCAGGTGCTGTTTGGATTGTGGCGACGGTTTCACAGGTGCAGACATACACCAACACTGGCCAAAGTACGTGGGCTTACACACGTGCGGTAGACTCCGTGCCGGTGACGTGGCAAAAAGCTTTAGGGATGAACAGAAGCCCTCCTTTGCCTCTCAGCCCCCGGGGAGTGCTGTCGACCGTCTTGTTCCCTCTAAAGACGGCATTCTCCTCCTTCACCGTCTTGCCCCTTACTTATCGCTGCTGTGATCTGATTTCTACTCTCATGACTCTACCAAAATCCCTCCTTATTCTTATATAAGGCCACTTCTCCGCAGAGTGTGAGCCCCCTGGCCCTCGTCCATCACCTTGTCTCGGCGCCCGCCAGGGCCCACGCCTGTGGTCTCCCACAGCCCTGGCCCCTTGCTCCTCATCCCATCTCCCTGGCCTCTTCCCTCCCTCTGTCTCCCGGGTCCTCCCCTTGCCCACATGCCACTGGGCTCTGCTCTGCCCTCTTGCTCCTTCTGCGGGGACCCCCAGGCTGCTGATGGCGCCACACCCCGTCTCCACACTGGCCTCCATCGGGGGTCCCGTCAGCCCCCAGAGCCCCACGGGTCCTACTCTGAGCACCTTCTCTTCTCCTGGGAGTCACCCTGATTTTCCCAATCTCGGGCACCATCACACCATCCTCCAAATCAGGAATCTAGGGGTGCTTGGGCACGTGTCACAGTGTTTCTTGTGAGACCCACCCCGAGAGTTCACATCTGGTCTCTCTGCTCCACGTCTACCTCAGTCTTCATCGCAGGTTTCATCCTCTCCACCTGGCCTTTCTAAACTCCTCTGCCTGCCAGAGCGACCTTTCTAGAAGGGAAACCTAACCACCCTCCCCCGCCCCCACTTACAAAGCTCCCATATCCACTGCACTCAAGCTCTAACATGCATAAAACCATCTGGGAAGACGTTAAAAAGCAAGCTCTAACCTCAGGTCCTGGGGTTTCTGCTCCAGAAGCTCTGATGTGCACTGGGAAAGTTTAACAAAACCTCTGATGGGGTTGGGGGCCGTGGTCAGGAGGGGCAGACACTGCTGCCCATCGGTCATCATTCTTGAGGAGGGGGCGGCTCGTGCACTCAATGAATAGAGGCTAGAGGTGCTCCTCGACGTCCCCCAGTGCACAGGCAGCTGGCCCACCCGGCGCCACCGAGAACAGCCCACCCTAAACCGTCAGTGTCGTGGAGAGCGGGCCGCCCTGGCCTGGAGGAGGGGCGCCCATTCTCTTTGCAGGACACACGAGGCCCCCTGACTCACCGGAGTGCAGTCCCAGGGGGAGACGCTTGCAAAGACCCCCAGTTGGCCACTGTCCACACTGACCTGCTCATGGAAGCCCCCACCACCTTCTACTCAAATGCCAGGTCCTGGCTGCATCAGCCGAACTTGGGACCTGCATTTGCCCACAGGAGGGCTCGTGTTTGGATCCTGAGGGCTGGGCGCAGCCAGGTGCTGGCCAGCGGAGCAGGGGCGTGCAGGCCCTGGTGACGGTCCCCGCCTGTGGCTTCGCCCCTGGTCTCCTCCATCTTGTCTGCTTTCCCTTGGCCACTCTCTAGACCCTTCGTCAGCTCTGTGAGCTGCTGACCATTCCTCCCATCCATTCACTTTTTTTTTTTTGCATAGTTTTTCAGAAGTAGTTCCTACTGTTTCCGACCAAGAGTCTCACTGATGCACCCTTGTCGGGAACCAAAAGGCACTCAATACATACGTACTCGATGACTGTCATTGCGGAGAGGAAAGGTGGCAGGATGCAGGCTGACAGAAAGCCAGGGAAACCCAATCTGTGTACACCAGCAGGGCGGCACTTACCCCTTCAGAAGCTGGGCTGGCTTCAGCAGCACAGTTACTGATGGTGATCTGGTTGGCCTCTTCACGTCCACGCTGGCTTTCAGAGCAAACAGATGATGAGTTAGAGTACAGCCTCTTCCCGAAGATAAGGAAGCACTCTCCAAAGCAGAGTCAGAGAAAAGGAAGAGGACCCTGCGAAGGGAGGGGTGATGTGGGGGTCGCAGGCGCCTCTGGGTTTGCTCCCGACAAGCCCACGCTTGTCCATCTGAAATGCAGTGCAACAGGAAGGCTGGCCGGGCGCGCGCACAGCTAATCATTCACCGGAAAGCAGCCCAGATTAGTGGCGTCGGCTTAAGGACATAGACACAGGGAGGTCCAAAGCAAAGGCCCAAGAAAACGCGTGCCGCGCCAGCTCCCTAATCTGGATAAATTCTCTCCGTCAGCTTGTCAGGAGCTGAGTTCAGGTTCCTAGTCAGAAACAAAGTCACATCTAGAAGGTTCTAAACGTGATGCACTGCGCAAACCCACAAGGAGGCAAAGGTCCTTCAGAACCGTGATGCTCAAAGGCGGACCTTGGGAGACAAGCCTGGAAACCGGCAGGAAGGAATCCAAAGTCGCTTAGAAATCTTCATGCGTGCTCAGGCGCTCAGTCGTGTCCGACACTTCATGATCCCGTGGACTGCAGCCCGCCAGGCCCCTCTGTCCACGGGGTTCTCCAGGCAAGAATGCTGGCGTGGGTTGCCACTTCCTCCTGCAGGGGTCTCCCCGCCCCAGGAATGGAACCCGGGCCTCCTGCGTCTCCTACCTAGGCGGGCAGGCTCCTCACCGCTAGCGCCGCCTGAGCCACAACGGGGGTCAAAGAAGCCTCACATCCGCTAAATAAAAACGGAGACCTTTGCCGTGTACTTTGCAGCTCTTTTTAAAATTTCATTGAAATAGAAGATAGAAAAAAAACTTGGTTCTTCACCCCAAGATAACTTGAGAAGCAAAGAAAATGTATAAACTAATGGGCTGATCTACGGCTTTGCAGGTGGCACTAAAGGTAAAGAACCCTGTCAATGCAGGAGACCTGGGTTCGATCCCGGGGCCAGGAAGATCCCCTGGAGAAGGAACTGGCAACCCACTGCAGTATCCTTGCCTGGAGATTCCCATGGATGGAGGAGCCTGGCAGGAGCCTCCAGCAGGTCGCAAAGAGTCAGACACAGTGACGCGGCTTAGCCGCACAATGGGTTAATCTGTGGAAGTAAGAGTCTGTGCGAATCAGTCAGATGAGTGTTTCACTTCCAACAGCACAGCCTCCAGCGAAAGAGCTGAGAGGGGGGCAAAGCTCTGGATGGTGACATCAACACGCTGTTTGGAGCTCCCCTCCCCGGGAGCGTCCCTACCAGATCCTTCCAGAAGGCCGAGACACAAGCCAGACGCATGGCCTGGGACCTCCTTCCATGGGAGAGGCGGCAGGAGGTTCTCAAGGAACACCCCCGCCCACCAGCACTGGCCCCGGGATCTCAGATCCTCAGTCCTGGCCATGGAGCCTGGAGGCGGGGAGGCAGGCGGGTACTCTGCATGTGAGGAGAGGCCAGGAGGGAAGAGGCCGGCAGACCTCCTTTGTCTCACACGTTTCATATTGTCCTCCCAGGCCTGCCCCGAGCCAGCCCCGGTGTCGGTGCCCCTGCCGGGCCGTCGCCAAGTCGCTCCGCCGTTCTTTCCTCAGCCCCGTTCTCTGTCAGTCCCAGGCCCCTGGCGGGGAGACCCTGAGGAGGGGGCAGCCTGGCCTGCAGCTGACGTGACCTGGACACCCTGTGGGCTGTGGGGGTCCCCGAGCACGACCACGCTGACTGCGGGAGGAAAGCTTTTTTTCAAATGTGTTCACGCTGAGGTCGGGTGAATCCGGGGTGGGGGGGCATGCAAGAAGGCGGTGATGCTGTGACCATCTCACGGCTCTGTGCTGCCCGGAGGACAGAGGCTTCTGTCTGCGGGGGCGCAGTGGGGGGTGGGCATGCTGCTGTCATGCTGTGTGAGGGCGGGTCCGCAGGGCGTCACCTGCGGGGACTCAGGGGTGAGTATCGGTGGAGAACGGCCCAGGACATCATAGCACACGACCCAGACCCAGCGTCAGCGCCCAAAAAGGAGGGCACGAGTGTGCCTCTTCTGAGATGCTGGTGGTAGAACTGAACGGATTGAGAACTACAGTGGGGTCGGGGACCGGGGTGGGGGTTCTCAGAGGCCATGAGACCCCCCAGAGGCAGTGAGCCACCTCAGGGCGAGGGGCTCCTGGAAGCATGAAAGGGCCCAGCAAGGCGGAGCCCTGGGGTCAGTGTCCAGAGTCTGCCATTAAGCCTGACTTGGGCCCATAATTCCAAGCTCTTATGGCTGAGTCGTGGAAGGACAGGAAACCGCCCAGGTGGACCCCGACCCCAACGTGTCTAACCCTCTGGCCTGTCAGGGACTGCTGGGACTCCCTCTAAATTCTGTGACCTCATTTGTAAATGGGACTGGAAGGACCTCACCTGCCTGACGCAGGGACTCCCTGTTAATATCTTGGGACCCTGTGGCTGCAAACTCTGAGGGCTCACCCTGTCCATAACCCAAACCAGCAGGAGGCGACGGGGCTCTGGTTTAGTGCCATGCGGGTTATTGCTTTGGACACGGTTCAGCGTTGCTGCTTTGCTGAAAGCCAGAATACCGCCTCCTTGGGTTTCTGTACCAGGAACGAAACTCTGCATCTCCTTCCATTCGCTCCCTTACGCCGTGAAGGCGGTGCTGCTCTGCGCCCTGCGTTCCCAAGGCTTCTCCGCTACAAATGCTGGTGAGAAGGGAAACAAAACACGCATGGGTTTTAAGTCACTGGTGTATGTGATGTGCTTACATAACTCCCTGGGGAGCTGGGCTATGAAGTCTCGGTAGCTGAGTTTTAGACAGAGGTTCCCAACTCCGGCCGCACCTTACAATCACCAGGAAGTTTCAGTCTGAGCCCCAGGCCCCCCAGGGGTCCGAGTCACTAGGCATTGTCTCCTGTCATGCTTTGTTTCTAATCTCCAGGGGCAGCCAGGGTTGCACACAGATCGTTCAACCATGACACAGAAGAACTGTTAACTCAGCTGCAAGGAAAAAGACAGTTTAATGGTGCTGCCGCTTAAAACTCATTTTAATGACTCAAAAAAAAAAAATCAAACCCTCCACATTATTTCCAAGAGTATTTAAGAACATGTGTGTGTTAGTTGCTCAGTGTGTCTGACTCTTTGTGACCCCATGGACTTTAGCCTGCCAGGCTCCTCTGTCCGTGGAACAATCCAGGCAAAAATACTAGAGTAGGTAGCCATTCCCTTCTCCAATAAATTTCCAGACCCAGGAATAGAACCCAGATCTCCTACATTGCAGAGAGATCCTTTACTGTCTAAACTACCAAGGAAACCAGTTTAAGAATATAATACATTTCTTTTCTCTTGAGTCTTTTTTCATGAAAAGTGAAAGGGATACAAAAATCTGATCTCCATTGCCAGGTTTAATTTTGCAAAACAAACCCCAAAGCTACCAAACAATGAGATGTTTGTTTTTAAATAAAGAGGCCTGTCAGGCCCGCTGCAGCATTTTCAGGCGTGGTTCTAGTCGCCTCTTAATTCCCTAGAAAAACAACCAGGCCCACTGTCTTTCCTGGGCCAACATAGAGGCTGCCCAGGTGGCCTCCAGAGAGGAGGGTGCCAGAGAGGTCGGCGCACCCATCCCCTTATCCTGCCCTCTTCTCTCCTCTGCTGCCTTGCACACCCCAACCCTGATCTAGTGGAACGCCCATCCTGCCGAGCTCCGGGTGTCTGCGCGCCCACCCCAGCTCCGAGCACTCGGGCACAGCTCCAGCTGGCCCTTGGTCCTGATGTGTGCACCCCCAGTCCGGGCGGGGACTCATGCCGGCGTGAGTCTCTATAGCTGGTTGTCACAACATCCCAGCAGTGCCTGGCGACCAGTGGGTGCTCACAGGCCCCTCGCCAGCATCGCCAGTTCTGTTTTACCATCCTGACAACAGCTGCCCTTCATGTCGGAATTTATTGCTCATTTACTCTCACCCCATAACTTTCTTGCTCGTTTTAGATTCTTCCCCTCAAGAAAGCTCCTTGAACATTAGGATCTTTGCTCTTGCCTGGAAATCAGTAAGCACTTGGGAACGCCACATGTGTTTGCATTTTTAAAAGCTGCAGGCACTCGTGATATGGAGAATTACACTAAACCTATCCACTCGGTACCCTTGCCTGGAGAATCCCATGGACAGAGGAGCCTGGCAGGCTACAGCCCACGGGGTCGTGAAGAGTTGGACGTGACTCTCTTTGTGACCCCATGGACTTTAGCCTGCCAGGCTCCTCTGTCCGTGGAACAATCCAGGCAAAAATACTAGAGTAGGTAGCCATTCCCTTCTCCAATAAATTTCCAGACCCAGGAATAGAACCCAGATCTCCTACATTGCAGAGAGATCCTTTACTGTCTAAACTACCAAGGAAACCAGTTTAAGAATATAATACATTTCTTTTCTCTTGAGTCTTTTTTCATGAAAAGTGAAAGGGATACAAAAATCTGATCTCCATTGCCAGGTTTAATTTTGCAAAACAAACCCCAAAGCTACCAAACAATGAGATGTTTGTTTTTAAATAAAGAGGCCTGTCAGGCCCGCTGCAGCATTTTCAGGCGTGGTTCTAGTCGCCTCTTAATTCCCTAGAAAAACAACCAGGCCCACTGTCTTTCCTGGGCCAACATAGAGGCTGCCCAGGTGGCCTCCAGAGAGGAGGGTGCCAGAGAGGTCGGCGCACCCATCCCCTTATCCTGCCCTCTTCTCTCCTCTGCTGCCTTGCACACCCCAACCCTGATCTAGTGGAACGCCCATCCTGCCGAGCTCCGGGTGTCTGCGCGCCCACCCCAGCTCCGAGCACTCGGGCACAGCTCCAGCTGGCCCTTGGTCCTGATGTGTGCACCCCCAGTCCGGGCGGGGACTCATGCCGGCGTGAGTCTCTATAGCTGGTTGTCACAACATCCCAGCAGTGCCTGGCGACCAGTGGGTGCTCACAGGCCCCTCGCCAGCATCGCCAGTTCTGTTTTACCATCCTGACAACAGCTGCCCTTCATGTCGGAATTTATTGCTCATTTACTCTCACCCCATAACTTTCTTGCTCGTTTTAGATTCTTCCCCTCAAGAAAGCTCCTTGAACATTAGGATCTTTGCTCTTGCCTGGAAATCAGTAAGCACTTGGGAACGCCACATGTGTTTGCATTTTTAAAAGCTGCAGGCACTCGTGATATGGAGAATTACACTAAACCTATCCACTCGGTACCCTTGCCTGGAGAATCCCATGGACAGAGGAGCCTGGCAGGCTACAGCCCACGGGGTCGTGAAGAGTTGGACGTGACTGAGCAGAAATGTGCGAGTCACAGCCTGATGATGCCTCGGGAGACCAATAACTATGGAAGTAGACGGCATCATCTGTTTGTTCTTCAGTCACATCAGTCCATCCTTTCAGGTGCTTTTGAGCGTCCTGGCAGCAGGATGATGAGACGTGTGGCCAGGGCAGATTTGGGATCTGGGCGTCTGCAAGAGGACCCTGTTCATGGCAGCCAGAGAGAACCGAAGGCCCGCCCTTCGGTGCTTACTCTCACTCCCCCAGAAGTGGGCAGCTCCCCTCGAGAGGAACAGAGACTTCCTACTCCCCGACACAGACTTCGTTACGCTCAGCTCTACTGTCCATGGGATTCTCCAGGCAAGAACACTGGAGTGGGTTGCCATTTCCTCCTCCAGGGGATCTTCCTGACCCAGGGATCGAACGCGGGCCTCCCACATTGCAGAGAGACGCTTTACCCTCTGAGCCAGCAGGGAAGCCCCCTAAGGGGAGCAGAGTGCTGGCAAATAATGGTTGTGGTTCTAGTGTTTCACAGAAGTCCAAATAGGATCGCTTTTTCCAGGGAAATTGTTGGTTCACATAGTATGTTCCTGGTTGGTGGGAATGCAGATCAGTTCAACCACAATATAAAATGGTATGGAAGTTCTTCAAAATTTTTTTAAAAATAGAACTACCAGACAATCCAGCAATCCCACTTCTGGGTGTATATCCAAAGGAAAAGAGGTCATTATGTTGAAGAGATATCTAAACACATGTTCATTGTAGCATTATTTACAATAGCTGAGATAAGGAAGTAATCTCGGTGTCCATCGGAGGATAAATGGATAAAGAAAATGTGATTTTATATGTATACATATAGGTCGTAAAGAGTTGGACACGACTGAGTGACTTTACTCACTACTCATACTTGTAAATATGTATATATATATTTTCTTCTTCTAACATGAAGAAAAAACCGCTTAGAAGGGGACGTCTCCGCTGATTGCAAATCTATGAGCCCCCTTTCCTCCAACCTTGAAGCCTGTGAGACTGTACCTGTGGCGGCATTAGGAGCAGACTGGCCAGGTTTGCTCCTAGCCTCTGCGCTGACCGCTGTGTGACAGTGGGCGAGTGAGCAGCCTTTCTGGGCCGCAGTCTTCATGTCCACAAAATAGTGCCTACCTCACAAGGACATCAAGATAGTTAAATGAACTCAGATACCTGCACTGTGTGGTGTTGAGGATGGCACTTGGGAAACTGGTAAGGAAAGTGTTATCCTGGGCTACTGCACTGGGGTCAAGACTAGTGGCAGACGCACGCAACCACATATAAAAGAGACAACGAACGAGGACCCGCTGTACCGCATGGAACCTGGCATGCGGTGGTGCCCTAAGCGGGAAGGAAATCCACAGAAGGGTGGATACAGGTGTGTGTGCTGATTCTTTCTGCTGTATGGTAGAAACTAACAACATTGTAAAACAACTGTGCTTTGATTAAAAAAAAAGGGGGGGGGACAATTATCTCCCCTCCTCAATAACAAGATTTTCATAATAGGAAGAGAGGCTGGGCTTAACTCCAAATATAGCAAATGCAACCGGGGACTCAGAGTGGAGGAACAGAGCCGGGGCGGGGGGTCAGCAGGTGAGGAACTAGGATGACGACGCCAAGGGTGAGGGTTCTTGCTGAGGGCAGGCCAGGGTGACCAATCGAGGAGGGGAATCTCCCCCTCTACTTAGCAGGATTCCTGCTGCTCCCCACTCTACACACTGGACGAGGCAGGCCTAGGACAGGCTTCTAGGAGGAGGCCCGGGGAAGGAGCGCCAGGAGCTGGTCTTGAGTTTGGCCAAACAGAGTTTGCAATTGGAGACAAGTCTCAGTTCAGTTCAGTTCAGCTCAGTCGCTCAGTTGTGTCCGACTCTTTGCAATCCCATGAATCACAGCACGCCAGGCCTCCCTGTCCATCACCGTCTCCCGGAGTTCACTCACTCACTTCCTTTGAGTTCGTGATGCCATCCAGCCATCTCATCCTCAGTCGTCCCCTTCTCTTCCTGCCCCCAATCCCTCCCAGCATCAGAGTCTTTTCCAGTGAGTCAACTCTTTGCATGAGGTGGCCAAAGTACTGGAGTTTCAGCATCATTCCTTCCAAAGAAATCCCAGGGCTGATCTCCTTCAGAATGGACTGGTTGGATCTCCTTGCAGTCCAAGGGACTCTCAAGAGTTTTCTCCAACACCACAGTTTAAAAGCATCAATTCTTCGGCGCTCAGCCTTCTTCACAGTCCAACTCTCACATCCATACATGACCACAGGAAAAACCATAGCCTTGACTAGACGGACCTTAGTTGGCAAAGTAATGTCTCTGCTTTTGAGTATGCTATCTAGGTTGGTCATAACTTTTCTTCCAAGGAGTAAGCGTCTTTTAATTTCATGGCTGCAGTCACCATCTGCAGTGATTTTGGAGCCCCCCAAAAGGGAGACACTAAAAGCTTTCTAAATATGAGTAATTACGGTCACCTTTCATACACTGAATAGAATACTTTGAAAAATCAGCCAAGGTAAACAATTTATCCAAGAAGAAAGACAGTAGATACAACGTGAAAATAAAAGTTCAGCTTCACTATTAATTAACAAAATCCCACAAGCTGTCTTTTTTTTTTCCTATCAAATTGACGTTTCTTTAAGTGATCCTACCACATACTTGCAGAGGTCAATGGGAAGGCCATTCTCAGACATCACTTTGAAGCGTCTCTTATCACAGACTTTCTCAAAGAAAAGCTGTCAGGACTTCCCTGGTGGTCCGGTGACTGAGACTTCGTGCTCCCAAAGCGGTGGGCTCAGGCTGGATCCCTGGCCAGAGACTAGATCCCAGAGGCCACAGCTAAGAGCTTGCATGGCACAACTCACGATCCTGCTTTCTGTGGCTGAAAAAGAGTCCTGCACATGATAACCAAGACTTAGAGCAGCCAAATAAATAAATATCCAATTTTTAAAAGAGAAAAGCTATTTTAAAAAGACTCCATATATTCAGACTCTTGCTTCCAGAAGTTTATTCCAAGAAAAATCAGAGCTGCATGTAACGATGCATGAAGATCCCTGTTCACTACAGCGCGGCTCAGGCTCGGCGGCTCAGTTCAGCTCAGCCCAGTCACTCAGTGTCCAGCTCTGCGACCCCACGGACGGCAGCACGCCAGGCCTCCCTGTCCATCAGCAACTCCCGGAGCTTGCTCAAACTCATGTCCATCGAGTCGGTGATGCCATCCAACCATCTCATCCTCTTTTGAACCCTTCTCCTCCTGCCTTCAGTCTTCCCCGGCATCAGAGTCTTTTCAAATGAGCCAGTTCTTTGCATCAGGTGGCCACAGTACTGGAGGTTCAGCTTCAGCATCAGTCCTTCCAATGAACATTCAGGACTGATTTGCTTTAGGATGGACTGGTTGGATCTCCTTGCAGTCCAAGGGACCCTCAAGAGTCTTCTCCAATACCACAGTTCAAAAGCATCAATTCTTCTGTGCTCAGCTTTCTTTATAGTCCATTTCTCACATCCATACATAAAAAAACAAAGCTTTGACTAAATTACTTTGTTGGCAAAGTAATTATGTCTCTGCTTTTTAGTATGCTGTCTAGGTTGGTCATAGCTTTTTTCCAAGGAGCAAATGTCTTTTAATTTCAAGGCTGCAGTCACCACGTGCAGAGATTTTGGAGCCCAAAATTTAATAACTTATATAAGTAAGTAACTTACACAAATGCATAAAGATTAGCAGACACAGTTACTCACTGTAGTGATGTTTAACATGTCTCTCCCAGATGGAGGGTGAACTGAATACCTGAGTAGGGAATTTGTTTTGAAAATTATAGTAATAGGGGAAAGCTACACAGCCAATAATATCATGTGGTAGAAAAATATTTAATAATGTGAGAGAATTCTCATGTTAATTTTCAGTAGGGCTCTTTACATTTGCATAGATGCTAAAAGGGAGAAGCACAAAGATGATCAAAGAGATGACATGTGGATAGCAGAATTATGAGTGGTTTTTATTTTCTAATTTTTACCTCTCAGTATTCCCCCAGGTTTTTATAAGCAGGAAAAACCTAGTTATTAAACCTAGTCATTATTTGACTTTGATGTTTAGAGGAAACAATCACTTTAAGTTGCTGATTCTTTCATGGTTACCAAAAATCTCAGAAAACTTCTCAAAATCATGCTGTTTCCTGTGCTTTTATTTTACCATTGTCAAATATCTCATCTCCTAAGAAGTAAGCATTCCCTCTATCCAGTCTGATATTTTTGTTAATAGAACAGTGAGACAAAGCGTATGAAAATGCTTTGACTACTGTTGCTCAGTAACCAAAACGTACATAGAACACCCTCGGGATGAACAGGAAGAGTCCTCATTCTGTTCCGATAACTGGTGCGGCACTTGGGAGAGGACCAGTCTAGTCACAGCCTGGCTTTGCTCAGCAGCACTTAACATCTTTAATTACTTCACTTCACGAGAACGCTAAAACGTGACCAACCTGAGATCAAGCCATAGAATTTCTCCTTGCCGAAAGTGAATGTCTGCTATTTTTGGTATTTAATTACCCTTTAAAATACGTTTCAAATTTCCATAAGGTACTACTGAAAAAGCAGCAACTTAGCTGACAAATGAACCATGTTTCTTCCTTTCCCGGAGGACTTTACAGACATGAGGTGATCCAGAGGTGAGCTGATGCTCACAGAAGGCCAGGTCCTCCTTGAGGGCGGGGAGTGAAGGCCACACACAGAGGCACGGCACTATTTAGGCGCAACCGTGCTGTGGAGACCCTGGCAAGCACCTCCCTAGAACTGCCTACCGTCTACTCACGCGGGTCCCTGCGCGATCCCCTCGCCTCCCTGCAGGCCCACTGCCCATTCACCACTCGGACTTCCCTGGGGCTCAGTCCCACCACAGAGCTGATCCTCCTACCTGAGGGCTCGCCCCCAGTATTCAGCATCTCCCACCACCAGGATACAAGCCCCACAGGGCCGTGCAGTGATGCACCCCGAGCTCTCAGGCCAGAAGTGGCAGGTTCGCATCTGGTAGGTAGATGCCCATGGTCACCATGGGGACAAGCTCAGAGGGGCCCGGTGCAGGGCGGTGCTCCACATCCCTGACCTGCAGTGGCCAGTGGCATCCAGCCCGCCCCTCTTTGGGCAAACATCCTCATTTCCCCACTCCCATGATGTGAGAGCAAACCCCCAAATCTGCACCCTGCAGGGACTGACACAGGGTCACCCAAGACGGACCCCCCCATTACTGCCTGCAGGCTGGATAACCACTCTCACCAAAGCCTGCTTCCTCAGTTTTTCCTCCCATTCTTTCAATGTTTTAAAAATTGAAGTCTAATTCACTTGCGTGCATGCTAAGTTGCTTCAGTCCTGTCCCAGTCTTTGCGACCTCAAGGACGGTAGCCCGTCAGGCTCCTCTGTCCATGGGATTCTCCAGGCAATGATACTGGAGTGGGCTGCCATTCCCTCCTCCAGGGGATCTTCCTGACCCAGGGATCGAACCTGCGGCTTTTATGTCTCCTGCATCGGCAGGCGGGTTCTTTACCACCACCTGGGAAGCCCATAACTAACTTACACTCCTATAATATTGTATGGACTAGTTGAAGGTGTACAACATAGTAACTTTGTATTTTTACACATTAGGAAATGATCACCAGGTCAGTCTAGTTGCCCTCTGATGCCACTCAAAGTTGTTCCAATGTTAATGACTGTATTCACCAGCCAACTCCTTTATTTTAAGCTGGAAGTGTGGGCCTCTCAGTCTCCCTCACCGATGGCACTCCCCTCCACCCACTTCCCTTCTTTTCAGATCCCTCAACCTTCTCAGAACTCTTTTTGCTCAAGCTGAGGCAGAGTTACCTTTTATTTTAGAAACCAAAGAACTAAAATTAGATTTTGCTTTCTCTATTTCCTTATTGAGATGCTCTTATGGATTGCGAAAACCAAACTTTAAAAGTTGCTTGTCTTAATAACTGAACTGAGTATCTAGTTACCACCCAAAGAAACCTCAACTAGTCATTTGGAAGAGCTGGAAGTTAGCAGGGCAGCCCCACGCTTCAGAGCGCAGAAGCTGCCTGGTGGTGAGCTGCAGATCACCCCTAGCGGAAGCCACGAAACAGAAATTCAAGTGTTCATTCTAGCAGGATCTGATACCAAAAAAATAATGTCCAAATCCCCCTGTCCTTCCCAGTGCCCCACTCACATCACAGTCCTGTTAGCAAGGAGGACATCAAATTCTTTCCTGCTACCCCACTGAAAAATCGCCAGGCCACAACCTCATCAGGCTGTGTGTGTGTATGTTAGTCACTCAGTCGTGTCTGACTCTCCATGACCTCATGGACTGCAGCCTGCCAGGCTCCTCTGTCCGTGGGAGTCTCCAGGCAAGAGTACTGGAGTGGGTTGCCATTTCCTTATCAGGCTACTTAATAGTTTATGTAAAAATGGATATAAAAGATTGTTGAAGAATGGGACTTCCCTGGTGGTCCCTGAGATTAAGAACCCACCTTCCAAACCTGATGTCCATCAACAGATGAATGGATAAAGAAGCTGTGGTACATATATACAACAGAATATTACTTGGTCATGAAAAGGAACACACTTGAATCAGTTCTGCTAAAGTGGATGAACCTAGAGCCTATTATACAGAATTAAGGAAGTCAGAAAGGGAAAAACAAATACTGTATATTAGTGCCTACATCTGGAACCTAGAAAGATGGTACTGATGAACCTATTTGCAGGGCACAGAGTCCATATCTGCACTGACATTTAATTCCAAGCACATAAATACTAAAATGCGGTGCTGTGCTCAGTCACTTAGTCATGTCCAACACTTTCTGATGTAGCTTGTCAGTCTCCTCTGTCTGTGGGATTCTCCAGGCAAGAATACTGAGTGGGTTGCCATGCCCTCCTCCAGGGGATCTTCCCGACCCCAGGACTGAACCCAGGTCTCCAGAATTGCAGGTGGATTCTTTACTATGAGCCGCCAAGGAAGCCCAACACATTAAATACTTTTGTTTAACTCACTTCTCTGTCTGCTTGAAAAAAACAAGAAGAGGGAAGACAAGGGAGAATGAATCATTCTGACCAAGATCACGTGACCACCGGGCAACTTCTTTTCTCTTCTGGTCTTATCTGACTTTTGTTGTTGTTGTTGTTAAAATGCAAACTAGGTGGGGGAATTCTAGTATCTCTATTTACTGCAAATTACAAAATTTGTACTTGACTGCAAACTTTTATGATATACTAAGTTTTCTGATAAAGGAAAAGCCAAATGAATAGGATCCTGGAGTCAAATTAGTTGATACAGAAATAAAATAGGTTTCTACAGAAGCTGGGGCTTGTGGAGACCGTGCTCATGGATGGTTTCCACGGTGGCTTTGATCCAGGCACTCAGGTGTGTACTCTGCCCAGGACTCGCCCTTTATTGTGGTCTTGCTATTTTAAGACTCATTATTTGACCAAGACACAGAGTGATTTCTGAATGAAAGCGATCACTTCCTTGATTTGGGTTTATCGTGCACCAAAGGGGCCCTTATTTGGTGCAAACGAGCTGGAAGAGAGCCTCTCATATCCTTCCAGCCGGCAGTCCTGAGAGGAGGAGGAAGAGGATGGAAGGTGCCTCAAGCGAGCTTGGCCCTCGGTTCTCCTGTCGGAAGTAAAGTCAGTAAAGGCAGCGTGGCGGGCGGCGGGGGAGGAAGAATCTCAGTGAGCCAGAAGTAAACCCAGCATTGGGGAAGAATCCCGTGAATCGAAGTAAAGCCTGCGTGGGTGAAGAACCTCAGTGAACCGGCATGTTCCCGGAAAATCCGGGGTTGTTGGGTGTTACAACACCGTGGCTCTGCATCTCCCTGCCACCCGGAATGGGATGGTGGTGATGCTGGCTCTTCCCCAGGGGTGTAGACGTGGGGAGGCCCCCAGGAAAGCACGGCCAGGGCCGCTGCTCAGACAGCCCGCTCTCTGGCACTTTGCCTTCAGGAGACGAAGGACAGTGGCTCCCAGTGCCCACTAGCATGGTTGCCCTACGTGGCTGGGGCCGGGGTCCTTTTGATTCACATCAGTAACCATCGAAGTCTTTTAGTGGGTAAATGAGGGAGTCTCTTCAGATGAATGTTTTTAATAAGCTTTAAAATTTTTTTTCATTTGGCTTCAATTTTTTTTTAATTTCACAAAATTACAGTACCACCCCCCCCCCAGACTGTAGGTCACCTGCAGAAGGCTGGAGGAACAAAGTTAGGGTCCATCCTGGGGATACGGACTCCTAAGAAGGAATTTTTAGACCATGGAAACCGGTGTTACTCGAACCCACTAAATCATTAAAAATTTCTAGATTAATTCCTTTCAATTCTGAAAGAACTCAGAAGGAGAACGTGCTACGGACTACAAGCCAACTACGTCCCCTCAAGGACAGAGATAGTGTATGGATAGGCCCTGACACCTGTGCCGCCCCCCGTCGAAGGTCCAGGAAGATCACGGTCGAGTCGTGTCGGGCGATCTCGTGTCACGGGGATCGAGTTGCTACAGTTTCTCGTTCAAAGGAAGCACCTGGGTAGGTTCCAAGGACTTTCTGGGGACCCGCACAGGGGGGTGTCGCGGTCGTATGGTACACGGGACCCACCTGTAGGGGCCCTGAGTCGTGACCCCGAGGACTAAAGCACTTCCTTGGTCATTATGGTTAGTTTCAGTCGTCAGTACAAGACCTTGCTACCGCAGGCTTCGGAGTCGACTTGCTCGTTCTGGACGAAAGAGATGTCGAGTTCCACCCCACAATCACTAGGAAGTGTCAATTCCTGTCAGACCCGAGACTCCATGTCGGCCGGACTGACACGACGATACCTCTTCCTGTCCCGGCGAGTCCTGACAGGTAGTGGGTTGACGACCCTGTCATAGGTTCGCACGTAGGTACAAGGTTCCGCCCGTGGGGCGGTCGTTCGTACCTTGAAGACCAGTGTGTAGAGGTACTTGACCCAAGGTACACACACGCACGTGCATCAGTGAGTCAGCACGGGTTGAGATACGTTGGGGTACCTGACGTCGGGTGGTCCCGAGGAGACAGGTACCTTAAGAGGTCCATTCTCATAACCTCACACAACGGTACTGATAGAGGTCTCCCAGAAGGGTTGGGTTCCTAGTTTGGGTCCAGAGGGTGTAACGACCACCTCAGAAATGATAGAATTGGTGGTCCCTTCGGGTCAGAATTCAAGTTTAACACAAACTTGTCACTGCAGTACTCTATGATTAAACCCAAACAAAGGAATTTTTGTCTGAGACTCCCACAAAAGGTACCTCTCCATGGTCTTGAGAGACTTTGAAGTCTCTCAAACGAGTGTGGTCCTTTTGCTCCTGTTCCCTCCAAAACCTCCACCGACCAGACATATGACGGGTCCTCCCACCCGGTTCCCCTGGAACCCGTGCAATGTTTCGGGTGAGGGTCGCCGAAGTAGGGGGAGAGACGAGTGGTCAAAAGAGGACAGGGAAGGGTCCCGACCGTCTGTGCGGTCACCCGTGTCGACCGGTTAGGAGGATAGGGTAGAGAGGACCGGGTGCGGTCCCCCTACTCCTGACCTCCTGTGATGCCTCTCACTTTCCCCTGTGCTGGGAGAAAAACCCCACTTTTGTTTTGGAGCAGATGTGCTGCCTCTGGTTGTAGAGCTGTGTGAAGAGTTACCTGCATCTCAGGGCAGAGCTAGAATCTTCACAACACTGACAATAAGTCCACATGAAGGACTCGTCAATGGGCAGCTACAGGGCAACTGGGCAACAGGCTGACTGCGGCCCTCCCATCTCATTTACTGTCTTTTGAAATATTTATTTATTGTTAGGCTGCACTGGGTCTTCATTGCGCTGTGCAGGATCGTCTCTGGCGGTGCATGGGCTCTAGTTGGGACATGTGGGCTTGGTTGCTCCCCAGGATGTGGGCTCTTAGTTCCCAGACCAGGGACAGAACCCCTGTTTTGCAAGGCAGTCTTAACCACTAGGCCACCAGAGACGGTCCCCTCATTTACTTCCCTAATGAGGATCTCCTGGTGATTCTAGGACGAAGGTCAGTGGAGCTCGGCTTCAAGGTACCACTCACATGATCACAGCTCCGTTTCTGCCCAGATGTCTGCTCGTCTCTTCTCTTCCATTGGCGAGGGGTCCCCTCCCTTTGTGTTTCATGTTTAACATTTTGAGGACATTTTTCTAAACCATGGTCAAATATTCCATTGTTAGTGGAAGAGTAGTGTAATCTCTGCCGGGAGCTGCCGGATGCTGAGCACAGACAGGCGTCCTTGAGAAGGTGCCCCTGACTTTCAGACAGGCCTTCTGGGCAGACTGAAAGTGAGGAACGAAAATGGAACAATCTCTGCGATTTGGCTTCGACTGTGGGGCCCTGGTGCCCACCGGCCAGTCTCTTGGGACAGCTGTGCTTTATAATAAGCATGAAGTCATCTCTGTCTGTCCCTGGCCCTCCCATCACCCGCAGTGTCTCTCTGTAGGCCCTGGGACAGCACAGCCGTGGGTACTGGCTGTGCTTGGTCGTGAATGGGCCCGTTGTTGGGAGTCCCGTCCCCGCCACTGAGAGACTGTTTCAGAAATCTCTGGCTCAGTCGTCTCAGCTGGTGCAGTCCTAGGGTCAGTGGGGTCATGCTCAGGGCTCTGAGCCCCATGAGTTCGAACACCACATCACCACATGCCAGGCCGGGTTCCCTGCCTGGAGCTCCCATCACCCAGGTCCAGAGCGGGAAGTGGGGCAGACGGTGACCAGTGAGGTCACTGTGGATGTGGGGCGCTGGGATGGGCCAGGCCCTGGGCTCGGGCACTGCCAGCCCACCTCAGTGTCGTGCGACCCCTGGGCACCACTAGTGCGCCTCGGGGTCACCCAGTCTCCTCCAGTGTCTCTGCTTTCTCCTTTACCCAGAAACTTCGTTTCCCTAAGAGCACCTTCTCAGCAAGTTCCTGGGATAAGGCTTCAGTCCTGGAGACCATGTCACCCCATCCCAGCCCTGGGTGGCACATCAGTGAGTCTCAGCTAACTTTAAGCCCTCAGGAGCATTGTGATGAGGAGGGCACTGGCCCCTCCTCCCATGAAGTGGCAGTGGCGAGTCCACGCTGGGAGGTGTCTGGACAGACTTCCCAGGATGCTGCCCTGTGGATGTGAGACATAGCGTCTGGGGGTGGGGCAGGGTGGTCTCCCCTCCCTGCACCACCCCAGCACCGTGGAGCCTGGATCCATGGGGCACTGGCCACCTGAGTGGTTGGGCCACATCACGGGTCCCCCTTCTGTCTATAAAATTGACCAGAGAGCGTCATTCAAATCGATGGTGAGTGTAAGTGCTCTGAAAAGAAGGCTAGGCTTGTTATCGATGGGGCTTCCCCAGTGGCACAGTGGTAAAGAGTCCGCCTGCCAATGCAGGGGACACAGGAGATGCTGGTTCAACCCCTGAGTCCGGAAGATGCCCTGGAGGAGGAAATGGCAGCCCACATGGACAGAGGAGCCTGGCAGGCTACAGTCTACATGGCTGCAGAGTCAGACTGACTGAGCATGCGCACACACACTCGTTATAACAGTAAAAAGGGCAGAGAGCAGGGACCAGGGCAGGGACTAGACCCAGAGGCTCCACAGAGACTGCAGCCTGTTGTGGGGGAGGAGTGGGTCGTGGGACTCCCAGGGGTGAGGGCACGGAAGAGGCCCCTCTCTGTGAGCGATGTGGCCTACGTTTGGTCCGAGAGAGTCATTTTCCCTTCGGTCAAAAGGGTTACATAAACGCTGACACACAACCTGCAAAAGACAAATAGGAAACGAATTCCTTTGTCCGTTTTAGGAGGAACGCAGGTTTACTTAGCGTTACGTTTTATTTTTTTGTAAATACGGAGTGTGTACGTTTATAGTCGACAAGACAAACCGTTTGATCTATAACTGGAACCTTTCCTTTACAAAGACTTTATTGTGTCTCTTTTGGAGTCAACCACGGATAAGGCTGGTCGTGACAGCGGTCACCCACCCTTTCGACGATGAAGCTAAGACGGACAGGGACCAAACTGACTACGGGAAATTCTAGACATCCTAACGTCAATTTAAGGGGGAATAAGGGCTAGAACCGTCAAACACAAAAAAAAGAAAGAAAAAAGTACTAGTCAGTGTTGTCCATGACGAGTAAAATTGATTAGAAGCACATGATTCAACGAGTCAGTATAGGTTGAGAAACACTGGGGTACCTGACATCGGGCAGTTCGAGGAGACAGACACCCTAAGAGGTCCGTTCTTATGACCTCACTCAACAATAAAGGAAGAGGTCCCCTAGAAGGACTGGGCCCCCACTTGGTCGCAGAGAATGTCGAGGATGTGACCGCCTGTCGAGATCCCAGGGGACCCTTCGGGTTGACTGGAAATGTTTCTTCGTGGAATTCGGAAACACTCAAGAGACACAACAATCACAGAATAAAACAACTAAAGATCCCTAAGGGACTACCGAGTCGACCATTTCTTAGGTGGACGTTGCGTCCTCTGGGGTCAAACTTAGAGACCCAAGTCTCCTAGGTGACCTCTTCCCTATTCGATGGGTCAGGTCATAAGGCCGGATCTCGTAAGGTGCCTGATATGTCAGGTACCCCAGCGTCTCAGTCTGTACTGTCTCTCTGAAGTGAGTGAGTGAGTCACACTAGAAATAGGTATTTTCCAAAATTTAGACATGAGGTACCTTTTCAGCCAAGGTACCTTTTGGGTGACTCCCTCCGTGGACCTTCACCGGGGAACACTCCCGGGAGGGGTCCGTCAGTGGGCACGTGGGGAGGTAGGAGTGATCCAAGAAGTACACTTCCAATTCTTGAACTTGGGCCCCCGGACCACTACTCCCGTCGAGTCGTTGACCCACGACCACACTCTCCGAGAGGGGAATCCTGAGTGGCAGATGTGGACGTTTATCTCCTTTCGACCACACGGGGACGTCCGTCGCGTGCATCCCAAGTGGGTCCCCTACATGCAGAGACACCCCTGGGGGCCCCTCCCAGACTTCCAGAGACGCCCAGGCCCCAGCTCTGATACTCCTGGGGCTTCCTCCAGGTAGGAACAACTGTGGGCACTTCAGACATCTTTTGCATCAGGGACCAAAGTACTGGAGTTTCAGCTTCAGCATCAGTCCTTCCAGTTAATATTCAGGACTGATTTCCTTTAGGATGGACTGGTTGTATCTCCTTGCTGTCCAAGGGACTCTCAAGAGTCTTCTCCAACACCACAGTTCAGAAGCTCAGTTCTTCGGTGCTCAGCTTTCTTTATAGTCCAACTCTCACATCCATACATGACTACTGGAAAAACCATAGCTTTAACTAGACCAACCTTTGTCGGCAAACTGATGTCTCTGCTTTTTAGTACGCTGTCTAGGTTTGACATAGCTTTCCTTCCAAAGAGAAGGGTTTTTCATTTCATGGCTTCAGTCACCATCCACGGTGATTTTGGAGCCCAGGAAAGCAAAATCTGTCACTGTTTCCACTCTTTCCCCTTCTGTTTGCCAGGAAATTATGGAACCAGATGCCATGATCTTTTTTTGTTTTTAATGCTGAATTTAAAACCAGGTTTTTCATTCTCCCCTTTCACCCTCATAAAGAGGCTCCAGTTCCTCCTCACTTTCTACCACTAGACTGTTATCATCCGCATTATCTGAAGCTGCTGATCTTTCTCCTGGCAATCTGGATTCAAGGGTACAAAGTTACAGTTTCAGAGTCAGTTTAATCTGACCAGATCCCACAGATCACCACCATCCCTGGAACTGTGCCATTTGCTGGGAAACCACAAAACTGAAGTTTCTGATTTCTGGCATCTGCTTTTTGCAGGAAGAGAACAGACGGACATAAGCTTCTCTTAAAGTGCCAGGGTGTCCCCTAGATATGTGGGATTTAGTCACACGTGCCCTGCCCTGAGATAGAAACCCTCCATGTTCGCTCACTACAGCACAGACCCCCGGCCTACAGAGTGTGTGCTCCCAGCCCAGCTACGGGCAGGGTGGCGATGGGAGGATTAGGCCTGAACATTACCAGTTGCCCAGAGAGTGCGGGGTTCCACCTTCTTCCCTCCATGGACATCATGTATCACCTTTTCTCCATGGACCCAAAGATTTCAAAGGCAGACCTCATGCTGTGAGTAATCTATAGCTCTCACCATCATTCAAACTGACTCTTCTGATTGGAATGACACACCAGACTGAAATTGCTCTCAGCAAAAGAAAAACATTGTAGTAGTGAGCGTAGATGGAACTCTTAATCTGGGGTCATGAGCTCCCTAAAACATATGCAGATTTTGTTGTTAGCAGGCATATTCTTAGGAGTATTCCTGGAATTAGCTCTCATGGGGATTGGGACCCCACAAGAGGATAGGTACTGCTGGCAAGTAGACTTATCAAAGTCACTCAGTTGTGTCCAACTCTCTGTGACCCCATGGATTTAGCCTGCCAGGCTCCTCCATCCATGGGATTCTCCAGACAAGAATACTGAAGTGGGTAGTCGTTCCCTTCTCCAGGGTATCTTCCCAACCCAAGGACTGAACCCAGGTCTCCCACATAGCAGGCGGATTCTTACCATCTGAGCCACCCGGGAAAGCCAAATAGTTTTATTATGACATTATTTGACTTAGCAATAGAATTCTTAAAATCCTGGTCATTGCTGGCAGCAATTAAGAGCTAGTGGTAAAGAACCTGCCCTTTGACGCAAGAGACATAAGGCTCTGCCCTGGGTCTGGAAGATCCCCTGGAGGAGGAAATGGCAACCCACTCCAGTATTCCTGTCTGGGAAATCCCATGGATAGAGGAGCCTGGTGGGCTACAGTTCATGGGGTCGCAAAGAGTCAGACTCAACTCTTTAGCAGGCAGTCACAACCCCTGGAAATTCCAAAGCCTCAGGTAGGGCAGTACCAGGAAGAGGCCATCTCAGAAGAACTCTATTTTGGGTGGCGTGTGGGATCTTAGTTCCCTGACCAGGGACTGAACACATGTGTGCCCTGGGCAATGAAAGCACTCAGTCCTAACCACTGGGCCATCAGGAATCCTCTTGGAATACCTTGGTGAGCTCTTCTCTTCCTGGCCAGTGTTTAATATCCTCCTAAAAAGAAATATAGGCATCAGGTTTCTCTTTTATTTAAACATGAAGAAACTGCAGTGCAGTGACTTTGGAAAACATCAGTTACAACATGAACGCACATTGTGTGTCACGTGTAAAACTTTTTTGTGTGTGTCTTTTATTGAGGGTTGTCAACCAGAGCAACACGAACGTTTGACCCATCTGCTTTTAAAATGAAGAACAAGGCACACAACTCCATCCGACTTCGCAAAGGAGAAAAAGTGCGTGGTGTCCGTGGCCAGTTACGGGGGAGACGGGGCTGGGGGTCCAGCGGAGCGGGGAGGTGGGGAGAGGGAGACAAAGGACAAGACGCGGACACAGACAGCACGCGTGCCAGGGCCAGGACAGACACACAGACGCAGCACGCTCTGCAAGCAGCAACTCTGTCCTTACTGTCGCGAGGGGCATAAACCGGGGCCTGTTAATCACTGGTGTCTGTGCCGCGTGCACATAAGGCCAAGAAACGCCGCTGTCCTCCTTGACCTCACAGTTGACGTCCAGAGCAGCGTTCCTCCCCCAGGACTGAGCTCGGCAGCCTCCACGGGGGTGCCCGCAGCATTCACAGAGACATGTGTCTTAAAGTCACCTCCACACGATCGCTGCCTTTGCCATTCTGATATTAAGCACACATTTAAAATAAAACAGGCCAGCTCTGGGCATTCATACAGGAGGCAAGCTAGTCATCAGGTGGAGGTCCTTGGTCCTGCATCTTGTCTGGTGGCTGATCCAGCTCCCACAAACTTAGATGCTTCGCGTCTACCTAGATGCGTGCCTAGCATGGGAGAGACCAGAGCAGAGACCTCCGCAGGAAAAATATAAAACTGGTTTTTAAAAATGTAAGGCTTCAATGTACACTGCAAGCAAGACTTGACACTTTAAAGTCTAATGAGATAAACATTAAACTAGTTAGGTGTTATAAAATAAGTCAAAAGTTGAGGTAATACAGTACACTCTCATATAACCAGCTTTATCTGAGTATAACCTTCTCCCCCCTTCTCAACCTTGGCGTTAAATATACTCAGATGCACAGAAGGAACACCCAGAAATCAGCCTGAAGTCAGTGGAGCAGACTATGACCTCCGAAAGGCAGGGGAGTCTTACCCTGTATTCAAACAACAAATAAAAACTTCCCTTTTCCAAACCACTGTATAAACGGTACAAAGCCACCACGTCACTGATTCTCACACAAGGACTAAAAGGACTGAAAACACCCATCTGCCCTGCACTCCCATGGTCCCTACAGAAGCGGGCTTCCGGCCGCGCATGGCGCCCGCATGTGGTCCGGCTCTCTGCAGGCCAGCTCCCCCTTCCCTCTGTGGCACAGACGGGGGTGAGCAGCACTAAAGCACAGAGGGCGCCTTCTCCAGAAGCGGGCCGCGCAGAGGGCCCCCGCACCCCGGACGCTGAAGTGTCCCCGCAGCTGTGCTCGCGTGTGTGTGTGTGTGTGTGTGTGTGTGTGTGTGTGTGTGTGAGTGCAGAGAGCACGGTGGGCAAGAACTGTGTGTGAACCGGCGTGAGCATGTGTGCGTGAACGAGCGTGAGCGTGAGTACGGATGTGTCCATGAGAGCAGAAGTGCGTGAGCGTGAAAGCGGAGTGTATGGAAGCAAACGCTTGTGTGTGCAGGCACGTATGCGTGTAAGCGTGCATGAGAGCACAAGTGTGTGAGCGTGAGAGCCGCATGTGTGAAGGTGAGCATGTGTCAGCGCGCAGGCATGTGCCTGTGGGGGGGGGGCTGTGCACGTGGGCTCCCGGCCTCCAGGAATCTGCGTGGTGACCGCCGAGCACTGTGCCCAGCACAGCGCCCACTGGCCGGGCAGACTCTCCTGGTGGCCAGCACCCTCCCCCTTGCCGTAGGGAAGTTCGGTTCACCTGCGTCGCCGGTTTTCCAGGCCCCAGGACATGGTTCCCACTCAGGAAAAGCAAAACCGTCCGCGCAGCACCGCGCCCCCCTCCACACCTGGCCGCCCCGCTCCTGGCCCCCGTACCTGCAAAGCCACACCCCACCGACGGGCCTTCCCTCGCTGGGGGTGGGGGACCCAGGGGACCCTTAGGGGTAGGGGCTGAGAGGCATGGGTACCGCGACTCACCCCCCACCCACGAGGGCCGAGGACACCGGTGGGCGCGGAAGAAGCCAACAGGTGCAGAGGGCAGACCCGCAGGGCGAGGCCCGGCCGGCGGCAGGGCAGAGGGCAGGGTCGAGGCCGTCTCCCACTTCCTCTGCAGGGGGTGGGCCCGGGAGGGCCGCGGGCGCGGTCACAGCGAGCTCAGGTGCGGCAGCGCGTCCAGGGGCCCCGCTCGGTCGCGCGCGGCGGCCGCCGACTCCACGCCGCGCAGCCACTCGGTGCACTTGCGCACCAGGCCCTCGTCGGCGGCAGCGGCCTCCTCCTCGTACTCCACGTCGTCGTATTTGTGCCGCTCGTTGAGCAGCGACACCTTGAGCAGCGAGCGCAGGTCGGCGGGCCGCGGGCCGCGGGCGGGCGGCGGCGGCGGGGCCAGACGGCCGAGGCCGGTGATATGCTTTTCTGGGCCAGAGAAAGCGTTAGTCACTCAATTATGTCCGACTCTTTCAACCCAACCCCATGGACTGTAGCCTACCAGACTCCTCTGTCCATGGGATTCTCCGGGCATATTACTGGATATGGTATACTGGAGTGGGTTACCATCTGTTTCTCCAGGGAATGGAAGAAATTCTCAGGAATTCTCCAATAACTCCCAGGAATTCTCCAGGGAATTCTTTTCTTCCTGACCCAAGGATCAAACCTGGGTCTTCTGCACTGCAGGTGCATTCTTTACCATCCGAATCCCCAGGGAATCCCTTTCTGGGCTACCCAGGAACACAGCTAGGTTGTGTGGGTTATGGCCCCGGTTAGTGGGGAGCCCTCAGACGTGGCCGGTGCCCCCTGCGAGGGGCCCTGCCCAATCTCCAGGCTTTCCTGCTTCCCACCAGCACCTCGCTGCTGTCGGGGCCCCTTCCCACGTGCTCCCCTCAGGGCACGCAAAAAGGAACATGACTGGTGGCTGGAAATGTTCTCTTGATGGTCTGGGATGGAGGAGTCGGTCTAGGCCCTGTCATCTCCACCATCACCCTCAAACCACCCCGAGTGTCTGTTTTCTCCATAAAATACACAATCCCCACTTCCAGATAGGGCTCCCCGCTGTCCTTTCCCCTGGACTTTCTCCCTGTCCCTACCAGTGTCTCAAGGCATCCTGTCTCCTCCCAAGGCTCAGGGGAAACACTGGAGACAGTTTAGGTCGTAAAACAGCCGCGGGGCCGCTGAAATCACGCCGGCATTTTACCCCGCGGTTCCTCAGGGGGTGTGGAGTAGCTGTGAAAGCCGTGGCGGCAGGAACACTCCTGCCAGGAGCGTGGAGGGCAGCAGAGGCGGTGACGCCGGTGCAGATGGGCGGGGTGGGGGTCAGGCGGCGGGAGGAGGAGGAGGGGCTAGGGGACCACCGCTATGGGCGCAGCCCCCGGGCAGCTGGACGCCCAGAGAGGGATTCCAGGAGGGACCTCGGCACCTCAGGAGCTGTGCCGGTATCAGCGATTGGCTTTCCCTGCTTCCTGTTTCCTAATTCTTGAAGTCATTCAGTCCTGTCCGACTCTGCGGCCCCATGGCGGTAGCCCGCCAGCTACTCCGTCCATGGGACTCTCAGGCAAGAATACTGGAGTGGGTTGTCATTTCCTTCTCCAGGGGATCTTCCCGGCCCAGGGACTGAACCCAGGCCTCCTGCACTGGAGGCAGATGCTTTACCCTCTGAGCCACCGGGGAAGCCCTGTTTCCGAATTCTTAGGATGCTTGGGAAGTGACTCTTGAAGGGTGAGAGTGGGAGGTAAGCGTAGGTTGGCATCTCATGGTCACGAGAGCCGTGTACGTCCACGCACAGGATGGACGTGCTGTGTGGCACGTGCCGCCCTGCCCCTCTGACTGTCTCCAGTCTCCTAGAAAGCCAGAGCTCCCTGGTGGAAACACCTCCCAACTGCATGCGGCCCCGGGGGGAGGAGGAGATGAGCCCTCAGCCCAGCCGTGGGCCCTAGGGAGAGAGGGGCGACGTGGGTAAGGAGCCTGCAGCACCCGCCGCAGCGGCTGGTCAGTCTCCCCACCCCCCCACCCCCCCACCCTACCCGCTCCCCCCACCCACGCACACACCCCCACATACACACCTCACCCCCCACACACACACACACACACACTCCCCCCCCCCCCACCCCCCCCCCCCCCCCACGGCCCCCCCCGAGAGAAACTGGGAGCCGTCAGATGGACACACACGTCGCACCAGCCTGGTCCGGGGCCTTCTCCCAGTCTGCCCACGTCGGTCCCAGCCCGGAAGCTCGAGGACTTGGCACGCAGCACATGTGCCTGGCCTCGGAGGCGGGAAGGTGCGCGCCACGTGCCGCCCCCCAGCACCCAACCCGTTCCTCCGCCCTCTCCCTGCGGGGGCTGCCGCCCCACAGCCCCCGTCGGGGAGAGGAGTCCCCAGCCTCGTGGTGGGTGGGCTGCCCTCCCAGGGGCCACGGAGGGGTTAGCGTTTCTGGAGGAGCCCCCTGCCGACGAGTTCCTCTGCCGAGAACTTTCAGCCCCCTGACATCGGAGGCTGGAAAACCCGCCTGGGCCTGCAGGAGCCCGCGAAAGCCGCCTGCGTCTGGCCCTGTCACTGGTGCGCTGACTGTTAGAGAGCCCGCTCTGAGTTCTGTTTGGTTGACTTGTTAGCCAGCGACAGCTACCAGTAAGGAAAATCACACCAGGGAAGACAGCAGACCTCTGTTCAGAATAGGGGATGGAGCGGAAAAGGGATCAGTGAAGAAATACAGTCCAGTTTAATTCATAATTTACATGGGCTTTTGCATAACATGCCCAGAACACAATGGTGGGGATAAACTACTTATATACCAAATAGTAAAACTAGAATACTGCGGTGAGGTTATCAGTTCCACAGCCACAGTTCTGTGGTGCAAGAGGTAATCTCCAAAATACTCATCTTAACGATATGAAATTTACTGTTTGAAATAAAGCTAGTTGATTTGAAAGATCAGTTCAGTTCAGTCGCTCAGTCGCGTCCGACTCTTTGCGACCCCATGAATCATAGCATACCAGGCCTCCCTGTCCATCACCAACTCCCGGAGTTCACTCAAACTCACATCCATTGAGTCGGTGATGCCATCCAGCCATCTCATCCTCTGGCTTCCCCTTCTCCTCCTGCCCCCAGTCCCTCCCAGCATCAGAGTCTTTTCCAATGAGTCAGCTCTTCGCATGAGGTGGCCAAAGTACTGGAGTTTCAGCTTTAGCATCAGTCCTTCCAAAGAAAGATCAGTTAAATACATGTATTCAGAACTGTCCATAGATTTTACGTGTGATATTTAATTTTCAAATTTATTTTATTTTCAAATTTCAAATAAACAATAACAATACTTTTCCCCCATTTGGAAATCAGCAATTTTTTCTCCTACTGTTGTAGCAGAGTCACTGTATGGACAAAGACTTTTCATTACTGTGCTTGTGCTAAGTCGCTTCACTGGTGTTCAACTCGTTGTGACCCCATGGACTGCATTCCACCAGGCTCTTCCGTCCATGGGATTCTCTAGACAAGAATACAGGCATGGGTAGCCATACCCTCCTCCAGGGGATGTTCCCAACCCAGGGATTGAACCCATGTCTCATATGTCTCCTGCATTGGCAGGCAGATTTCTTTGCCACTAGCGCCACCTGGGAAGCCCCTTTTCATCATAGTTCAGTTCAGTTCAGCCACTCAGTTTAGTTTAGTTGCTCAGTTGTGTCCGACTCTTTGTGACCCCATGGATTGCAGCACGCCAGGCCTCCCTGTCCATCACCAACTCCCAGAGTCCACCCAAACCCATGTCCATTGAGTCGGTGAAGCCATCCAACCATCTCATCCTCTGCCGTCCCCTTCTCCTCCTGCCCTCAATCTTTCCCAGCATCAGGGTCTTTTCAAATGAGTCAGTTCTTCGCATCAGGTGGCCAAAGTATTGGAGTTTTCGCTTCAACATCAGTCCTTCCAATGAACATGCAGGACTGATCTCCTTTAGGATGGACTGGTTGGATCTCCTTGCAGTCCAAGGGACCTTCAAGAGTCTTCTCCAACACCACAGTTCAAAAGCATCCATTCTTTGGTGCTCAGCTTTCTTTATAGTCCAACTCTCACATCCATACATGACCACTGGAAATTTTGCCTTTTCATACTGTTCATGGGGTTCTCAAGGCAAGAACTCTGAAATGGTTTGCCATTCCCTTCTCCAGTGGACCACATTCTGTCAGACCTCTCCACCGTGAGCCATCCGTCTTGGGTGGCCCCACGCGGCATGGCTTGGTTTCATTGAGTCGGACAAGGCCGTGGTCCATGTGATCAGACTGGCTAGCTGTCTATAATCCTGGTTTCAGTCTGTCTGCCCTTTGATGCCCTCTTGCAGCGCCTAGTCTCACTGGGGTCTCTCTTACCTTGGACATGGGGTACCTCCTCACGGCCACTGCCCCTGACCTCGGTGGGGCAGCTCCTCTCAGCTGCTCGCCAGCGCCTCGAAGCCGCCGCTCAGTCATAACCACCCTTTGAAATATCTTCAGGATGAGTAAAATAAATGCGGAAAACATTTCAATCACTAAAATAAAATGCCAAGAGTATATCCACGCTTGAGTAAAATTACAGAGGGCAGTTGTTCTATAGGTTTGAAACTGAACTGAGAATGATAGCGGCTGTGGAATGATGACCGCACCCCACAGAGAAGGGCCACAGACACGGCCCCACGTCACGCCTGGACCTCACGGACACGCCCAGAGTGGACACGCGCTGCTTATCAGACAGACACTGCTCAGCTGGGCCTCACCTTGGAGTTGCCGGTGGATTAAATTACAGCCCGTGATCACATGAATACCAGGCCACTAGCCATAATTTCAAGAAATCTTTCATTTTCCTCATTAATTTTTTTAAGTTCTTGGTTCTACTAAGGCATATACTTCAATGTTCAGAAAAATTCAGAAAGGGAAACAATACTGTCTTTCCAATTACAACCTCTTCCTATAGGCTCAATTTCATTTCGGACTTTTGGTTCAAAGTTTTTACTTGATAGGGTGAAAAGTACTCAGACATCTGGAACTAAAATCTGAATTTTAAAACATGGAACGCTGACTCTAGTTGCTAAAAAATCCCACTTTAGGCTTCTCTGGTGGCTCAGTGGTAAAGAATCTACCTGCCAATGCAGGGGACGTGGGTTCAGTCCCTGATCTGGGAAGATTCCAGATGTCTTGGAGCAGCTAAGCCCGTGAGCTGTGCCTGCTGAGCCTACGTGCAGCGACGCCTGAAGCCTGCTCGCCCTGAAGCTCACACTCCACTAGAGAAGCCCCCACAGTGAGAAGCAGGAGTGACCCAGCCAGGGAGCGGCCCCCACTCACTGCAGCTGCAGAAAAGCTGAGGCAGCCACGAAGACCCCACACAGCCGAACGGAAAGGATGTTTTTTTTAAATGAATTTTAGAAGTCCTATTTTGTTACTGAGAAATTGAGAACCTGGTCAATAACAACAGCACCAACGAAAACCACCTTCTTCTAACACTACTCTGATTTGATGAAAGGCTTTGAGAGTAGAAAGCCATTTAGGGCTTTCCTTGTGGCTAAGTTGGTAAAGAATCTGCCTGCAATGTGGGAGACCTGGGTCTGATCCCTGGGTGGGGAAGATCTCCTGAGAAGGGAATGGCTGCCCATTCCAGTATTCTGGCCTGGAGAGTCCCATGGACAGAGGAGCCTGGCGGGCTACAGACTACAGGGCTTGCAAATAGTGAGACACGACTCGGTGACTAACACTTTCTCTTTTCCCATCACTAAGGTGGTAAGCCACTTTATCTAGATTACTTCATTGAAAGCCGTTGAGAGTCTACTGAGAGAAGAACCAGTAATGCTTGCATTTTCCAGATGAATAGGCCAAGGTGTGCCCCGGCAGCCCACACCAGGCTCTGTCCAGGGAGTAAGGCCCCTGTACACTCTCTGCTCAGCGCCAGTGAGTCTCAAGAGCCCTTGACACTCTCAGGACGCACACAGCTTCTGTTCTGTGGCCTCTGAATAATGATGTCATTTCATTCAGTTCAGTTCGGTTGCTCAGTCGTATCCAACTCTTTGTGACCCCATGAATTGCAGCACGCCAGGCCTCCCTGTCCATCACCATCTCCCGGAGTTCAGTCTTTGAGTACAGGTAATTCAGCCACTACGGTAGGTCGGTAGAGTAGGAACCAACAGGGGAAGAGGAGGACGGGGATTAGGAAGGGTCGTAGTCCCAGAAAAGGTTACTCAGTTGAGAAGGGTAGTCCACCGGTTTCATGACCTCAAAGTCGAAGTCGTAGTAAGGAAGGTTCCTTTAGGGTCCCGACTAGAGGAAGTCTTACCTGACCAACCTAGAGGAACGTCAGGTTCCCTGAGAGTTCTCAGAAGAGGTTGTGGTGTGAAGTTTTTGTAGTTAAGAAACCACGAGTCGGAAGAAGTGTCAGGTTGAGAGTGTAGGTATGTACTGATGACCTTTTTGGTATCGGAACTGATCTGCCTGGAATCAACCGTTTCACTACAGACACGAAAACTTATACGATAGATCCAACCAGTATTGAAAAGAAGGTTCCTAATTCGCAGAAAATTACAGTACCGACGTCAGTGGTAGACGTCACTAAAACCTCGGGGGTTTTTATTTCAGACTGTGACAAAGGGGACAAAGGGGTAGATAAAGGGTACTTCACTACCCTGACCTACGGTACTAGCAAAAGACTTACAACTCGAAATTCGGTTGAAAAAGTGAGAGGAAAAAGTGTGAGTAGTTCTCCGAAAAGAGTTCCTCTTCACTTTCTGCCATATGGGTGGTGTCATCTGCATATCTGAGGTTATTGATATTCCTCCTGGCAATCTTGAATCCAGCTTGTGTTTCTTCCAGCCCAGCGTTTCTCATGATGTGCTCTGCATATAAGTTAAATAAGCAGAGTGACTATACAGCCTTGATGTACTCCTTTTCCTATTTGGAACCAGTCTGTTGTTCCATGTCCAGTTCTAACTGTTGCTTCCTGGCCTGCATACAGATTTCTCAAGAGGCAGGTCAGGTGGTCTGGTATTCCCATCTCTTGAAGAATTTTCCAGTTTATTGTGATCCACACAGTCAAAGGCTTTGGCATAGTCAATAAAGCAGAAATAGAAGTTTTTCTGGAACTCTCTTTTGTGTGTGTGTGTGATCTAGTGGATGTTGGCAATTTGATCTCTGGTTCCTCTGCCTTTTCTAAAACCAGCTTGTACATCTGGAAGTTCACGGTTCATGTATTGCTGAAGCCTGGCTTGGAGAATTTTGAGCATTACTTTACTAGCATGTGAGATGAGTGCAACTGTGTGGTAGTTTGAGCATTCTTTGGCATTGCCTTTCTTTGGGATTGGAAAGATGTCATTACTAAACATTTAAACTGAGACTTTAAGAGCAACTTAGTATTTAGTGAAAATGATATTTTCTAAGCTAACAGGTCAGAAGGGAGCGGCTGCTCTGTGCTACATCCTTGTGTGGTCACGTGTCTACAGCCCCAGGGCTCCGCTGTGAGCTCACTGTACAGAGTTCAGTTCAGTTCTGTTCAGTCTCTCAGTCGTGTCCGACTCTTTGCGAGCCCATGGCCTGCAGCACGCCAGGCCTCCCTGTCCTTCACCATCTCCCGGACTTACTCACACTCATGTCCACCGAGTCAGTGATGCCATCCAACTGTCTCACCCTCTGTCGCCCCCCTCCTCCCACCTTCACTCTCCCAGATCAGAATCTTTTCAGATGAGTTAGTTCTTCGCATGAGCTGCCACTTCATTCTGTACATGGGGTTCTCAAGGCGAGAATCCCGAAGTGGTTTGCCACTGCCCTCTCCAGTGGTACAGGGTGCAGGGTCAGGGTTATTGCCCAGCGGACGCTGGGAGGGTCCCTCACCTGGGCCACACTGGGCATTGCTGCAATGCCTGCCGGGTGGCACGAGAGACCCGCTCTTAAGGACGCTGTCCTAGGGAGCGAATACTCATAGAACCTCACTTGGGGGCCATCCTGCTGAGGATTGAACCTCCGACCACGACAGGCCAGCTCCAAAGGGGCCCCCCCAAGGAAGCATGAGGGAAAGTTTGATGAGGAAGTCTGTGGTTAACGTGACCATCTGTCACGCTCACACCAGGGCAGGGCCCAGCGGGCCTGGGCAGGCCTCTCCCGCCGTCCCTCCCTGCTGGGGACATGCGTCCACCGAGTCTCACTTAGCCCCAGGCTCTGAGGCCTATCGTGGGGACCCTCCTCCCTTGTAGGACCTGGCGTGGCTCTGCACCGCTGGAGCCTGGCTGGACAGACGGTCCCGTGCGGACCGAGAGCTCCGTGGGGCTGCGGCCTGCTGTCTCAGGGGTCAGTTGGTCCCCCGGCCCCATCTCGGTGGACTCTCGGCCGCACTCTGCCTCCAGGCGCATGGCTTCCCCCGCAGCCACCCCGTCCCTGTCCAGGGGTCCTCTGCACAGCACCGGGCTTCCCACCGGTTCTGGGGACTGGTGGATGTGTCTAAGGCGAGGCTCCGACCATTCCCTCGGCTGGAGACAAGGCCCACCCAGGACTGGATGCATCCCCTCTGTGCTCAGCAGCCCGGCCTCGTGCTGATTCCGCACAGATCCCTCACTGCAGGAGTCCTCCCCACGCCTCCCGGGAGCCCCTCCCGTCCCGGCTCAGTCATCAAGGCCCAGAAGGCCACCCTCCTGAGGAGCAAGCTCTCGTCTGCGGATGCACTGGGTCGTTGACGGGCCTGACGGGCCGGGGACACGGGGGGAACTGAGGGGTGAGGGGAGCTGGTGCCGTCTGCCTGTCCCCACTTCGCCCCGGATCCAGCCCCCCCTCGCAGCGCTCCCTCCTGGGTGGGCCAGCTCCTCCCTCCAGGCCTCTCCTTGCGGGCAGGCCCCCGCCCGGACCTGGCGGTCAGCCCTCCTACACCTCCGCTCCACCTAGCCTGCCCTCCTCCTCGGCGTCCGCAGCAACTGTTTTCAGGCCCACCCTGCACAACACACTGAACACACTTTCACAGTCACTTCGTCTCCTCACCCCTCACCAACCTGCACTCAGTGCAGTGATTAGGATAGAGATCCTCTCCTACCCGTTTTACTGCAGAAAGACTGCACAAGTGTCCAAACTACATTTTATTCAACTGAATCAACAGACCACCCACTTAAAACATAAACTTGAAAAAACATAAGAATCACAAACTTGATCAAGAAAATGTTATTTTTTCCAAGTGTGGGTTTATTTCAAAATTGTGAAGATTTATATATTATTTTTTATTACATACAATAAAGCAGTTTAGCTTACAGTAAAAGCTTTCACATTTAAAGTTTTTATTTTAAAAAATATTAAAATGCAAAAAAAAAAAAAAATTAAAATGCAGACCCTTAAAGACCACCAAAAAAAAGCTGAATATATTTTGCAGCATAGGTTTATCCTTAAATATTCACATCTCAAATGCTATTTGGAAAAAAGATTTAAAAACTGGCCAAAAATCATTTACACTTGGCAATGATTAAAATCTTGTCGTCTCTGACAGAGCGTATTAATGGCACATAATGAATTTACTGTCACAAGCATTTAATAGTTTAATGGGTACATATTTTTATCAGTATACAAAATGGTCTAGATGGTCGGTGCAGTTGTTCTGGAGTGATGATCACTGTATCAGGAAAAGGACACCACACCAAAAACAGAACATCAACTTTTAAAAGGTCTTTTCAAACAGATTCCTTCTTTTCAAACAGCTTTCAGCTCAGGAGAGAAGAACAGCACTTAATTACTGCATCCCTGATTTAAAAAAAAAAAAAGAGGAAAAACAACATAATAATTTTGCCTCCAGAGTGAACTTGCAAAAAGATTCCTACCAAGAGACAAATGCACCATCACCTTCTTCGATCAGAACTCAGTGGAACACCCCCAGCGCATTTCCTGGTTAACTAAAACTTTCTTGAGTGTCACTTGAAATCAAGAACTGAGACATGGAAATGATTTATTAGTTGGTGAAATGGTATTTATTTAGAAATATTAACCAGCACTTATTGCTAATTTTCTTGTGAATTAATTAAATACAAAAAAAACCCAAAAAACAAATTTTATAAAAAAAATAATGAACAAGATTTTAAAACAAAAATGTTTATAACTGCATTCTAAGAACTCCAAAAAAAAAAAAAAAAACTACGTGCTAGACCTCATTCACCTTCCAGGACAGTTAGTCTCAGCATGATCACTGTTAAACAGACTGTTCAGGGTGAGCCCAGGCTAGAGGCGCAGGCCCACGCGTCAGGGGAGCAATGCCTCGCCCTGGCTGTGAGCCTTGTCCCGGCTGTGAGCTCCGGCTGCACTGGAGTGGATGCTGTTTCCAGGGTGCCTCTTCCCTTGTTGAGGAACAGCAGAAACCCTCCCAGCTAAGGCCCGAGAGCTGGCTCTTGTTCTAGGTCACCCTGGTTTGCTTTTTCTCCCTTTAAGTGTTCATCAGAAAGACTCACCCGTTTGAATAAAAACAGAATTTCTACCAATTTCCTTCACTGTTCTATTAGGCATACAGTTTTGCTTTCATATACAACCTACATTTCCAGAGTTCATGAAGAAGCTGTGCCTTAATAGAGTACGCCTCTGAACCTCACGCTTAAGTCTGCAGTTAGTTTTGCTTTTCCCTCCACAATTACATTAACACATTTTTTCCAGGAAAAAATTAAAAATGGCAGTTACCTCAACATACAGAATAAATGTTTCTCTGGCTTAAACCAAACATCTCTGCATCAGCCTCACTTCCTATTTACTGGGTGTTTACAGTCGTGGAAGGATCCACGGTCTCTCGCCGACACCCGCTACCTGCAGGTGTTCCAAGAGCCACATCTGCAGTCAGCTCCCAGCCCAGCTGGGACCCGTGTTCACATGTTTTTACTTTATGTGGCAAGCTTCTATCAAGCTCATTTAAAAACTCAGTTCCTTTTCAGAAAAAAAGTCAAAGTCAATTTTAAAAAAGGCCCTGTAAATCATATTTTAATATGAAAATTACTAAAATTTAGACATCTTTGTAAAAAGAATGAGAGGAGCAGAAACAACAGGATGAAATTCAAAGAGGCTCACCTTGCATATGGGATGTATGACAGACTATACCTGCAAGAAAAATTCAAGGATGTTGAAATTTAATCTAAATGACGTTTTTCTTTATGCCGCATGGCCATATTCTAACAGCATAAAAAAAGGAAGCAGCAGAATATTACACAGTGATTCTCAGAGCATGAGCCGGAGCATACAGCATCACTCAGGAACTTGCTAAAAAGGCAAATCATCAGGGCCCACCCCGCACCTGGGAGAAGGCAATGGCACCCACTCCAGTACTCCTGCCTGGAAAATCCCGTGGTCGGAGGAGCCTGGTGGGCTGCAGCCGCTAAGAGTCGTACACAACTGAGCGACTTCACTTTCACTTTTCACTTTCATGCACTGGAGAAGAAAACGGCAGCCCGCTCCAGAGTTCCTGCCTGGAGAATCCCAGAGATGGGGGAGCCTGATGGGCTGCTGTCTATGGGGTCGCACAGAGTCGGACACGACTGAAATGACTTAGCAGTAGCAACAGCACCCCACACCTCTTGAATGAAAAACTGTTGTTTTAATAAGCAATATGTGTTTTTAACAAACTCTTAAATGATTCTGATGCCTGCTAAAGTCTGAACTTGTTATAACAGGTCACTCCTTTTAAGTTATTAACAAAAAAACCCATAAAATAACAGAATAAACTACACTCTCCTTCAAGGAGAAAACAATCAAGTATACATCAGCAGTGAAAAGTAACATGCTGATAGAAAATGACAAAGACTTAAATTTTTCCATGTCAGAATAAAGCGTCTGAAAGTTATTTTGCGACAGGTAAAGAGGCGCTTTTAACATGTGCCGACCCTGCCTCAGTGGAAAGGTAGCAACAGCACCAGCACACACACAGCTCCTCGACTGGCCGAGCCCAAGATGCCACACGGCACTCCGGAAGGGGCTCAGGACTCTTACGAGGACGGAAACGAGACTCAGGTCTAAAGAAGGAAGGAAGGGCACTGAAAGGCCTTGTCTGCCAGGAACTCTTTTCTGGTCTGAGCCGGAAGCACGCGAGGGGGACACGTTCCATCACTCACATACTCACCGGGCCCGCGGCGCCCTGAACGCGGCTGCGCGAAGCGGACGGCCAGTCAGGGGGGACCGGCGGGGCGGAAGCCGCAGGCAGACGGGGAGGCAGGGCTGCAGCGAGTGCTCAGGGCCAGAGGCGGCTCTGCTCGGCAGCGGCTCAGCAACACCGCACGGAGCAGGGGTCCCCGCCACCCCTCGGGCTCAGCCTGTGCCGCCTGGGTTTATGCGTGCGGGTAGCAGCCCGTGCACTGCTCGCCTTTTCTGGCACAGCAGAGGAGCGCGCGCAGCCCCGTGTGACGTCAGCGCGGCCCCGCCTCCCGGCGTGATGTCAGAGGGCCCTGCGGCCCCGCCTCCCGGCGTGATGTCAGAGGGGCCCTGCGGCCCCGCCTCCCGGCATGATGTCAGAGGGCCCTGCGGCCCCGCCTCCCGGCGTGATGTCAGAGGGCCCTGCGGCCCCGCCTCCCGGCGTGATGTCAGAGGGGCCCTGCGGCCCCGCCCCCGCGTGACGCGCCAGCGCGGCCCCGCCTCTCCGCAGCTCCTGTGCCGTGTCTCCGCCCCGCCTATCACCGCAACCTGGACACCCCAGAGACCGCAGGCACCCGAGCCCCGAGGAGGCCTTCCCCCAGGGCCAGGAGAACCTCCCCAGTGGCCTCCCTAGGCTCCCAGGCTCGCTGAGGAAACCACCTTTCAAATGAGTGTAAGACTCACCAGGTCATCGACAGGAACTGCAATATGCAGAATAATACGGCCAGCCCCTTCTTATGCCACTGACAAGAGTGAAGACAAAGACACAGCCAGTTAAACATTTTAAAATATTTTTCACAGCCTAGTTCAATTCCTTCCTTTCAAAAGACATAACTGATAGCTCCATGCATTTCATTAAATTTTAGTATGACAAATTTAAGAGTCAGTAAATCTGAAAATTAAATATCCACAAATTATATTTTCTTTCTAGAATTGATTCCATTTATTTAAATGCTGCTAAATATATGGCATTAAATGTTAATGAAATAATTGTGCACAGGCTCAAAGTATTAAGCCCCTTTGATTAAGGCCTTTTAAGTCAAGGCTAACTTTTCCAAAGTCAGCATCAAGGCACTGCCCGGGCAGTACAGCGCCTAAGACTCCCTGCTCCCAGTGCAGGGAGCCCGGGGTTTCAATCCCCGGTCCTCTGGTCAGGGAACTGGATCTGCTGACCACAACTGAGACCCACCACAGCTAAACACATCAGTTAAGTATTTTTTGAAAATAAGCAAACAAAATTGACATTAAAAAGCCCACTTGGTCAACCGATTGATACCCTATGTGGAAGCCATGTGTCTGACTCGCTGGCACTTCCTTCTTTCCTTGAGTTACTTTTTGAAGTAAAACTGTACTTCACTGTGATCTTCTGGAATAATATAAACAGTTTCCATGGTTGTTTTAAAATGACCCATTTTTAGAATGTATCCATCTTTATATTTACTTCCTCACTTATCTTTAATCTACTGCTTATAAACAGACTGCTAGACCATTCCACATCAGAAATCAATTTCCCACAGGGATATGCAAAAATTGCTTAAGAAAATGCTTTTACGTTTCAATTGGGAATTGAGGTATTAGTGAATTCTTGTGTAACTGAAGCCCAGTCCTTGTATCATTAAACTCAGAACACTTCTGGTGGGACATTTCTGAAGTGCATTATACACCAGCCCATCATCTTTGAAACGCACTGTGCTCTTGGGAGAACCACCTCAGTGCCCTCTGAAGCAGATCAGGAACAACACGCAAGTACAGCGATGGATGAGGAGCATCAGGAAGTAAACGGAGCTGTGCCGAAGCTCCTGGGGAGGCTCCTGAGGAGTCGTGTGTGCACGAGCGGCCCGGGAGCCACGGCAGCGGACCCTCAGCGAGGGCCCCTCGCGGGCCCCTGATGACGGGGCCGTCCTGACCTGCAGGCAAGAAGGACCTCACCTCTACCTGCTTCAGGCGGCAGGCTCCCCTGCCAGGCTGGCCACTAACTGGGCACTACACACACGACTTTAAGGACACCAGTCTTCGGTGGGTTTTAATAAATCAGACTGTGAGCTCCTCTGAGATGGCAGCTTGATGACACTTTACCTGGTGAGGGTCCACACAGCAGAAAATAGGCACGGCTGGGGTAACTTACCCAAAGGGCAGCGCACAGGGTGAGCACGAAACACAGCTGGGGAAGGCAAGGAAAATGGTCGCATTTGAGTCTTTTCAAAGGCTTAACAAAAATGCACACGCAATTCTGCATTCATTTGCATAATCACACACCACACAACAAAATTAATGAGATGGCTTACGCAAACTGTCCTTATATATTCCCTGAGTATTATTTTAAAGTCTGTGATTGCAATCTTCCCAGGCAAACTGGAAACACGCAGTAAGTCATCTGCTGACTAAGCCAGCAGACGCTGTTTCACGAATACATGAGAGTGACAACAGCTGTTCTCAGGGCCGTGTGAATGCTTATGTTAATGTTCAGTAACTCAAACCACCAACACCGTGTTTAGTACAACTGTTAACGTATGGTGAGTCCTATTCTACTTAGCTTTACATAAGGAGCTGACCTTAATCATTTCATACAGAAAGAGTGCACTGTCACGCCACACCCTGTCCCCAAAGGAGCGACAAGGGCAGGCAGATGAAAGCAGTGGGGAGAAGCCTGAAGACAGAGAACGGGGTATTTGTCCACCAGTCCAACAGGGAAGGGACAAAAGCCAGGAGACTCTCCCAGAGAAGACTCAGATGGACCCAGCAGTGACCCGCCCTTCCAGCCCCATCCTCCACAAAGTCCACAGTGGTCCAGTGAGAAAGGCTGCACGGGGCTGGAAACTGAGGCGCATGCAGCTCTGCTTCCCACCTGAAGTGCACAGCGCTACTCTGCGAGAGAATGCCCAGAAAGCAGGACCCCCCAGCCAATCACTGAGGTGATACTGCACAATCCAAGCTCTTCAAACTCACAGCCTGAAGGATGCGACTACTACATTCAGCAAAGGAAACATGAGTTCCTCTGTACACAAAGTGGGTGATAACTCATAAATAATGCCAAAAAACACCCTCCTATGAAAGTCTCTTTAAAAATGATCATTATTTACTTACAAGCATAATAACTGTTGCAAGCAATCTCGTTGTTTCAAACATTTTCTTCAGTTGTTTCATGGGTCCCATTAAAAAGCATGTACTGTTTGAAACAAAAGAAATGAGAGAGGGATCTGTTAACTGGTCTATGTGAAATGCTTTTAAGAAAACAAACCCTGTCAGCTTAATTAAACCATCTCACTAAATCTGTTTTATGGCAGAAAGTGAGAAATTAACGAGCCTCTTGAGGAAGGTGAAAGAGGAAACAAAAAGCTGGCTTAAAACTCAACATTCAAAACACGAAGATCATGGCATTGGGGTCCCAACACTTGATGGCAAACAGAGGGAGAAACAATGGAAACTGACATACTTTATTTTCTTGGGCTCCAAAATCACTGCAGACAGTGATGCAGCCACGAAATTACAAGATACTTGCTCGCTGGACGAAAGGATACGACAAACCTAGACAGTGTATTAAAAAGCAGAGACATCACTTTGCCAGCAAAGGTCTTTACAGTCAAAGCTGTGGTTTTTCCAGTGGTCATGTATGGATGTGAGAGCTGGACAATAAAAAAGGCTGAGTGCCGAAGAACTGATGCTTTTGAACTGTGGTGTTGGAGAAGAGTCTTGAGAGTCCCTTGGGCTGCAAGGAGATCCAACCAGTCCATCCTAAAGGAGACCAGTCCTGGGTGTTCATTGGAAGGACTGATGCTGAAGGTCCAATACTTTGGCCACCTGATGTGAAGAAATGACTCCTTTGAAAAGACCCCTGATGCTGGCAAAGATTGAAGGCGGGAGGAGAAGGGGACGACAGAGGACGAGATGGCTGGATGGCATCACCGACTCGATAGACATGAGTTTGGGTAAACTCAGTGAGTTGGTGATGGACAGGGAGGCCTGGTGCACTGCGATCCATGGGGTCGAACAGAGTTGGACACGACTGAGAGACTGAGTAACAAGAGACAGAAGGGAGCTTTGATCTCTGGTGGGTGTTCCGTGACACAGGAATGCCTCTCACAGTTGTTCAAAGCATCACTCATCAGCGCTGGGTCAGCAAGGCTGCTGCGGGTGGCCCAGGAAGACAAAGCAGTCTGTCCTCAGCGTGGGCCAATTCGGCGACGGCCCCTTATCTCGCCGTGTGTGGCACGCATGCACAGTGCACTCAGCTCCGGAAGCGCTGTCCGTGCAGAGCTTCCAGGGGCAAGGCAGCGTGCAGTCGCTCCCCGAGGCCCCTCCAGCCTGCTCCTAGACCGACGGAGCTCAGCGGCAGTTCACACCCACCACCTCTGACCTGGAAACGTCCCTGAGGAGATGGGGGCTCACCTCTGAATGCTGAGAGCTCACAGCCATGACAGCTACAGCAGCACCCCAGAGACGCGCCCGAGGCCCTCAGAGAGGAACCCCGACGCCCAGTGCACAGTCCTCGGAGCCACTGCCCCACACAGCCCCGCCCGACCCCTCTGCACAGCACTGACACCCGGGATCTACTCCGGCTGGCCGGCCGGGCATCTGACCGTCCCCGTCTCGAGGCAGCTATGAGCCGGGACTCCGGAGGGCTGTCGGGTGGGACCCCAGCCCAGTCACCTCCCTCGGCACTTCCCCAAGGACTGACCGCCCCCTCTCTTGTGTTACTACACCTGGACGTATAATGGAGGGGTGACCAGCAGTGCCTGGCACACAGGCAGCACCTCCAAATGTTGGCTCTTCTCACCATAAACACTATGAGGCAGCTGGCACACAGCAGGGGTCTAAGTATTTACCGAGAGAACGTAAGTTTTGAACTCATGACATGCATAGACCTACAGAAATATATCCTATTAGAAAAGAAAACTTTGATAATGACAGCAAACAAAACATTTTGAGAAGCCAAACTTCCATACATACCTGGCTAATGCAGCAATATTTCCAAAGGTATAAAACACTGCAAAAAGCTTTATGCCTCCAGGGAGCCACAGCAATCCAGTTCCCTGAGTTAAGATGTTATAGTTATTTAAAAATAATTTTACCATTGTAATAGATTAAAATATAAATCTGCTACTATAATAATGATAGTATATAATAATATGATGTTTAAGCATAAATGCGTTAACATATGGTCTCTAGTTTCTTAAAAAGTTAATTTTCAATTTGCTAATTTGAATCTTATGCCTATTTGCATATAAGTATATATAAATGAGCCATTTCATAATCTTCTTTATATATCTAAATAAATCTCATTCTATTTAAGTATTGTTTTTATAAATGGCAAGTTACAAAAGGCAATAAACTCTTCTAAACCACTGACTACAACTCTAACACACACAGTGGTTTTTCTTCAGTGAATTTAACAATCCATAAACCCCCCTAAATATTAGTCTCTACAATTTTTTATTGATCTCTACCCCTTTATTTCAAGTGCTAAATAAGTCCCATCTAAACAGTCCAGATAAATGGAACGCTTAGTCTCACACGAAGCAGAAATTATCAAGCAACATAAAGCCTCACTCACAAGGATGGAGAAGAAGATGCCGCTGACGAAGCAGATGGCAAACCACTTCAGCCTGGTGTTGAAACTGAGCGTCGAGGCATCAAGGACCTTAAGGAAGGGGAATTCGGACATGTTTTTAAATCACCACTTGGCCAATCTGATGCTTTATATGACATTAAAGCAAATCTTCACTTTAACACAGACGATGAACCTGTTTTACTTTGCACACAGTGGTGCGGCTTAAGAATATGAGGACTCCTCGGGTGAAGGGGAACATAAACAGTCTGGGGATCGGGCCGTCCTGGAGACGCTGTCACCTCTGCAGATGAGATAACAACACTGTGTCTGGAAAACTCTTACTGTGAGAGCCAGGAGGAGCACTGATGCAGACAAAACGACACACGCGATGAGACACACTGTAAAATGCTCACTGATTAAAAACCCAGGGGAAAGATGAAACAAGCTGCTGACGGGTGCTGAGGTGGAGTCGGGACACACACCCGTCTCTGTCTTGTGTCTGAGGGCGTCTGGACCAGATCCCTGCAACGCAGTCTGACTTGATGGTCCCGCGGGAGCCAGTCCCAGGGGAAGGCCCGAGGACTCGGGGAGGCTGGGCAGAGAAGGGGAGGGGCTGAGCGAAGCAGTGACCTCAGCGGGCGCTCAGTGAACACCGCACCCCACTGTCCGTCCAGCCGTGAGGCCCGCTGACCTTTTGCGACCCACCTCCCACCAGCTGCTCTGGACGCAGGGTGTGTCAGGGGGTGGAGCGTGTGTCACAAGCAGGGCCCAAGGGGACAGCTGTGAGCTGATGGGCAATGGGTACATCCGCCAATGGCCAGGACCTGGGGGGCCGCCATCAGGCTCTGCCACGGGGTACCCCGACAACCTCAGTTACAAAACGCTCATTTGAAACCAACTCACGAAAGCCTGCATTTCCTAGACCAAAGTTATTAAAAATGTGCTTTGAAATGATAACTAACTCTAGAGCAAAAACATTCCAGGATGTCATGTATATTCTAACCAAATCATATGGGAAAAGCATACCCCATATATTTCATGCAGTAGTCTGGCATACAGTCATGATTGAAGCCCACGTCTTCACAGGAAGTACAGTCGGTCTGTAACATTAGTCTCAGGTGCACGGCACAGTGACTGGACGCTTTCATAAACCACACCCCCTCTAAAGCTGCTGGACAACAGCGGCCGTATTTCCCTGCGCTAAACGGCCTCAGCTGCTCATCTGCTTCACGCACAGCAGCTGCGTCCCTCGCCTCTGCCCTGTCTTGCCCTCGCTTCCTCTCCCCACTGGTAACCGCCAGCTGTTTTCCACTCCTGTGAGTCTCTGTCTGTCTGGTTACCTACATGTGCCATATTTTTTAAGATTCCGTGTATAAGTGATAACATTAGCATTTGTCTTTCTCTTCATTAAGTTTAACACCTTCTAGGTTCATCTACATTGTTGCAAATGGTAAATACATATTTGCATTACTAAATACATTATTACAATTTATTTCCCAATAAGGCTGAAAAAGTATCAACACTGGCTGTTTCAAGAAAACTAGAAATATACAATAAGGATTTATATTTCAAAATTTAAATTTCTAATGTGTATTACCATTTACTTAAAAGACTACATGCTTACAATGTATTTTCAAAAATAAGGAAGCAAAAATAGAGTTTTTGCAAAAGCTGAAAATACTTTTGTCTACATTCCTTACCTCAACAGATTAGTCTGTGAATCCTTACGTAGCATGAAAAATAGATGAAAACAACTAAATCAAGATTCTGCCAACGTAACATCCATCACTATTTTAACACATTTTAAATGTTTTTTAAATTTGCTTTACAAACAATCTTGTTCTCAGCAATGTCATCTGTTTATACTAAAACTGACCACTGTAAACAAAGAATGAACTTGTCTATAACAACATCTAAAATTTCATTTTTTTTCTGATCAGGAAGAATACACATCAAGTGCATTTTAACCACATGGGAGACAATGACCCCTGCAGAGGAAACGGTCTGCTGGTCTGTGAAAGGTTAGAAACGGTGTCCCAGGGCAGGGTGCCAAAGTGGTGAGTGCGGACCCATGGTGAAGGTGGGGGGGTGCAGGACGCAGCAGGGAGTGAGACCCAGCACTCGTGTTCACGTTCTTTCAAGCTTCAATCGCCCTGTGGTCTTTGTTTGACTTGGTTTCAGCACAGCCCTCTGTACAACAGCAGATATTTTTTTCTCTTACTGTCATCTGCCAGACAAAATTTTTTCATTTCCAAATTTGGAATAGTCGATCCACAAGCAAATGACTTGTCGCAAGCCCTGCAGATTGTCCCGGACACAAAAACATATCACAGATCACTTAACTCACATTGGAACGTTGGGAAAATGTGACAATGTCCATCCATAGTGCCAAAAAACCAGGCCCTGCCCTGTCCACGCGAGAGGCAAAGGGAGCCCTGACCCCGCAGACAGATGGCGTTAGCATGAGCTGGTAGGTGCAACGTGTGGTCCAACCTGGGTCAGGAAGGGGCCCAGCAAGAGCAGCAAGCACCCACTAAAACCGCCACCAGTCACTGCACTTGTTATCAAAGGGAGAGGAAGCAAAGGGGGCATCCCGTGAAGCAAGAGCGCCCCTCCTGTTCTCTGGTGTCCTCTTTATGCGGCAAGAAATCAACAGCACCTGCAGCTAGAAATTTATTAAAAAGAGAAAAATGAGTCGGAAACAATGGAGGAAAACATCCTCCTGGCAGCACTGGTATTGCAGGTGAAGGAACAGGCTACGGGGATGGAGGAGTCAGGATGTGGACACCTGCACGAGGCAGGCACTGGCGGCCGGAGTCCACCTCCCAGGCGACCACCCCACGAGTCAAGGGAACCGCCGAGCACTGAGCTCCCAGAGCTGTGCCTGCAGAGACGGCAAGAACACGGAGCCGCCCGGACGACAGCAGGGGGCGCAGGCGTGCATACCCTTCCCACGGGGCCATGGCCCGAGGCCTCCGGGTCGCTCTCCTGGTCACCCTCTCTCACCAGGACCCCAACCGCAGGTCCTGCCCCCTCCTAGCAGAGCCTGGGCTGACTGCTGCATCCACCGACAGCCCAGCCTTTCTGCTCCCCGCCCTTCGGGGACCCAGGGTCTCTCACACCCTGAAATGACCCCATGTCCAAGCCCAGGCTGCTGCTCTCCCGCCGTGACATCCCCCTGGGCTCCCGCCTCACCGCTCCGCTAGCCCCCTCTTTCCAGCACAAATGGCAGGGTGCCTTGCTTCAATAGACAGCAAAGGTTCCCCTTCTCTCCATCCACCTAGCAACACTCCCTCATGACTCAAGCTTTCCTTGCTCGTCCTCTGGGCAGTCACGCAAGATAGGACATCAAACCAGGGCATCTGCACTTCAAGAGCCCTGGCCCCGGCCTGCTGGGCCTCCCCTGTGCATGGCTGTCCACGGCACCCTGCCTTCCCATTCCCCCACCGCTGACCACTCCACCCCACTGCCACTTCAGGCTCCAGTTCCGCCAGGCGCCTCTGCTGGCGCCAGGGCTTCCTCCCTGGGCTTCCTCCATCTGCCACAGAACGGACGCCCGCCCACCACCAGGCTCGCCTGGGACCCTCACCTCTTCCTGTTCCCACCACCACAGAGGGCAAAGCTCAACCTAGCCACAAGGTTAGGTGCCACGCCCTCTGACCTCCCAGGGACCTGACCCAGTCGGATTTCTCCCCAAGGTCAACAGAAAGCCACACTGCCTTGGAGACACCGTCCCCACCCCCTACACCACCGACCACCAAGGACTAAACATGCTTAAGCCTCTTCCACCTTAAACACACAGAAGGCATGACTTCACCCTCCAGCCTCCGCTCCTTCATTCACTGGTTCACTCGACACAGTTAACACTGGGAGCTGGGAGAAGGTGCAGGGCTGGTGCACGGCCCCTGCCCGCGGTCAGGGATGGGCGGCTGGCCTGTCCTTCCATCCCTGCGCTCCCAGGCCCGAGGCCCTCAGGAGAGCCGGGCGGCAGGGGAGGGACCCTGCAGACTCACCCCTCAGTCCCTGCTCTTCTCCCCTGACCTCAGAGGCCATAAAACTGCCTGACCCCTGGCCTTCGCTGCCCCACCAGACCCCTGATCAACACCCAGCACTGGGGCAAGACGGAGCCCGAGGCAGCTGGCATGTCCTCCAGCTTTAGCCAGAGGCCAAAGTGACTGCAGGCTGAGTGAGCCCCTTCAGTTTTGGCTCTCCCGTGAACTGATGTGGTCTCTGCCCCGCCCCTGCCCTCTCCAGGTTCCCCGCTTCCTCCATGGCTGGCCCCTCTCTCCTGAGCTCCTCACACTGGAAAGGCCCAGAGGTCAAACCCGAGCCTTATCTCTGGTCTGCTTACCCACAATTCCTTGGTTATCGTGAGTACTTCCTCCAGCATCTCACACCCAGCAGCCTTCCTGCCTCTCCACTCAGCAGCTGGCATCTCAGACTCAACACCCAGACTCTCCCCACTCCCCGCCCCACCACCTGCGCCTTCCACCGCCCAGCTAAGGGAGACTCCCTCTCTCCAACTGCTTAGGTCAAAACCAAAGGCGCCCTTGGCTCCTTGAGCGCTCACGCATCCAACACGTCAGCCACTAATCCCGCCAGCTCTACACCCAAGCCATTTACAGAGCCTGGCCACACTCACTTCAGAACACCGTCACCCCCACCTCCCTGACCCGGCCAGTGGTCTCTCCCCAGGGACACTCCCGGGGTCCTCTGCCCCTCGTCTGTTCTCCACGGGCCTGCCAGCGCGATCCTCTAAAATCCAAGTCAGGCACATCCCCGTTCTGCCCGCAGCGCCTCAGTGCTGCGAGTAAAAGCTGAAACCCTCACTGGGTCCTGCGAGACCCCGCGTAATCCGGAGCCCCACTGCGCTCTCCCTGCGCTCGACACTCCGGCCTCTTTACCAGACTTCAACAAGCTGAGCACTGTTCTCAGGGTCTACGTTTGCATGAATCGCCCAGGCAACCCGGGAACTCTCAGAGGGACGCTGCAATGTCACCCTGACAGACAGGGCCTCGATGACCTCCAACACAATCAGGCAATCCCAACCTCCTCAACCTGCTCTACCTTCCTCCATGGCGATTACCACTGACTGACATATTTTTATATTTACTTGTTTATTAACTGCTTTTCCCAATTAAAATATAAATCCCATGTGGCGGAAGCCAAACCAAACACATGCAGGTACCAAAATATTTGTTGAACGAATAAATGACCACCTCCTCTGAACTCACAGCACACGTCCCTTCCAGTCACTCCCAGCTTCCATCAATGACTTCTCTATGTAATCTTTCTCCCCTCTAGAGAGTGGGCTCAAGAGAAGAGGCACCCTTACCCTCCGGTCCCCAAGGTTTTAGAGCAGCTCAACAGGACTTTCTGAGTGGCGTGTCCCAAGCCTGCAATGTCCTATGCAACAGCCACTAACTTCCACGCTTAGCCAGCACCTGAAACGTGGCTGGTGTGGCTGCAAGTAATTTTAAATTTTATTTAATTCTAATTAAATTGAAACAGCCGCACGTCGCTAGGGCTGCTGCTTGTATAGCACGGATCTAGAGCAAAAAGGGGAGCAAAAAACGGTGGTTCAATAAATGAGCTGGGGTGGCGTCTGTGGGTGCTGCAGGGGCTTGCCTTTAGGCAGCAGCGCCTAAAGGACGTTTCGCATATTACTATTTACTGGTTCTTATGTTAAGGTTATGATTTGCCAAACTGGTTAAAGTTCATTTAGAGCAGACGCTTTCTTTTAGTCTCTGAACCCTCCGAGTCGTCCAGAATCCTGTTCCCTAGAGGCGCGGAACAATTATGACCACAAGGAAGGAAGTCAGGACAGGAGAGGGGACAAATAAAAGGTCTTTCTGTAATACCGCATCCTTTTCAATGATCCAATTCGGTGACAGGCAAGCATGAATTTGTCTGCAGGCAAATAACACAGATACTTACGCAGCAGCTCCTGCCGCACTATTTTTAACCCTCTAACTAGAGGAAGTAACCCTGATCAAGTCTCGTGGGTAAACCACAGAGACAAGGGTTTTTTTGTTTTTGTTAAATCTCTTAATAGAGCTCAGCAGACAGCCTTGGATTCCGTATTATTTCACTTCTCAACGACCTGGGGTTTTTCTTTTTCTCCCTCCAGTCCCCCTCCTTCCGCAAGACTAGACACACACTCAGAGCCCCTCCGTAACTCCAGGGGCTAACAGAGGCGGCGGAGCCTCGCGGTTGCCGCTCCTGCAGGTGGGGGACCCGCACGCCGACCGCGCCGCTGCCCGGGTTCAGAGTCCGCAGCGGGCGCGGGGCGGCGGGCGCGGCCGGGGGACGGCGGCGCGGGGCCGGGCGGGCTCTTGCGGGCGGGAGACGGGCAGCGAGGCGGGTTCCTGAGGGTCTCAGCACCCGCAGACGCCGCAGGGACGCCGCGCACCCCCGAGGGCTCCCCAGGCCCTCCCGGGAGGCGCCGGGCGCTTCCCGCGGCCCAGCTCCGCGCGCCCGCCCGGCGCCGGCTCGCTACCTGCGCGGTCAGGCCCTGCTCCTCGTCGTCCTGGCCACTTAAGACCCGCCGCAGCTTCTCCATGGCCGCGGCCGCGGCGCCCGGCCCGCCCCTCTCTCGGCCCCTGCGAAACCCCGGAAGTCGAGGCTCTTCCGGCCGGCCGGAAGTCCCGGTCTCCAGCTTCCGGCGCGCCGTCCCCGCCCCCCGGCGGCCGTCCCAGCGGCGTACGCATGCGCGCCGGGCTCGGCCGCCTGCCCTTCTGGGCCCCTGCGGCTGCGGGGGGCGGGCTTGGGCGGGGCTTGGGGCGGGGCGTCGGCGCTGAGTTCGCCGCCCGCCCCCGGAACCGCCGAAGACGAAGCGGCTACTCTGCAACGCGCAGAGTGCGATTCCGCTGCGCTCGGGTTTAGCCGTCGCTGCCTATCCCCCACCTCCAGGAGTCGGGACCCAGCGGGCGCATGGCCATTGCTGGTTGGATGAATAGGCCCACGAACGTGGATCCTCACGGGTGTCCTAGACGCCGGTGCCTCGGACCCAGGTCCAGGCCTGCAGACCAGAGGGTCCAGTGTCCGGACCAGAAGTCTAGCTCTGCAGACCGGACATGCATTACTGCAGGCGCCCGTCCAGTACTGCAGGCCAGAGATCCAGCGCCCAGATGCACGTCCAGTGTCTGTACCAGAATCTGATTGTGCAGACTCCTGTCCAGCGCTGCAGACCCGAGGCCCCGTGCCGCAGACCCCCTTCCAGGCCTGACGGAAGAATGCTGGGGGCTAGTATCAGAACGGGCTTCCCAGGGGCGCTAGTGGTAAAAACCCGCCTGCCAGTGCAGGAGATGTAAGAGACACGGGTTCGATCCCTGCGTCGGGAAGATCCCCTGGAGGAGGGCACGGTGACCCACTCCAGTATTCTTGCCTGGAGAATCCCACGGACAGAGGAGCCTGATGGCATCCTGTCCATAGGGTCACAAAGAGTCAGACACCACTGAGCAATTTAGTACAAAGTGAAAACAGGGACAAGGGTTCAGTCTTAAAGAGTAGCCTTCTTGTGCCTTGAACAATGTGGGGGTTAGGTGCGTCAGGGCAAACTGTAGTCTAAAATTGTTGTATAGCTTACAGCCGGGCTGTCATGTGTGAATCGTCTCTATCTTCGGTTCCTTTGTGTCCACGGTTCTGCATGTTGGGCTCAACCAGCTGAGGACCCGGTAATGCTGTATTATTTACTTTGGAAAAAGTCCAAGTTTAAGTGGACCTGTGTATTTCAAACCTGTTTTGTTTAAGGGTCAACTGTACTTCAGACTGTCTCAAGAAAAAGCAAGAGGCTGCTGCCTTCTTCCTTTTTCTTTGTGAGAGGTATTTAAGTTTGTAAGAACAAAACCCTACCTGTAAAAGGAATAGCTAATCCAACCCACCTTTCCAGTTGGGCATAAACACTGCAAACCTCTGAACAGCATAAACACAGTTCTCCACCTGCACTAGGTGGGTGGACATGCAATGAGCTAGTGACTTTTTTTCTCTTTTTCTCTACCATGCTAAGGACAGAGGAGAAACTGAGGCTTCCTGTACAGTGAATTACACTGAATCTTGGGAGTGCACTTGGTCATGCCCAATTCTGAGTCGTGACCCCATGGACTGTAGCCACCAGGCTCCTCTGTCCATGGGATTTCCCAGGCAAGAATACTGGAATGGGGTGCCATTTCCTTCTCCAGGGGGATCTTCCTAACACGGATCAAACCCCAGCCTCCTGCACCTCCAGCACTGGCAGGCAGGCTCTTCACTGCTGAGGCACCAGGAAAGCCCTTGGAGCTCCTTCCAAGGTCATCGAGTGATGTGTTTTGCTTTCCAGTTTGGTGAGATAGGGATGGAAATGCCTGCTTACTGTTTTGCTTATTAAATCACCTACTTTATTCCTTCCCTAAAATCTCACATTTAAAAGGTGAAGTCCCCAAAACTTTCATTGTCCATCCTTATTGTCTTCAGTAGAATTTTATCTAATCTCAGTGAGACAGAAAACATAAGACTCCTAGAAAAACATGAAGCGCTTGCTCTGATAAAGCATCTTTTAGGTGGAAATACTTATATTCGGCCTATTTATACTAAAGTGTGAGATCTTCCCCTTTTTTCCTTAATTTAAAAAGATCAGAAAATAGATGAACACAGTTCAGTTAAGTCACTCAGTCATGTCTGACTCTTTGGCCTCCCTGTCCATCACCAACTCCCAGAGTTCACTCAGACTCACATCCATTGAGTCAGTGATGCCATCCAGCCATCTCATCCTCTGGCGTCCCCTTCTCCTCCTGCCCCCAATCCCTCCCAGCATCAGAGTCTTTTCCAATGAATCAACTCTTCACATGAGGTGGCCAAAGTACTGGAGTTTCAGCTTTAGCATCATTCCTTCCAAAGAACACCCAGGGCTGATCTCCTTCAGAATGGATTGATTGGATCTCCTTGCAGTCCAAGGGACTCTCAAGAGTCTTCTCCAACACCACAGTTCAAAAGCATCAATGCTGTAAAATGGTACACCTCGATGCTTCTATTTAACAAAAAGTATATCTATCCCATGTAAAAAAATTTTCCTTTTGAAGTATAGTAACTTGAGTTTTATGTATACAAAACGATGAAATAAACTACCTCTACTAATGGGAAGAAAGCTTTCCCAGGATATGTGAGGCTGAACCATGTGAAATTGCCAACGTCTGACTGTTTAACCTGAAAAGGGCAATTTCACATCGTTCAACCTGTACCTGGGTTTAAGAAATTTTACTTAGAATATAATACTGGAGATTTAAAAGTGTGATTCGGACTTTCTCACTTTTCATGCCCTGTGAGTCAAACTTAGTTTCCAAAACAAATACTGCATAAAATGCACTGAAGGCATAACCCACTGGAAACGATGATGGACTCTAGGCTCTGGAATCAACCGGCCTGGGCTAGAGTCCTGACACTTCTTTCCCGTAGCTGTGATGTTGGGGGCAAATCAACCTCCACTCCCCTTTCACAATGTCATGTGAAAATCAAGGTGATCGTGATTCCTATCTTGCAGCGTTGTTATGAGGAAGAAATAAAAATAATGCATCTCCTGAACCTCTTTATTCAGGAGTTCTATATTACAGATTCACCCACTGGCCAAAGTTTATTTGTAACCCAAGGTCAATACTTGCATGCACGGTCTCAGTGACTGGGGGCAGGTGCAGCTCAGTTCAGCTTAGTCGCTCAGTCGTGTCCGACTCTTCACGACCCCATGAATGCAGCATGCCAGGCCTCCCTGTCCATCATCATCTCCCGGAGTTCACTCAGACTCACGTCCATCGAGTCCGTGATGCCATCCAGCCATCTCATCCTCTGGCGTCCCCTTCTCCTCCTGCCCCCAATCCCTCCCAGCATCAGAGTCTTTTCCAATGAGTCAACTCTTCGCATGAGGTGGCCAAAGTACTGGAGTTTCAGCTTTAGCATCATTCCTTCCAAAGAAATCCCAGGGTTGATCTCCTTCAGAATGGACTGGTTGGATCTCCTTGCAGTCCAAGGGACTCTCAAGAGTCTTCTCCAACACCACAGTTCAAAAGCATCAATTCTTCGGTGCTCAGCCTTCTTCACAGTCCAACTCTCACATCCATACATGACCACAGGAAAAACCATAGCCTTGACTAGACGGACCTTAGTCGGCAAAGTAATGTCTCTGCTTTTGAATATACTATCTAGGTTGGTCATAACTTTTCTTCCAAGGAGTAAGCGTCTTTTAATTTCATGGCTGCAGTCACCATCTGCAGTGATTTTGGAGCCCCAAAAAATAAAGTCTGACACTGTTTCCACTGTTTCCCCATCTATTTCCCATGAAGTGATGGGACCGGATGCCATGATCTTTGTTTTCTGAATGTTGAGCTTTAAACCAACTTTTTCACTTTACTCTTTCACTTTCATCAAGAGGCTCTTTAGTTCCTCTTCACTTTCTGCCGTAAGGGTGGTGTCATCTGCATATCTGAGGTTATTGATATTTCTCCTGGCAATCTTGATTCCAGCTTGTGTTTCTTCTAGTCCAGCATTTCTCATGATGTACTCTGCATATAAGTTAAATAAACAGGGTGACAGTATACAGCCTTGACGTATTCCTTTTCCTATTTGGAACCAGTCTGTTGTTCCATGTCCAGTTCTAACTGTTGCTTCCTGACCTGCATACAGATTTCTCAAAAGGCAGGTTAGGTGGTCTGGTATTCCCATCTCTTTCAGAATTTTCCACAGTTTATTGTGATCCACACAGTCAAAGGCTTTGGCATAGTCAATAAAGCAGAAGTAGATGTTTTTCTGGAACTCTGTTGCTTTTTCCATGATCTAGCGGGTGGGGGCAGGTGCAGAGGCGTGAAAAGCTGGTTACCCAGCACTCAAGTCGGGCTGGGGTGGAGCCAGACTGTGCTGTGCCTCCTTGTTTCTGCTCATTCTGCAAACAAGCGACACTCTCATGGTCTGCTTTCTGCCACATTTTTCACACATTTGCGCCTTTTGTCAGTGATCTCACCGTTTAAAATAGGCCCCAAGCCTCGTGCTGAAGTGCTGCCTTGCACCCTAAGCGCAGGAAAGCTTATGGAGGGGAATGTCTTAGAGAAGCTGTGTTCACGCTGAGTGATTTGCTGATGGCGGTGAGCTGCGCGTGAATGAATGAGTAATGCATGCTAAGAAGTTTTTAAACGCAAGTACATCAGGCAAGGTTGTAGGCTGATCATTTGAGTGAAGTGCTCTCACAAGCTCACAGGGACCTGACCTATGTCTCTCCTAGGAGCAGTGTTTGTGGCAACTTGGTCAAACATAACGTGCAGATAACAAGAACCGACTGTAGGTGTAGACAGCAAGTGCTGAATCAGTGTTGGGTTTCGCAGTTATAATCATTACTGTTGTTTCTTCATGTGTAATTCCTGCTCTGGTTCCCTGTCCAGAGATGGGGAAGGGAAATCTAAACAGAGTCGGTATTGCTCAGCGAGCTGTGTGACATGGAGCTGGGAGGCCGCAGAGGAAGGTGACTCGCTTGGGCCTGACCTCTTGACCTGATGAAGCTGTCCAGAACACCTGCTGGAAAGGCAAGATGTCAGACCAGCAGGCAGATGTGCCTGCAGGCGGCCGGGCTCAGTCGTGTCCGACTCTTTGCCACCCCACAGACTGGCACCCAGCCAGGCTCCTCTGTCCATGGAACTCTCCAGGCAGGAATACTGGAGTGGGTTGCCAGTTCCTCCTCCAGGGAATCGTGCCAACTCAGGGATCGAACCCGCATCTCCTGTGGACCCTGCACTGGCAGGTGGTGCTTTGCCACTGCGGCCCCTGGGAAGCCCCGAGACAGCAGGACATTTACCCTAAAGTGACTTGGGGCCATCTATCTGCTTACTGCACGCCGGCCCAAACAAATGATTTTAGGACAAATGTTTATCCTAAAGGACAAAGGAGCCCTTAAGGACAGATCATTTCTGACTCGGCATCCGTCAGTCACAGTCCTCTCCAGGCAACTTCTCGTAACTTCCTGCCTCGTTTTCTTCTTTCTTTTCCTTTGTTTCCCTGGCTTTGTGTCTTTAGAAGCCCCTGATCCTTTCTCCTTTGGGGTTACCCTGAATCTGTGTCTCCAAATTGCCCTTCTTAAGGCCCCAGATAAACTGTCCCTGTTTGCAGACTCTTGTGTGACATGTTTTGGTGGACATGTCCTGGTGAACAGTCTGTAAGGAAACCAGCCTCTTGCCCATAATCCTAGAACAAAAGCCAGGAGCTGCCTACTTCCTTCCTCTTCCTGCCTCTCAGACACAGAGCTTTCCAGAGCCAATGGCCTTTTCACACACGAGGCAGCGGGACAAGAAGGTTCCAAGAGGGGAGACGCGAAGCTTAAGAGTCTTTTCTGGGCCCTGAGATGAGAGTCCCCGCTTTTCTCTAGTCTTGCCGGGGGGCTGGTGGAGGGGTCTCCACACCTGCCGTCCATCCCTCCTCCCTCCATCCCTTCACCTGACCACAGGGGAGCAGGGGTGTCAAGGCAAACACAGGTCCCAGGGGCAGAGCCCCCAGTCAGGGAGGAGGAGGTCCCCACCGGGGAACACGTGGTCCCTTCTGCAGACAAACCCGGGCCCACAGCAGCCCCCAGAGGCCTCTCCACCCCACCTCAGGACCCCTCTCCCCAAGAAGTCCATGCACAAACCACCACCCCCCTCACCAGCTGACGGTAGTGATGGGTTGGCTTCCCAGAGGGGCCTGGGGGGAGGTATGCGGGACCCCAACCCCATGGCAACATTTAAGCATCTCGAAACACAGATAATATAAAGCATCTCAAATTTCCTATTCTCATTTCTTAGATTTCATACAGTACTTGGTAGAAAGTTGTATCAGACACTCTCCAGTAACAATTCAGCTAGGAAATTACACTCAAATCTGAGTCCCTGTGCAGCCAGAAATACCTTAGAAAGAGTGCGGAACCTGGATAGAGCTGATAACAGTTCATCACTGGCCACTTACTCTGTCTTATCAGCTTGTCTTAATTGCTCCTCGGGACATGACAGAAAACCTTGGTACAAAATGTAACACCGAGCTTTTCCTGCATGAGGACCAAGGCCCCAGATGCCTCTGAGTGAATAAAGTCCGTTTCCCGTTAAGGCTGTGAGGCTACTCCCAGGCAGAGGGCCAGGACCAGCTGTTAAGGTGTGGGTGGAAGAGAAGGAATTGGGGACAGTTCAGTTCAGTTCAGCTCCTCAGTCATGTCCAAATCTTTGCGACCCCTTGGACTACAGCTCACCAGGCCTCCGTGTTCACCACCAACTCCTGGAGCTTGCTCAAACTCATGTCCATCGAGTCCGTGATGCCATCCAGCCATCTCATCCTTGGTAGTCCCCTTCTCCTCCTGCCCTCAATCCCTCCCAGCATCAGGGTCTTTTCCAGTGAGTCAGTTCTTCACATCAGGTGGCCAAAGTATTGGAGTTTCAGCTTCAGCATCATTCCTTCCAATGAATATTCAGAGCTGATCTCCTTCAGAATGGACTGGTTGGATCTCCTTGCAGTCCAAGGGACTCTCAAGAGTCTTCTCCAACACCACAGTTCAAAAGCATCAGTTCTTTGTTGCTCAGCTTTCTTCACAGTCCAGCTCTCGCAACCATACGTGACCACAGGAAAAACCATAGCCTTGACTAGATGGACCTTTGTCAGCAAAGTAATGTCTCTGCTTTTCAGTATGCTGTCCAGATTGGATCGTACTTTTCTTCCAAGGAGCAAGTGTCTTTGAATTTCATGGCTGCAGTCACCATCTGCAATGATTTTGGAGCCCAAGGAAACAAAATCTGTCACTGTTTTTCCTAGAAAGATGGACTTCCCAGATGGCGCTAGTGGTAAAAAACAAAAACAAAAACAAAAACCCTGCCTGCCAATGCAGGAAACATAAGAGATGAGAGTTACATCTGTGGGTCAGGAAGGTCCCCTGGAGGAGGGCATGGCAACCCACTCCAGCATTCTTGCCTGGAGAATCCTACGGACAGGTGGGCTACGGTCCATAGGGTCGCGAAGAGTCAGACACGACTGAGTGACTAACACCTCCACAGTGCGCACTAAAGCAACTCAGCACACACGCAAGCATGCACGCCTTGAAGGATGTGCGTGAAATGAGCAGAGCAGAGGTTAGCCTTTAGGGAAACAGCCTTAGCTCTGATGCTCCCTGTGGCCCCGGATAGACCCCAATTCCTTTGTGCCATCCCCGACGACATCCCTGCAAACAGATGCTCCGAGGGTCCCCTGCAACAGGAGCCTGGCGCCATCCCCACTCTCCCTCCTGAGTCAGCAGGGACCCTGAGATGATCGCCAGACCACCCCCCCTCCAGGGCAGGCAGATGTGGGGGCCAGTAAACCACACGTGAGAACACCACCGTCCCGGGAGACACACGGCACAGAAGTGGCCGGCGCCAGCTCCAGCTGATCCTCCCAGACGGGTCCCACTTCGGCTGTTGTCCGCACGTGGCATAGAGGTCATTTTAAGCCTCTTCGTCTCACTCCTCTGCCGAGCCTCCAACAACTCCCCTCCGTCCTCAGAGTGAAGGACGTTATCGAAGTGACAAAAGACCGGATAAACTGGGTGACTCGCAGAGCTGGTCATGACCCAGCCCAGCTCTTCTGTGCAGGCTTACGTGTAACCACAACTGCCTTTCCATGCACACACACACACACACACACATACACACACACCCACACAGACCCACAGTGCAGCCAGCTCTCCCAGCTCAGCCTGCAGAAGCCACAGACCCGCCAACAGGCCTTGCTACCCTGCTCTCATTGCCTGAAATCTTGCTCCGTGTGCCCCACCCGCCCCGAGCTCCTCCAGACTTCCTTTCTTGGCCAGCTCCCTCGATCTCCTCGGCCGCCTCCTCTGGGCAGCCCTCCCTGACCTCCTACAACGTGAGCAGGGTCCCCTGCCTGGAGCTCTCCGTGCTGCTGTGTCCATCCCTAAGCAGGGTCACCAGTCTCTCCCTGGCTTTGCCTGGCTGAGGGCGGCCTTGTGTCCAGACCCCACCCTGTAATAGATGCTCAGAGGATATTTTCGGAATGAATAAATGAGTAACAATTATTGTTCAGTCACTAAATTGTGTCTGACTCTTTGCAACCCCATGGACTGCAGCACGCCAAGCCTCCTTGTCCAACACCAACTTGAGAGCTTGCTCAGACTCATGTCCATTGAGTCGGTGATGCCATCCAGCCATCTCATCCTCTGTCGTCCCCTTCTCCTCCTGCCTTCAATCTTTCCCAGCATCAGGGTCTTTTCTAATCAGTCAGCACTTTGCATCAGTATTGGAACTTCAGCTTCAGCATCAGTCCTTCCAATGACTATTCAGGGTTGATTTTCTTTAGGATGGACAGATTGGATCTCCTTGCTGTCACAGGGACTGTCATGAGTAACATAAGCAGAGTACATTTAAAGAGTCTGAGACACAAGTCACCTCCATCTACCATCTAAAGTTAGTTGTGGGGAGAGAACTAGCCTAGTTGTCAGTCTATGAACAGTGCAGAGACTGTCCTGTGTATAGCTGCCCCCTCGGAGGGCTGGTGAGATATAGAAAGATAAGCTGGGTATTCAAACGGCTGACGTGAGCCAGGCCTTTCCTCCACCTGGGTGCCCACTGGCCTTCCCTCCATGGCTGAGAAGATCTAGGACCTGGGCCATGCGCCAGATAGGTAGTGTCCAACGGTGCCCAGCATGCCCTGACCCCGGGTCCCTGGCCCGACGCTGAGCCACGTGAGCCCCCCAGTGAGAAGTGGAGGGGTGTGTTCCCCAGGGGTCTGCTCTGTTGGAAAATATCCCGCTTCTCCATTTTACTCACATGTGGTTTTCCAAAGAAGGACACGAAGGTGATTCTTTTTCTGTGTATCTGTTGGGCTTTATAACCACTTGACGAGGGAAAATGCCATCCCTGAATCCTGTCTCCCTAGAGCAGAGAGGGCCTGGCTGGCAAGAACGGGCCTCTGCTCTTCCTCCACCTCCTGTCAACAGGTGGTGTGGTCAGCTTCACACCGCTGCCGCTGCGGATTCAGCCAGGCGCCCTATTCACGTCCGTCTGAGACCTGCAAGAAACCCCTTTGCTGGCCTCTGAACACAAGTGGACCTCTCACGGCTTTGAATTAATGAACCAGCTATAAACAACTTTTGGATGTTGCTAGCTTAAAAACAAAGGTAGGTAGAAACCAACACAACCGTGTAAAGCAATTATCTTTCCATTGAAATTTTTTAAAAAGCAAAAGGAAATTCAGCCTTTGATCATCTATTTCTCCTGCTCCGTTTGTTGTATCCCTATTGATTGATGGAAACACGACTGCAGGACGACACAAATGGTTAAAATGTGTTCCCATGGCAACCAGGATGCAACCCACGGAAAACGAGTGTGTATTAGTGCGATTGACTTAGGGTCCAATTAAAAATAACATAATCCTCCCTTTAAGGGATTAGTGGATAAAAGTGCGTTTATTTTCTATTTGTTACTTTGTTCAAAAAAGAAAAAGATACTACCTCACCATGAAGAATTTTTGAAATGATATTTAATCAGAAATGAGCAAAAACAAAACAGGGCACGGTGAATTTTAACTTTGGACGTTAGAGGCCCCTGAAAGCAGCACGTGGTAGCTTGTTGGGGACGCAGTCTTGAGCCCTGGAGTGAAAGCTTCCGGGTAGCGGGCCCCTGGGAGGACAAATATACACGGTGAGTGTACACGTACTGGCCCCGCTGGGCAGGCAGGGCGAGCCCAGGGTGGCTCTATTCAGGGGGCTGGTTTGGAGGGATACTTGCACAAAAACAAGGATTTGCTGCCAAACTCCAGAGACTTCAGCTCCCAGATCTATACTGATTCCGTTCTTCATTCTCCATCTCAACTCTCTCTTGCAGAGCCTGAGCCTCGTGCCCCTGTGGTGGGCATCCCTGCCTCTCCGCTGCGGCTCTGACTCGACTCTCAACCCACTGACTTTGAGACGCGAAAGACGGCCCCTCGGCTTCCACACCTGCGTGGGGCTTCCTGACACACACGTCAGGTCCTTACCACCTGCCCCGACTGGGCCCCCACGGAGACAGAGCAGCAGATGTCTGCGCAGGACGCAGGGCCAGCCCGGTGGATGGCAATAGGGGCAGACATGCACTCAGACCTTGGAACAGAGTCCTGGCCAGGGCCTCAGGCCCATCCGGGGTGGGGGCAACATGTGGAGGGGAAAGGGCCAGGCTCCTCTTCTGCGTCCACCTGTCATTAGGTGGGGGCTGGCCTTGGGCACACGTGTGACCTGCCGCGAGGTGGCCGTTCCTGCAGAGGGACCCAGTCAACACCAGAGTGGCTTAACCGAGGTTATGCAGAAAGGGGCCGTCAGCCTGGGGACCATGGACAGGTGGGCAGCGCTGTGGAGCCACCTGCACAGTGAGTGCCGGGAGCCAAGTCCAGGCTGGCTGTGGCCGTGGCCAGCCGTAGGAGGGGTGTGTGGGTGCAGCTGCTGTGTCCAGAAGGGTTTCCTGACCACAGTGCGGTCAAAGAGTGATGTTGGACCCACACCCCCTCTCCTTGAAGTTGGCTTGGCTGAACAGAGGAAGGCAGCTTGCAGATAGGGCAGGGCACCGCTTATACAGACATTGGGTCTGTGTTTGAGCCCTGTCGTTTCAAATGTCCCATTCACTTCGTGTTTGTCTCTGCCTGCTTTAGCTTCACTGAAAACTGGGACTCATAACAGTGCTGACACGTTAGGGATGTTGGAAGGATTAAATGAGATTATGCAGGCAGAGATCTAAGGCTGTGCCTGCTTCGTGCTGAGTGCTTGCTCCATGGCTGATGGGTGTTCAGCTCAGCTCAGTCCAGTTCAGCCGCTCAGTCATGTCCGACTCTGCTACCCCATGAATCGCAGCACGCCAGGCCCCCTGTCCACCACCAACTCCCAGAGTTTACCCAAACTCACGTCCATCGAGTCAGTGATGTCATCAAGCCATCTCATCCTCTGGCGTCCCCTTCTCCTCCTGCCCCCTATCCCTCCCAGCATCAGAGTTTTTTCCAATGAGTCAGCTCTTCGCATGAGGTGGCCAAAGTACTGGAGTTTCAGTTTTAGTATCGCTCCTTTCAAAGAAATCCCAGGGCTGATCTCCTTTAGGATGGACTTGCTGGATCTCTTTGCAGTTCAAGGGACTCTCAAGAGTCTTCTCCAACACCACAGTTCAAAAGCATCAATTCTTCAGCGCTCAGCTTTCTTTACGGTCCAACTCACACATCCATAAATAACCACTGGAAAAACCATAGCCTTGAGTAGACAGACCTTTTTTGGCAAAGTAATGTCTGCTTTTGAATATGCTTTCTAGGTTGGTCATAACTTTCCTTCCAAGGAGTAAGCGTCTTTTAATTGCATGGCTGCAGTCACCATCTGAGTGATTTTGGAGCCCCCCAAAATAAAGTCTGACACTGTTTCCACTGTTTCCCCGTCTATTTGCCATGAAGTGATGGGACCAGATGCCATGATCTTCGTTTTCTGAATGCTGAGCTTTAAGCCAACTTTTTTCACTCTCCTCTTTCACTTTCATCAAGAGGCTTATTAGTTCGTCTTCACTTTCTGCCATTCGCATCATTTATTTAGATGAACCAATGGTTGTTTCTCAGCCTGGTCCTTAGTTGCTGTGAACTTGTTCAGGTTTTCTGCTGTTTATTTTAAATTCTTCATGTTTCTACATAGAAATAATATTATTTCATGTGCTTCTGGTTGGTTGCAGCTTTTGGAAGTTCTATTCCCTGGGTAAGAAAATGAGTTTCAAATTTGTGTTCAGATGAGTCTTCCCAGGTGGCGCTAATGGTAAAGGACCCCCGGCCACTGCAGGAGGTGTGAGAGACATGGGTTTGATCCCCTGGGTCAGGAAGGTCCCCTGAAGGAGGGCATGGCAACCCACTTCAGTCTTCTTGCCTGGGAAATTCCATGGGCAGAGGAGCCTGGCAGGCTATGTTCGCCCAGAGTCGGACACGACTGAAGGGCCTTAGCATGCACACAATCAAAGGGTAGAAGGAAAGAAGTGCTTCATGCTGCTCCAAAGGGTATTAACCCGCCAGACGCGTGAGCTGCACTATCTCTGGGCAGCCAGCACTCTTTCTTGGTACTCCACAACCCAAGCGGACTGAGCTGCAGGATGTCTTCACTCCGGAATAACGCGCACTTGAACTTCAGAAAGTAGATTGGACATCCATCGTGAGCCTCATCTGTGTTTGTCTTCCTGTCCTCACAGTTGTGAATGCATCCCAACTCTCCACCTCAGTGTTCGAATGTCACGAGGCCACGAGATGGCGTAATTCCGCCACAGAAGAGCCTCAAGTCTGGGGCAAGCCTCGGCTGGCCAAGCCGCTCCCGGCTATCCCTGCTTCAGGGAGAGTCAGGTGTGTGGGGGGCTCCAGGCTCTCCCTTGGGGACAGAGTCCTTCCAGCCCAGCCTGGTGACTGTGCCGCTAGGGGATGACGACTTAAACCAGGAGGAGCACCGTCCTCCCTGCAGACAGACCGATGGCCTAGGGGAGCTCAGTGATTTGTGTATTTCATTGAAAACCCCAAATATTGAGCTGGCTGCTAAAACTGACAGACAAATCCCCTTTCCCGTCCTCCCTCCCACCCTCCCACGCCC